>JAZKJV010011025.1:600000-962847 GCA_037367405.1 Ottelia alismoides
AGGAATTAGGCATACTCTATTGTAGTCCCCTAGCTTTGTGGTACTATATCTTGTCTATACCTAAGAGGCACTTCTCGAATGAGAATTCATACAGAGATCCAGCTTGCTGCAAATTAGCCTTGTGGCATAGATAGCGAGTCCTACAGAGAGAGGGCCTTTGGTTCAGTTTCACTCTGAACAATGTCCTTTTATGTATTGTATTCTAATAACTCCTATCTGCCCATCACTTAACAGGGGAAAGCTCTTAGCGCACAAAGCAAGCTGCGAAGGATTTATATAAGAAAAGAGATCAATTTGGAAAGTCTAGTTATCTGAGTGTGTCATATATAGTAGCGGGATGGATTTGCTAAAGGACGATGACTGCACAATCTTTTACCAAAGGGGAACGTTGTGGCTAATGCCCTAAGCCGCAACCCGCCACTATTGGCTTCAGGGTTGACGGAAGTCAATGATTGGAGAGCAGGTGAGAGGCAGATGCATCTGAGTACCCTAACTGTGTCGAAGCAGTTGAGGCCGGATTTGATCGACCAAATTCTCAAATGAAAAATTGTAGTAAATCACCCTGTTTGGTGATCCGAAATTGCATAGGATCAGGACCAAGGTGCAGGGTCATGTGATTTCACTCTTGTAGATGATGCCCTCCGATTTCAGGGTTGATTGTGCGTACCGAGAATGACAAGAAAGAGCGTATCTCACAACACTCGATTGACCTAAATGTACAAGGTGGGGTATGAAGCGTGATGAGGCTCCATATGTCAGCCCTTGTCTCCTTTGTCAATAGGTCAAGGCAGAACATAAGAAGCCCTTAGGTCTTTTACAACCACTTCCGATCAAAATGGGAAAGCGAATAGAAGGCGCTTTCACCAGTCGTGGGATTAACAACCGAAGGAAGGAGCAAAGACGCACGGGCATAGATGATGTGGAGTGAAGATGCAAGAAGCTAGGCTACGGAGTCTTTGAAAGGATGGAAAAGGCTGACTAACAAGGAAATGCCCCGGATATATAGTGTGAGTCCGGCTAAGAAGGTTAGTTATTAGTTGCGAGGTAGAATCAGAGTCCGTATGTCTGACCTGAGTCTTAGGTAGAGGATGAAGGCGAAGGACAGCAAAATGACACTGGTCTCCCATAGGCTCAGTCAAGAGAGAGATTGTCAGAAAGAGGCGAGAGAGGGGGAAAGAACCCAATAGGTTGAGGTTGCAGATGTAGTCCTGTATAGGCCTCATACATGCTTACTGTTCTACCTTTAAAAGAGCTCCCCTTATGACTGCAGCTTTCGAGGGTTGAGAAAAGCGCAGAAGGAAGTTAATGCATCGGTAAGTTAGGTGCGGAAGAATCAGGGTAGTTCTCTAATCCACTAGTTCAAGCGCTTTCATATCTTAATCAGGGAAAAGACAAGGCACTTCCGTCATATTATCATGTTTTATTTGTAATTGATTGAAGGTTAGTTATTAGTTGCGATCTGGGGGTGACTAGGACAAGGCAGGAGTCCCAGCTGTCATCCTCACTTTCCTACCTTTCCACTCTCTCTTTGCCCTTCTACGGAAAGACCTTTCTTTTGAGCTCAATCACATCTCTTTCCACTCCAGGATCTTCCTGACCATCCGGGAAGGTGGAATTGGCCTTATCTTCCCCGTCAGAGCATCATGAGGACCCGTCATGACCGACAGCCTAGCATCCGAGGAGGAAATAGCAAAAGAAGGGGGGCATCGAGGTTAAAGGAGGTGCAGACAGAAGCAGGGAATTCCTGGTGCCTCTACCTCATCTATCTGACTTTGGACACTGGAAAGCAGGAGGTGGAAAAGCTATCAAAGAATAAAGAAGTCAGACACACTCCCTCAAAATCCTAGGACTAGGTATCGTATCCAGCCTAGAAAAGACAGAGCATCCCTCGATGCCTCTCCCTGGGGACCCCCTCTATGTCTTCCAAGCAGAAAGAAGTAGGAAAGCAAGCATGGATGGGGCAACCCCCAAGCCAACGCTACACAGAGAAAAGACCCGCCAGGTAATAAGTAGAAGAGCGAGTTATAGAAAGAGGTCACGTGTCAAAGAGCTTAGTAGTAGGAGTTCAGGAGGTCCAATTTGAAGAAAGGGCTATAGTGAGGTTTTGATCGATCATAGAAGTGATGATTCATTCAGATCGACCCTTGAATCTGTCAGTTATTCTCGGATAGAAGGAAATCTATGTCCACAGGTTATCAAGCTAAAGATCAGTAGTTCTCGAAGGTTCGAAGCAGCTAATCTATCAGAGATTATGGCTGGTCTGAAGTGGGGGGCTAGGTCTTCTTCCTACAACAATATACTTCGTACCGAGATGAGTACTTAATTCCTCTATTGATTGGCTTATTGGAAATGATTGACAGGATTGGCCCCCCTCTGACGATGATCTGATGGAAAGGTCAGCCTCAGTGCTTATTATAGATTGTAGATGTGATGGGGGTCCGTGAAGTCTTTATGTTTAGTTAGGTATGACTAGGCCTTTGATGGAGTGCTTTTTCCTGGGACTCGCTCATCACAGGTTAGGAAAGCGTGAGACAAGTCGAGGCCTACTATATATCTAGATATATAAGGCATCATTCACGTCAGGTGAGGTGATTGACTGAGGCACGGGAAAGACTTCCCTCGTGTTTAGGGTCCCCGGTGCATGAGGGAAAAGGTATACTAGCCATATAGATGTCGTCTCGCGCTCAATCAGAACCATAGGACTCGCTCGCTCTACCGGGGACTCGCTCCTTCTCACTCTCAGAGAAAGGGATAGACCAGAAAGAGATATGTGACCTGCTCCTTAGTCCTCCGACTGAGACCCCCCCCAGCTAAGTAGCTTCTCATATACTGGATGGTCCCAGACTGAGTCTAACTAGGCTAGTTTGGGTGCCTAATCCAGCAAAGGTCTGAACTTTGACCTGGAAAAGCATTCAAACAGATTTTGACTTGAGGCTTTGGTGCTGAAGAAGGCCGCTCGAAAGATTCCTGACTCTCATATTTCTCCTGCTGGAGCGAGCAATAGCGACCATGTAGCGACAGCTGCGAATGAGAGTGAGCGTGTAGCAACAACTGCAATTAACCACCCTGTTGCGGAACGGTAGTGAGCATGTGTTGGCTGCGCGCCAGGGGGCTTTCTCGAGCGATAGCGAGTCTTGTACGACTCGACGCCTCCAGAGAGCGGCTCGCACCTGTCGAAGAAGACGTCATTTCTTGCCACTATATATCCGGGCCGCGGATAGGTCTGAAGCTCTTTCTTATTCTATCTATGTAAAGGTATGCAAAATAAGTCGACTATGAAAAGCTTAGCGCTCACTGGTCAGCTATCTTTAGAGAAGAAAAGCTAGGGCAAAGAGAATATCTCATCCGCCACCAAGCCCGCAAACTGCACTGCCTGACTATCTTTCATTTGAGATATGGAACCCCTTTTGGCGCTTTCTTTCAGGTATCATCCTAAGCTTAGCCCTCTTCTCGGAAGGTAACATCACTGCGGACAAGGTCAGGAAGGTAGGGAAGTATGGTCGACGGCTTTGTAGATAGTAGAATTCCACAGGTGAGACCTAAGCGATGTAGTCTCATTATATCATTACAAGGGCTTGATTGGAAAGAAGACTGTGTCGCGATATATATATATATATATATATATATATATATATATATATATATATATAACCGAGGACTCGCCCATTTACACGTGCTAGATTCTGCCTCAACTGACATCATTATCCTCTTCTGACCTCATCCCCACCTTTGCTTCTCAAGTAGAACTAGCCAATTAGACCTCTACCCCGCATATTCTAGTTTGCCAATATCACCATTTTCCTGCCCCCCAAAAGCCCCAAGGGTGGAAAGGCAAGCCCTTGTCTGGCCCCCCAGGGAAGAGAATAGTTCGATCGATCATTTTATTCAATTATGAAATGACAGAGTTGATGGAAATTTGTAGCATCATGCAAATAAATACGAATTGAGATTGTAAAAACATGAGCTTGTGATATAGCTACACCTAATTCCGGACCGGTTAATGCAAGAACTATAAATAAAGGACCAAGATCCCCTATGAAATATAAAAGATTATTCATACATAGCATAGTCCAAGCAAACCCACTTAAAATCTTTACTGAACTATGACCAGCCATCATATTAGCAAATAAACGTATTCCTAAGCTTAATGCACGGAAACGATGAGGGATTAGCTCAAGGAGTACTAAAAAAGGTGCTAACGGCAGCGGGACTCCTGCGGTAATAAAAAGCTTAAAAAATGAAGCCCATTTCTTTGAAATCCAACTATCGTAATGCCTATAAAAATGGAAAATGAGAGAGCCAAAGTAATGAGAAAATGACTTGTCACTGTGAAGCTATATACCCTGGGGATTATGAAATAACAAAAAAGTCAAAGTGATCGAGATGCGAGGGGAAAACTTTTGTTTCACATTTCCTGAAAGACCACTTATTTGTTCGTTTACTGGGTTCATCACGAAATCATGAATAAGATCTACCAAGGATTGCCAAGCATTTGGCACTGACTTTCCCCCTCCCTTTTTCGTAACAATATCAAGCATCAGTAAGACCAAACTGAGAGTGAGCAACATAGACAAGGATGGATTTGTGAATGAGAAATAGAGATTTCCCACCTTCATCAGAATCAATGGGTTAATGGAAAATTTGGTCAAGTGGTTTGTCTCCAATCAGCCTCCATGCTTCCGCAGCCATTCTTGCTATTTCCTCCCCATTTCGGAGCCTACCCTCCAACCGGGTTGTGCAAAAATGGACTTTTTCTTTCCTCTCTCAAATATAGAAAAGTAGTGAGGAGAAAGAAATAGATTCTCCAAATTAGTCTCGATTTCCCCTCTCTTCAAAGAAGGTTATAACAGCTCCTCATTACGGTGACATCGCACATCCCAAGCTGCTCACGACTGCCAAGCTAACAACAGTTGATCACGGCCAACAGACCCGCACGTTGATAACAAATGCCTTTCTTCTTGCTCTGTCATGCGTCGATTGCTTCTCCCTTTCGAGCCACTACTCTCTATAGGTCAATCTCACTATAAAGATGCTGCTGCCCCCTAGCTTCGACAATTATACTTATATAAGAAATCGGCCCCTTTCCTCGAAGACCTTGAGGACTATCGCGAGTGGACCAATAGTCAGTGGGCACTTCACTTTAAAGCTCACTCGACATTTATATGAGCTGAAGAGAGAGCGATCCGCGCACGAAAAATGTTAAAGAGCATAGGAGGGACTAGACTAGGAGATAAGATGGGTTGGAACTGAAAAAGGTTGCAGGGAGGATATTTGCTCTCACAAAGGATGAGGCCGATGATACCGCTTATGGGATCTAGTTGGAGTTATTTTAGATTGATGTTTGATTGCGAATCATTTGATAAATAGGTTTGATTGTACATCTTTTTGATTCGGGTGCCACATTGAATTTCGTGGCACCTCACATGCATTTGCTAAAAAATGCAATGTGAAACATATGACCATACACACTTCTTTCTTATTAATACCTGTTGAACCTATGGGTGAGACTGTAACTACCCGTATGTACTTGAATGACGTACAGATCATAGTAGAGGAGCATGTTCTTACTGCCAACCTAATTTTGCAACTAGAATATATTAGGACTTTGATGTCATATTGGGGTTATGGGAACACTATGCTGCAGTGTATTGCAGACACAAGAAAGTGGTCCTGACTTAGTAGACCTAACCAACTTAATATATGATGGTGGTGATCCATGGCCTTCGACGAGCCGATCGAGTGATTATCTCAGCCCAATCTAGTAATGCAAGCCATCTGCGTTTGCACCGCATACCTGGCTAGTATAATTAGCACAGAGTCTTCTCAGGGAAGATTTTGATGTTGTACATGACTTTCTTGATGTCTTTTCAGGTCTACCTCCTCAGAGAGAGGAGTTCTCTATTGATGTTTTACCGAGCGGCACCAGACACCACTTTCTTAATTGAGCTCTGAAGTCAGAACTTGAAGAACTAAAGGCAAGAACAACTTGATAAGGGGTTCTTGCGACCTAGTCTTTCTCCCTGGGAGAACCTATCCTCTTCGTGAAGAAGAAAGACGGTAAACCGAGGCTCTGCATGGACTTTGAATAAGGTGACTGTGAAAAAGAAATATCCGGATTGATGACTTGTTCGACCAGTAAGAAACACTATTATATTATTTGCTTTTCTAAGAAAGATTTGCGGTCAGGTTATCATCGGCTCAGAATAAAGGATGATCTTACTAAAACCGCCCGGATATATAGTGCGATATATGGGCATTACGAGTTCCTAGTGATGCCTTTTGGTCTCACGAATGGGTTTGATGGAACTTATGAATAGGCTGGGAAGACCTTGAGAAGTTCGTGATCGTGTTCGTGGATGACATTCTAATATACTCACTTGATCCAGAGTAGCACCGAGTACATCTCAGAATCGTACTTGAGACGTGATGAATCTACATTTCATCATCTTTATTCTATCATTTTAGCCTCAAAAACCCTAGTAAATGCGTGTAAATAGCATTAAATCCAGCATCTTAGCATTCATGTATGTGCATGTAAATAGTGTATAAAATACTGTAATTAAAGTCAAAATTATAGAATAAATAAAAGAAAAGGAAAAGATAAAATATTATAAATATTTTATGACCCGAAACCCCGAGACCTAGGCATCTAGATGAATAGGTCGACAAGGAATAAAGTAGGGGGAGATAAGGGCCAGAATACAATAAAAATACATTTTATTTTATTCATTCTTTACTCATTTTGGGACCTATTTTTGGTTCCACTTTTTACACTTCAAATAAAGAAACTTTGAACATGAAAGTTGTAGATAATTAAATATAGAAAATAACAAAATTGATTTCACTTAAAAATAATGTACAGATAAAAAGTTACGATCTGAATAAGAATCCAGAATCCCAACTTCCCAGACCTGTATCTCACAAATAAAAACTCCAAATGCAGCAAACTCACCTTTAATTGTATATAATTCAAAATAAGCTATTTAATGGCGGTGGTATCGCATTTGGCAGAGCTATGTTTTGAAAGTTGAGTTTTGGACCCCTATTGTATACTTGTACAGATTAAAATATTCAATTTATTTATTATTCTTTATTTCCATAATTTTATATTTTTATAATTTTGTAAATATTATTTATAGTATATTTGTATATTAAAATCAGAATAAAACACAAAAGAAATACAAAATAAAAATACTTGTATATAGACTACATAGGTATAATACTTATACTTATACTTGTATAATACATACTAATATTTTATTAAATGTACAAAACACATCAGAAAAATAAAATAAAAATATTTTTAAGTGTGTAAAAATACTTTATAAATTTATAAATTAATAAATAAAATTAAAAACACAAAATAAAAATTAATTATTATAATATATAGATAGTATACCTATAAGGGCTATAAAAGGTAACTTATAAAATTATACCTCATAAAAATAATTAAAAATCATAATAAAATACCTTATAAAATAATAAACATTTTTTATTTAATAATTAAATATTAATTCATTCATTTTCTATTTTTAAATAATTTTACAAAACTTTTTCCAGGTTTTTTCCTGGTTGGTCCACGTGGACCAACCAGGTGGGCTGGAGAGTTGACCTCGGGTCAACTCTCTGACCCCTGCCTGTAGCCGTGTCAGACTAGGTTTTGACCCAAGTTCATCCATTTTTCGAGGACGCTCCTTTCACCTATTCGCGTTGGTGTCTTCTGCAAAATTGCTCCTCGAAGATCCACCTATCACGCCCTTGCGTTTTTTTCGGGGATCGGATCAAAGATCCACCCGTTGACACCTCATTCTTCTCGCCCCTTGTCCATCCTTCAAAACAACCAGCTCGCCTTCTTTCTCTTCTTTGAACTGCCTTTGGACAAGGCCGAGTGCTCCAAGAGCCAGCCGTGAGTCCCCGATGATAGAGGGTTGACCCGGTTTCTTGTCGAGGCACAGCGTCGGCCTGAAGCGTGCTCCACCACCATCTCAGGCGGCCGCGCCGCCGTGAGGTTCCATCTCGGGTGTAACAGCCTTCGAGGTCCTGTTTATTCCTCCCTTTTATTGCATTTATTTGATCAGTTTATGTGCTACGTCTATTTTGGCTAATACTTGTTAATTAATCACCTTATTTCGTGCCAATCACCTTCGCCGGAGCTCTGAGGCTCCGGCCACCACTTCCACCCTCCGCCTGACGCCTTTTCATCATCAACCCACTGCTGGAGCCCCCAGGTCCCCTATTTTGTCGCTGCCCTTTCACTTGCAGGATCTGGGCGTTCGAGACCCATCTGGGGTCGGTTTTTGGGAGACACAAAGCTCCTGGGAGCAGCCCCCGTCCGTGCACGCCGTGGTGGTCCTCCAGTGCCCTTGCCGCCAATTTGGGGCCACCACTCGATAGAGGAAGCTCGCAGGTGCTGCGCGGCCATTTTGTAGCTCCAACGGACGTCGGAGCAGCACAGGGCGGCTGGGAGAACTTCGCAACGCCGGAGTTCTTGCCCAGTTCGTCCTCCTTCCTCCTCCTCCGTCGATCTCGGCCGCGTTCTTGGTGGCGTACAACCACCGTAAGATCTTGTGCATCGCCAGCCGTCAGATCAATCAGCCATCGTCTAATCCAGGCCGTCGGGGACCAACCGTCATCTACGCGCCTCGTGTTGACACGTGTATCAGTAGAGGGTGCTGCACCGTCGGATCTGCAACGTGCGTGGGTAATTTTGCATCCTACCCGCGCAACTTTGTGTATTTAATCACTAGTGTTTAAACATTCATCGGCTGTGCTAAAATCTTTGTAATATTTATAAAAAAGACCTCGAACTTTTCGATATTACCGCCAGGTCCTTGCCAGCGAGGCGCATGTGCGCCACCACGTGTGTCTGGCTATTTTGCAGGCAACGTCCTGGGTTTCGTTGAATTTCCACAAGGTCCTGAAACTTGTCTTGAAAGCTTTAAGATTTGTGGGTATTTTGTAAGCAAGACCTTTAGTTTTTCGTGAATCACATTTTGTCCATTCCCAGACGCGCGTGCTCACGCACGTGTTTCCTGGGGTTTTTGCAGATGATCCCTCGGGCATTTTGTTATTATTAGTAGTCCAGAAAGTTTTTATTTCAGCTATATATTCTCTGGAAATTTACAGTCAGCCCCCTAGACTTTTTGAATATTACAAAAATATCCCTGGCCCGTATGTAGTTTCTTGTTGCTTCTAGTATTTTTTGCATTCCTCTATAAAACTCTAAAAAATCCACGAAAATCACATTAGGTCTCTGTTTCATAGTATTTTAACGACATATTTTTATTTTTCACATTTCTTGCATTTTAATATTTATAAAAAATCAAAAACTTGCATTTTATGCACTGTTCACGTTATAAAATCCATAAAAAATATAAAAACACATCAGAAAAATCCCAAAAAAATATATTTTGTTTCTTTTAGTGTGTTTTAACATCAATCCAAAAATCACTAAAAATTACAAAACAAAACTCCTAAAAATTACAAAACCCCAAAAACCTTCCTAAAAATATTAAAAATTTGTCAAAAATCTAAAAAATACAAACTTTGTCTCTGAATTTTCTTTATTTTATTGTCTTTTATTTAAAATTAATTTGGGAAAATTTTGTCACTGTTTGCTATTTTTCATTCCCATTTTAATTTCGGCCAGAACCTCTATTCACTATTTTCTTATATTTTGACTTTTAAAAATACCAAAAATATTCTGAAAAATCCCCAAAAATCATAAAAATAGTAGAAAAATATAAAAAGACCAAAAACATTTTATTTCCTAATTTTTGACTATTTTTATTTATTTTTATAAATACCTTATTCCCTCTTCTCTTATATTGTATATATATTCCAATATTAAAAAAGAAAATAAAAAATATAAAATATAAAAAGAAAATATAAAATCGGAAAATTAAAAATCAAAATACAAAATTAAAAATTAAATTAAAAATTAAAAAAATTAAAAATTAAAAACCCACAAAAATTTGCATTTTTGTAGACACTTAATCACATCACATTTTTGCACTTGCTCGATCTACCCTGCCTTACTTCCTGAGTTCGACACTCTACACATACTTGCACTATACACTTTATTGTAGAGTTAATAATAAATTTTAACTCCACTTTTGCTTATTATTGTTTGATTTCATATTGTGAGTTAATTGTTGACTTTAGTTGGATTTCTGCGTGGTTGACGCCTCGACTGAGTTCCCGCCTTGTGTGGAACTTAAGACCACCGAATTCCCGCTAAATCAAATGGTGCCGTTGCCGGGGAGCAACATCGCTTAGTTCGGGTTTTTTCTTGTGATTGTGATTATTTGTCTATTTCGCGGCTTTTTGCTTATTTTATTTTTGCTCATTTTTGATATATCTTGTTAAATTGTCTAACCACTCTCCTAGCTTGGATTTTGTACGAGGTACGCGGATCGAGGGAGGAGCTCCTCTTTAGAGCACCTGTGCATCCACGTGAGGCGGTTTTTGCCTATCACAAAGGACTTGGAGAATTTTAAAGACCATTCCTGAGCATTTATTTTATTGCATTTGATTTTGTAATTTTAAGTGAGTGAGAGACCTTTAATTTGTAATAATACAGGTACCCGCGAACTTGGACATTCGGGCCCAATTTCCAGGTGTTTGTACACTTGGGGGCTCACCGCGATTTTCGTCGGCTTTTCGTCGCATTTTTTTGTTTTCTGATTTTGTTTGTTTTGTGTGATTGAGACTCTAGTTTTAGGATTGCTTGCGATAGATTAAGTCAAAACACCTAACAACCTTTGCATGTACCTATAGTCTACGCTTTGGACTTAGATCAAATTTTAAACAGTCGCTTCATCATCTTCGAGCCTCCGCGCTGCGAGCCCACCCTGCCAAGCGCTTCTCCTGAACTCGATTTGTCGAGAGGAGGAGGGGTGAGCCTAGACCGAACTCTTGGATTGAAGATCGGTGATCGACTTGTGGTTCTTCACGATAATAGCAATTTCTAAAACTTAGGGTGATTTCATCGGCTTTGCATTTGCATATAGATAGGTTTCAATTCTGCTGAGCATCCTTGCATGTAGAGTGCTGGAGATAAGGTGAGCATTTACGCTTTAGCATTCATCATTGTTTGCCGCTTGCATTGCTTTTCCGACTCTCCCTCTGATTTTGCCAACCTAGGAGCATAAAGGAATTGACTCCCCGATAGGATCGTGCATTTTCATTAAAAATCCAAAAAAGTGATAACTAATAAAATTGGGACTGCTAACATTACTTGATCCTAAAATCATTTAAAAAGAAAATCTTGTATTGGGGCGAGTAATCCCCTCATTGTCTTCGTTTTACATTGCTCGCGCACACACTAAGGATTAGTGCCAAAATCCTATCTCAGCCCCCTAAGTGTTTGTGCAACTTTTTGGACTTCTCACCTAACTCTAAAACAGACAAGATAAAAAGACCGCTCTTTGCGGTTTCTACCGAGTTGAGTAGGTGAATTGAGGGTTTGCCTTGTTTTCATTCTTGTTTGTGATTGTTTTGTGTGTGTCCTAGATCACTTCTGCGCACTTGCGCCTTCTTCTTCACTCTCTTGACTTGACCGTCGTGCTCCCCCGATTCATTTCCTTTTGATTTCGAGATGGACCCCTAGAGCGCTTTTTATCCGGACTGTGCGGATCCTTCATTCACTCCAGCCGGTCCACCTCCCTTTTATCAGGAGGACCCCCCTCCTATTTTTTCTGATTTTTGTACATATCCGCCTCAGTCGCAGTATCAGACCTCGGACTTCTACCCACCTCCACCTCCACCTGTATATTATCCACCTCCACCTGTATATTATCTACCTCCACCTTCCCATTCACCCGAGTCTGACCTCTTGGAGTCACCTTCCTCGATCTCTATGAGTGATATCTTGAACCGAATGATGGAGCGCCTTGATTTGATGAATGATGATATGGCTATCTTGAGGAAAAAATAGATTGACGCTCCATTCATCACGGATACGGAATTCCTTGTGGGAGATCATGGGAGATTGCAATCGCCCAAAACACAAAAAAATGAGAAAAAGTTAAAAATCCAAAAAGAGTTCGGGAGACACTTGGCTGATTCATACCGTGAGGAGAGAGCCCATTTGCCAGATCATTCACCCACACAGCCTTTCACACACTGTCCCACCTTTGACCCCGAGGATGCCGCTGTACAGACTGCTCTTGGCACATCTCATGTATATGTTGATTCCGACTTCCTCCCTTGTATGGAAGAGGTCCAAAAATTCAAAAAAATGTTGACTGACCCCGAAGTGGTGGCTACCATTCATGATATTATCCGGGCCCCACTTCAACAGACCATGACACAATTATCTGCCCCTCTTCCTAAAAAGAGAAAGCGGAGGAGCAGATCTGAGCGTCACATTCTGACCATGGCCACTGCCCACGCCATCACACACCGTCCCATTCCTAGAAAGAAGAACACAACTACCCCTTTCATCACTTGCACCATTTCTGACTATACTTGTGATCGCACTCTCCTGGACGGCGGTGCATCTATTAGCATATTACCCTTCTCGCTGGTACAGTCTCTTCACTTAGGGCCTCTCAAGAAAACCTGGATGGTCGTTTAGTTTGCTGATGGATCTATCAAGAGGCCAAAGGGTATCCTTGAAAATGCCGTCATTTCTATTCTGGGCACGAGCCACCATGTTGACTTTGTCGTGTTGCCCATGGGGACCTCCACAAGGGAGCCATCTCCAAACATCCTGGGACGACCATTCCTCGCCTCTGCGAGGGTCGTTATTGACTATGGATCAGGAGAGATTTGCTTCCGTCTTGTTGACGAGAACGAAGTGTTGATCACCACACCCACAGTCGACCAGAGACCTGCACCTGATGCATCTTCACCGATTCTAGCTGACTCCGAGGCCTGTGACTGATCTGATGATATTAGAGATGTTTGCTTAGCGACCGTTGACAAGACCCGACAGATCCCCCGAAAGGGGAGGAACTCGGAAAGCATAGACCTCGCAGTTCCTCCTTCTGGTGTGTGGCGATGTGTTGATGAAATCCAAGGAATTTACGTGATTGATCCATTTGAGCGAAGGGCAGACACCAAGACTAGACAGGACAGACCTGGTTTGACTACTTCCACTGATAAGTCCGTTCCTGGTCGCTCTAAAGTGATGATGATTGAAGCCGGTTATGATGCTAGTCATTATTTTGATAGATTCGGCTATTTTGATGAAGACAATGATTCAGGTGAAACTCTTGAGGACGATCTGAGTTCAACTACTTCCACTGATGATTTCGTTCCTTTTGGTTTTGACCTGGACGCGACCTCGCAGGACGACTCCAATTACACCTCTGCCGATGATGATGAGTTCGTCCCATTCCACTTTGATATCAGAGAGACCTCCAAGGCCAGAACTGACCATACTTCTTCCACTCGTCCGTCTGCGCCTTCACACCATAGGACCACCAAGGGCGAACCTAGCCATACTACTTCCATTGACAAGTTCGTCCCTTTTCAATTTGATTCCACTGAGGGCCTTCACCCTGTCGACCCTGATCGGCTTCCGTCCACTGTGAACCATGATGTCGACTTGCACCACACTAGATCTATCCCTCAGCGGTCTCGTGATGAATACCCATTCATCACTCTTTATTCTTCTATTTTAGCTACAAAAACCCTTTGCAAATACATGTAGATATGTGTAAATACAAATAAATACCAAAAGCATGCATTGTGTAAAAACCTATAATTAGCATGTTTTTGGTGCAAAAATAAAAAGAATAAAGAGCAAAAAGAAAAAGAGGGAAATATTTAGAATAAATATTGAGCAACCTAACCCAAGGGAGGGCTCAGCATGGGCCTGACCGCATAAAAGCCAAAGTAGAGGGAGATAGGAGCTCATGTGTATATATTTTTGTAAATAAATAAACTATATATTTTCCTCACCCAAAAATATGTTTGTCCATATTGTGTGTATATTTAGAAACTATTAAAAACAAAATAAAAAAAAGATAAAAATCAGAAATTCAAAAATACCCTTTTTTTTCACCATGTGTATAAACCACACCATTGTATTTATTTAACCTTGTAAATAAATTCAATTATTTTCTAAACTTTTTGTAAATATTCTATGTTACATTTTGTAAATAAAATAAAATAACAAGAAACAAAACAAAATAAAATAAAAATTACAAAATTGAAAATACAAAAATACATTGTATAAATACCATGTATATAAATGTATTCAACCATTTATTTCACCCTTGTATATAAGTGATAAAAATAAAATAAAAATATTCTTTTATTCCATATTTCATGTTGAAAATAAATAAAATACAAAATGAGCATAAAAATACATAAAAATAACAAATAAAAAAATCAAAAATAAAAATCCATATAGTGTACATATACCTATATATATAGCCACCCTATTTTTATTCCCAAAAATTAATTAAAAATCACCAAAAAATAGAAAAAAATAAAAGAAAAATATTTCATGTTTTGAGTTTTATTTAATTCGACCTATTTCTACCCTAAAATAAATAAATAAAATTCGGGCACACGTGGCAGCGTCTGACTGGTCCACGGGGGAATGTTGACCCCGGTCAACTCCCCCGCGACCTCCTTCCTTTTCTGGAAGATGCGTGCCGCGCCTCCTTCGCCGATTTATCCACGCTTCTCCAGGCTGTCACCCACTCAACCCCCGCGCCCGGATTCTTCGCCGTTCATCCCTCTCCCTCGCCGGATCCTTCGCCATCAAATCCAAGCTTTCCATCACTGTCGCACCTCAACCCTAAACGCCCCTGTCACTCTATATAACCATCACCTCCGCCGCCTCCGCGCCGCATCTTTGGCCCTTCTCTTTCTCCCCAGTGACCTCCATCGGCTTCGCGAGAGTGACAGCAAGCGTCAGCCCTTGTTGCAGTGAGGCGAGGAAGCGATACCATCGATCCGGCGTACTTCGCCGTCCTTGCTCCGCCGCCGGCGTTGAGCATCGAGCTTCAGGCCTTGACGCCCTTCGAAGCTACGACCCGGAGATAGCCACGCTCCAGCATAGTCTACAGCATCCATCAGGTACCCTTAGCTCCTTTTAGTTTAGTCTAATTTTCGATTTCGCCCAAATCATAGCTCCGACGTACATCTCCGATTCCGACCACCTCGCGTAACCTCTCGATCATCCGACCCGACCATCACCTTCACCGTGTCCCCACGCACCTTCTACGCCCGCTCATTCAACCCAGATCGCACAGGATCTGGGATTCGAGTTCCATCGCCTCCGCCTCGCCGGAGCTCGTTCGCCACGCCGCACCGTTCACCTTCACGCCACCTAACCGGGTCGAGGCACTTTGCCCTCGACCCGCGAAGCTTCTTGACCATTTTGCAGGTCCAAAGGGGGTGTCTGAGCCTCCTTCACAGTTCAGCCAGGAGCTTCGAGCCACTAGGCCTCGCCGGAGCCCTCCAGGGCTCGGTTGGGCCCTTGGCCACCCGCAGCAGCTGCGCAACTTCACGCCGGACCTTCTCCGACCTTCAGGCGCAGCTGAGGAGGACCGGAGTTCACGCAGGACGTCGGCGAAGTTCGCCGGCGTCGAGTTCTTCCTCCACCTTCCAGAGCCGTCCGATGAAGACCTCGCTCCAGTTCTAATCCTGAGCGTCCATTCTTCGAGGAGCAGCGACCGTCGATTCATCTGAGGATCTCATCTGGGCCGTTGAGCAGCGAGGTTAAGCCACGACGTCTCTCAGCCGTCCGATTATACACGTGGCTGCACCTCGACCATCCGATCTGGGCTTGGTTTCCTTCGAAGAACCACGCTGCATCTCCACCGTCCGATCACCCACGTGGACGCACACCAGCCGTCGGATCAGGCCAACGCTTCCAGGAGTAAAGGCGCGTTTATTCTCCACCGTCAGATCTGCCACGCGTCAACATCAGGCCGTCGCTATTAATAAAGGGGTAAATATCGTAGGCCCCCCCTCTGTTTGTCGTATTTCCTTTTAGTCCTGTAATTTTTAATTCTAGTTGTTTATTTTCTGGGTTATTTGCATCAAGGACCTCGCGCTTAGTTTTAATTGCACTTATACCCCTGCCAGTAGTGAACCACGTGCTTTGTCACGTGTTATTTTGGGTAATTTGTATAAGAAGCCCTGTAGTTCTGGATGTTATTCATTGAATAAAATGTTTTGGATATTTGCAAATATACCCCTGTGAACACTTTATATGCGCATGTGCGTTTTTATTTTGGGTTATTTGCATATAGGTCCCTGGACTTTTGGTACTTGTTACCAATAAGCCCTCGGAACTTATTTTTATTACATTTAGGTCCTCGAGTGCCCCAGGCACGTGCTTGGCACGTGACTTCTTGGGTATTTTGCACCAGGACCCCAGAACTTTTGGGTATTTGCACATAGGTCCCTGTGCACAGTGCCCCACCTTTATTTTTGAATAAAATATCAAACGACCTCCAAATCCAATGAGATTTTGACACATGGCTCCTGCCATGGTGTAGGAATTTCTATGATTTTTGGGGACATTTTTGATTTCATTTATTATTTTTAAAAATTCAAAAACCTCCTTTTTAGCTACTGTTTGACTTTAAAAATACCAAAAAAATATAAAAACTCCACCAAAAATTCTAAAAAAATTAGACATTGTTGTTTACTGGTTGATTGATTTTCTAGCCAATTTTGGCTACTTTTCATCACTTAAAAACCTTAAAAATTGAAAAACCCCTAAAAACCCATAAAAATTGTAATAAATAAATTAAAAATCCAAAAACAATAATTAGGGTGCCTAAATTTTCCTTATTCTTCATGGATTACAGGAAAATTACCTCCAAGGTTGATTGAAACTCTTAAGTATTTTATTTTTGAGTTTCTAACCTCGCTGGACAGTACCTCTTCTTCTTTGCATTGTTTGATTTTTAGAAAACAAAATAAACATTAGAAAAATTCCAAAAATTCACCAAAAACAGTAAAAAACATTTAAAACATAAAAACCATTTTTCCTTAATTTTTGCATCATTTTTGTGTGTTTAATAAATTGTTGAAGTTGCCTTGCATTCATTTTCTCTCATTTTCTCATCTTTTAAAAAATCTAAAAAAATATAAAAACAAATAAAAAAACCATAAAAAAGACTTTCTTGGATTTCTGATTACATCGTAGGCCGCAAGGCCAATCTGTGCTCCTTGTGTTCGACCCTGGGAGCTATACCAGGTTAATCCTATAGCTAGATCGCTCTATTGTGTGCTTGCTTGTTTTTATCTTATTTGAGTGATTGATTCTTCTTGATTGACGCATTTCGAGTGACTGAGGACAACGACATTGTGATTTATTTTCTACCTCAGTCGCATCGGTTTTTGTGTCATCAGAATGGCGCCGTTGCCGGGGAGCACGGCTTTGTAGTCAGTTTTCATTCTTCTATTTTTCTCTCTCTATATTATAACTGTTTTCTGACATTTTCTCTTGGATTTTTGTGCGAGGTACTGCGTGGAGAACTTGGAGTACATTTTTTTTTTGAGAACCCGCACGGGAAGAAGAGCAGGAAGAGAGAGAGAGGAGAAGAAATTTTCATTTTAGAGAGAGAGAGAGAACAATTTTTGTAATAACTTAGACTCTGAACTTTGGACATTTGTAACTTAGCGGGTCTGTTTCGCCGAGCACCGGTGTGCTCGGGGGACCCATTCGGATTTTCGCGGCTTTTATCGAGGTTTTTATAGCTAGCTGCCTTTTCCGGTGTTTCTCGCGGTTTTAGCCCCTAGACATAGGAATTTTGATTGATTGTGACGTAAATTTTAAGGCCCAACACCTAATAGAATATCTGTTCCTATAGAACGTAATTGGACCTTAATAAAATTCACTGAAAAAGTTAGTTTAATTGAATTTGAGACCACGTGCCGTGAGGAGTCACATACAGCGCTGGCAGGACCCGTTGTGGCGGGCACCGAGTGACTCCCAAGATCGGACTCCGGACTCGATTCGGTTAACTAACTATTGTTCTTCACGATCAATAGAAGTTACTTGTCTAAGGCCGGTTTTTCCCGCTGCACCATTTAGGTAGTTTAATTCTGTCTTTAAATTCTGCGCGGATCACTTGCATGTAGAGTGCTGGAGACAAGGTACGCATTTCTTTCTCTGCATGCATCATTGATTTCTTCGCGCATCGGCTTTTTCGTCTTCTCCCTCTGTTTTTGGCTTAATCATCAGGAGAATCGGAAAAACCGTTAGGCCGCTTGTATTTATTTTTGAAAAAAAAATTAAAAAGAAAAACAAAAAAATTGGGACTGGATAACATTATTGACCCTAAAAGACACTCACATTAAAAATTTGTCTTGGGGAGAGCAACCCCCTCATTGTATGGTTTGGATGAGCGAGAGAGTGACCCGCACCCTAGGTAGAACCCTCCGGTGTTATTTCTAGCTGACTACCGACTCTTCCGTGCGGGCCAGTCGGTTGGAGTAGCATCGGGTATCCTAACAGGTCACGTAAGCGCTCTGATATCTTGTATGTTCACCAAATAAAATTGACAAGATAAATTGACCGATCCTTCACGGTCTTCAGATTGTGTTGCGTTGGTGAACCGGGGGTTTGCTTTGTAATCATCTTTTCTCCAGATCCCATCCGCCCTACTCGCCAAGATCAAGATGATGGGTAGACGATCTCTTAGGCAGCCTCTGGCTGCACCGCTTTCAGGCGCGTCTACTCCATCATCTAGGTTGGCCCGTGAGAGTCGAGACCAGCTCTCCGGACCCGAGTTCGATTCCACCCTGTTCCCCCTCGATCCCCTTTCTTCTGCTACTGAGAGACATGAGCCCGAGGAGAGACGAATTAATTTGACAGAACCTGAGTTAGGCTCATCTGATTTTGCAGACGTCCCTATGGCTGGAGCCGGCAGTTCAGACGATCGCCAGCCCGAACATTTTGTCTTAGACCAGGGGGCGATTAACTCCACCCTGATTGCGTCATTAGAGACAGTTCAGCAACAGTTACGCGATCAGGGGACATTCATGATCGAGATGAGGAGGGAGTTGGAGAGACTCCGAAGAGAGCGAGACGAGCCGAGCGAGCCGGAGGACATTCCTGATGCTGATGCAGAGGCAGCAGCCGCAGCAGCGGCTGCCGCAGCAGAGGCAGCCGCCGCCGCAGCAAGACCGATGCGGGAGCTTCACAACCCCGGATCTACACTGATGCACCAGTGGGTGGTGATTCCTGCTATCGTGGGGGATTTCAAGTTCCCTCCGAACACCCTGCAGATGCTTCCTCATTTTCACGGACTCGCCACTGAGGAACCCCACCTCCATCTCCAGGAGTTTCTGATGATCTGTAGCACTGTCCACGACCGTCGTGTGGACCAAGATACGATTCGAATGATGGCCTTCCCTTTTTCACTGGCAGATAGAGCAGCCGCCTGGCTGAAACATCTAGGGAAGTTTGTTTACACCTGGGAGCAACTCCGCACCGAGTACTTAAACAAGTACTATCCACTCGGGCGGACGAATGCAGCGAGGGCCCTGATCAACAACTTCTCCATGCTCCCTAACGAGCAATTTCACGAGGCATGGGAGAGGTTCAGAGAGTTTCTGGATAGATGCCCACACCATGATATCTCCAAGCCGAACTTAGTTCAGAGCTTCTTTAGTGGGATGACGCCAGAGCTTCAGGGTCTGGTGAATGCTTCTTGCGGCGGGTCCTACTTTGCCAAGGACCACAACCAAGTCTGGGCCATCTACGAAGAGATGGCAGAAAATTACATGGTGATGTCCCAGACTCGGTTGTACACTCAGAGATCTCAGCAGCCGCCAGGACCCGTGCAGTATCAGCGGATAGCACGGGTTGATGCAGGTCCATCCAGTTCATCCACAGTTGCAGCCGCACAGGCAGAGTCGGCCGCTGCGGACATGGGGATTATCAGCGAGAAGTTGGACCGCATGGAAATCATAGAGAAGAAGCAGTGCCAGGGCATAACTCAGATGGAGGAAATGGCACAAACTCTGAGCGACATGAAGACCCAGCTCTTGTGTCTTCAGGAGGCACAGACGGCTCCTCAGCCCCGTCTTCTGTCGCGAGGCGATTCCGGTGGCAGCCGTAGCTCGTCCCAGCGCTCCAGCTCCTTGCAGCAGCCTAGACAAGTTCACCTTGTACAGGCGGAGCCGTACCAGCAGCAGCAGCCCTCTTACCAGTCACCACCATCTCCAGACTTACAGATGGTGGTATATCAGCCGGATCAGCCTCTGGATGTACTCCCACCAGCCCCTTACGATGCGGAACCGTTGATGGATGTCAACGGGATTTGGTATGACCGCCCTCAACCTGGAATCCGACGAGACCATCCCGGATTCAGGTGGGGGAATGGGGGTAACCAGTCCCAGCAGCAGCCAGCCGGTCAGGGAGGGCAGTACTCCCAGCAGAGAGATCACCAGCAGCCCCCAGCATACCAGCCACACCAGCCATCATCCTTCGTATCTCGTCCCTATCAGCAGCAGGGACAGAGTTGGAGACGTGAGCAGCAGGCTCACCAGCAGCAGCACCAGGTCCAGCAGCCTCATTACCAGAGAGGCAACCCGTCGGGCTCCCATGAGAGCCCCGCCATGGATGATCTAGCCCGCCTCTTCACAGAGCAGCAGGCTACATTTAGACGGGAGATGGACGAGTTCCGCCAGGAGATGCGAGACCTGATGAGAGGGAAGGCCGCCATCCCTGCACAGATCGAGCCGAATCCGAATAACTTGAAGAGGAAATCTGAGCAGGTAGTACACACTGAGCCTACCACTTCTAGTGACTCATTTGATGTTATCTCGTCGGATTTATTTGATGCTGATTTTGTCACACTTAGGAGCGGTAGAAGACCAGCAGGAGGCGCCTCATCTGAGCGACAACACGAGGATCCATCTAGAGCGCCAGATGAGGAAGAGGAGAGCGGTACTGAAGCCGCACATCATGATGACGGTGGTGCTGATGCCACCCGAGATGCTGATTCACCCGGCGGTACTGAGGCCGCCATTTCACCACACCGAGGAGGTGGTACTGACGCCACCAGCAGAGCCGAGCCAGCCAGCGGTACTGAGGCCGCAAGACGTCTAGTTGTAGAGCCAACTAGAGGTGGTACTGATGCCACCAGCATTTATTCTGATAGAAGTGTTGTCTTTCCTCGCATGAATGTATCTCGGAACTCTGATTTGAATAAAGGAAAAGGTTTAGTTTCTTCTGATCCCACTGTGGTGAATGATGTTTGTGAGGATCCGGTCATCGAATCATCTAGGCCTATTCCTAGTCCTTCATCTGAGAAGGACCCTGTGATCCCCTTTCCTAGAGCCCTTGAGTTGGGGAAGGGGAAGAAAAAAGAAAAAGATCCAAAAAAGAGAGAGCAGGAGGAGTTCAGCCAGGGCATGATAGACCGATTTCACATCCAGCTGACCCTCAATGAGGCTTTGCAGCACATTCCTCTTCTTCAGCGATCCCTAAGAGATAGGACCACAGTCAGGAGGAAGAAGAGGAACAAGACCGCAGAAATTCATGTGCTAACAAAAGCCACGTGTTACGCGATCCAGAATCATCTGCCGACCAAGAGGCCAGATTTAGGGGCCCCGTATGTCAGATGTCAGATTAGTGAGCAGAGGTTCGACCGCACTCTATTAGATAGCGGATCGTCAATCAACCTTCTTCCGGCAGCCCTTCTCGACCACTTAGAGTTGGGCACTCTTGTACAGAGCAGGACATACCTTCAGTTTGCTGATCGTTCTGTCAAGAGGCCAAAGGGGTTGTTACGAGACGTTGTCGTCACGATTCAGGGTTTGCAATTCCCCGTGGATTTTGTCGTACTGGACATGGAGACCCCTGACTCGTTGACCGATTCCCCCATCATCCTCGGTCGCCCGTTCTTGGCCACAGCCAAAGCAGTGACTGACCATGACAGTGGGAAGGTGTACTTTCGCGTCCAGGGCGAGAGTATACAAATAGAGACGGTTAAGGACCACAGAGCCAGATCTAGATCCCGCTCACATAGCAGTACAGATTCAGAGCGGCTGACAGACACAGAGCCAGACATCCACCAGGACTGTGATTTTGTGATCACAGATGATGAGGCAGCTTGGGCAGATCCTGCAGCACAGACCATCCTCTCATATTCAGATACAGCTGATGCAGAGATGATAGCAGAGGAGAGTTTGGAGAGCACAGACCTGGTTCAGGATACTATTGAGTCAGCAGAGTCGGACCTTGATCGCGACACGATTTCCAGTGATGGTGGTACTGAGGCCACCCTGCTCTATGGTGGTACTGATGCCACCTTGTTTTCCGGTGGTACTGATGCCACCGAGTCTGATATAGATCCCTCGGATTCAGAATCTGATTGGGCAGATTGTGATGATCAGATGCCAGATCTGGATCCACCTGAGCCTAGAGAGGAGGAGGTAGAGGCAGAGCAGAACAGAGACAATGTAGAGGATCCGCCTTCTCCAGATCCAGTTTGTGAGAGTTCGTTATCATTTTCCCAGGCAAATTTGGCAGAATTATCCGCATACACACATCTTCTACAGAAGCCAGATTTGCCAGCACCCAGCTGTCCAGAGCTTAAGCCGCTCCCTACTTCGCTGAAGTATAGATTCCTTGCGGGAGAGTCTGAGATGTACCCAGTCATCATCTCTGCCGATCTGACTGGAGAACAAGAATCCCGTCTGATGGAGGTTCTCGAGAAGAACCGCAAGGCAATTGGATGGAGCGTAGCAGATCTCCATGGGATTAGTCCCTCGTTGTGCTCCCACCATATCTATCTCGAGGAAGGGGCGAAGCCGTCGCGTGAGTTCCAGCGGCGACTGAACCCCAACCTAAGAGAGGTTGTTATGAAGGAAATATCAAAATGGTGGAGTGCAGATTTTATTTATCCCATTTCCGACTCCAAGTGGGTTAGCCCCTTGCATGTGGTGCCCAAGAAGACGGGCATCACTACTGTGATCAGTGAGTCGGGAGAGGAGATTGCTACACGAGTACCCACCTCTTGGCGGGTCTGTGTTGACTACAGAAAACTCAACCAGGCCACCAAGAAGGACCATTTCCCCCTGCCTTTTATTGACCAGATCATAGAGAGACTGGCAGGGAAGAGCCATTATTGCTTCCTAGATGGGTACTCGGGCTACAACCAGGTGGCTATCGCTCCTGAGGATCAGGAGAAGACCACCTTTACCTGTCCCTTCGGTACTTACGCCTTTCGACGCATGCCATTCGGGCTATGTAACGCCCCTGCGACTTTTCAGAGATGCATGCTGTCGATCTTTTCGGACATGGTAGGGGAGTGCCTTGAGGTCTTCATGGATGACTTCTCGGTTTACGGCGACGGATTCGATTCCTGTCTTGACTGCCTAGACCGAGTGCTCCAGCGATGTATTGCTACCCGCTTGGTGCTGTCTTGGGAGAAGAGTCACTTCATGGTGACTCAAGGGACGGTGCTTGGCCACATCATCTCCAACAGAGGCATGGAGGTTGATCCGGCCAAAGTCGATGTCATTAGGAAACTCACACCGCCGTCCAATCTGAAGCAGTTACGGTCATTTCTGGGGCACGTTGGTTTTTATAGGAGATTCATTCATGATTTCAGCAAGATTGCCCGACCGTTAACTGATCTCTTGACGAAAGACACCGAGTTCCTTGTCGATGACAAGTGTCTTTCGTCCTTTGAGACTCTCCAGCAGTGTGTTATTGAGGCTCCTGTCCTTCAGCCACCCGATTGGTCTCTCCCATTCGAGATCATGACGGACGCCTCTGATTTTGCCGTAGGGGCCGTGCTAGGACAGAGGAGGGATGGAGTACCATTTGCCATACACTATGCTAGCCGCACATTGGATTCCGCCCAGCGGAATTATACAGTCACAGAAAAGGAGATGCTAGCAGTAGTGTTTGCCCTAGATAAATTCAGATCGTATATCATTGGATCTAGAGTGACTTTGTATACAGACCACACCGCCATCAGGTACCTCATGTCAAAGAAGGATGCCAAGGCCAGACTTACTAGATGGATCCTTCTACTCCAGGAGTTCGACATTGAGATCAAGGATAAGCCTGGAGTTAAGAATGTGGTGGCAGACCATTTATCCCGATTAGAGCAACCTGAGGAGACAGAGCAGATTGATCCCATTTGTGATACCTTCCCAGATGAGGCGATCCTTGCTATCGCCTCACTCCCGTGGTATGCCGATATTGTAAACTTTCTCGTTGCTGGGAAAGTCCCACAAGATTGGCCCAAGCAGAAGATTGAGACCTTCCTTGCGAAGGCCAAGTCCTACCACTGGGAGGATCCCATCCTTTACCACGAAGGAGGGGATAGCATCTGGCGTCGGTGTATTCCTCAGGAGGAGCATCATAGTGTCCTCACTTACTGCCACAAGCTTGAGGCAGGAGGACATCATTCTGGGAGGAGAACGGCACAGAAAGTGCTCCAATCCGGCTTGTGGTGGCCTACCCTCTTCAAGGACTCTGATGAGTTCGTGAAGAGGTGTACTGACTGTCAGAGGATGGGCACTTGTGGGCAGCGTGATATGATGCCGATGCAGCCCATTCACTTCTGTGAGGTTTTTGACGCATGGGGCATCGATTTCATGGGTCCATTCCCTAAGAGTCAGGGATTTGAGTACATTCTGTTAGCCGTAGATTATGTTAGTCGTTGGGTTGAGGCTATCCCCGCCCGAGCCGCAGATGCAAAGACAGTTTGCAGATTTTTGAAGAAGAACATCATCACGCGGTTCGGGGTTCCACGAGTTCTTATTTCTGATGGGGGATCTCATTTCATCAACGACCAGGTGAAGGCACTTGCTACCGAGTTCGGCATAGACCATCGTGTTGCCACACCATACCATCCACAGACGAATGGTCTAGCTGAAGTGTCGAATAGGGAGATCAAGAATATTTTGCAGAAAGTCGTCCGCCCTGACCGAAAGAATTGGTCACAACTTTTGGACTCGGTCTTGTGGGCATATAGGACATCTTTCAAGACTCCATTGGGCACATCTCCCTTTCGCCTCGTGTATGGCAAGCCCTGTCACCTACCAGTTGAGCTGAGGCACAAGTCACTTTGGGCAGTCACAGACATATTGATGGATCCAAATGGTATAGGAGACCAGAGGAGGGCAGAGTTAGCCGCCTTGGAAGAGCTTAGAGATGAAGCTTTCTCAAACAACCTACATTATAAGGAGAAAGTCAAAGAGTGGCATGATTCTCACATCAGCCACAAGCATTTTGAGATTGGACAGAAAGTATGGCTGTTTGATGCGAGGCTTAGATTATTTCCAGGGAAGCTACAGAGCAAATGGAAAGGACCCTATTTGGTCAGAAAGGTACACGATAACGGTAGCATTGATATATCTGAGTTATCTTCTGAGAGTACCTTCCGAGTGAACGGCCAGCGGCTCAAACCATTTCTAGATCATGAGCCGCGGGACGTTATTATTGCTGCCATTCATTTTGCGTGAGATGTGGTCTCTTGACTTACATCCTTTGCATCTCACGCCTGATTTTCACTGTTCCTCCGCCTGTATAGATCCAGTTGTCTATATCATTCTATTCTTTAGTCCCACATCCCATCTCTCATCTTATGATTATGCTATACTTAGGGTGTATTTTACCCTAAGTATAGGGGGGATGTCGGACATGTGAGTATTCTTTTCATTCTTTCTGCTCTTGTTTTTGCTGCCTATACTTAGGGATATTTTACCCTAAGTATAGGGGGGGCAGATTCTGTATATTCTTCACTCGGCTTCCCCTTCATGTACAGCTTTCTATACTTAGGATTAGTTAATCCTAAGTATAGGGGGAAACCCCCGAGTCCCTCCCATTCTATTCATTTATTCGTTCTTGTACTTAGCCATTCCTTTTCACTTCCCTTTTACTAGCACGAGTTATGTCTTCTTCATCGCTCTTGATCACTCTGAGGACATCGTTCGAGCTAAGTATAGGGGGGGTGTGTATATATTTCATATATACTTTAGCCATAACTCGTACTTTGTGTGAGTGTGTTAATAAAATGGCTAAAAATCACAAAAATTAAAATTTTTTTTTCATGTACATAAACCTCTTTTATTCTTGCACATACATAGCTAGTGTACAAAGTATTTTTGTAAAAATGATTTCAAAAATCTTTTGTGTAAAGCTTGTGTAAATATTTTTGTATCAAAATTATGTATATAGTACAAAATTTTTCCAAAATGTTTTGAAAATCAAAAGTTTGCAAAAATCTTGTGTAAATGTTTGTAAATATCTTTTTGCAAAACTTGCACTTCATGCATCATTCATTCATGATTTCAAAACATTTTCCAAAAATTTTTTTGCATGATTGTAAAATATTTGTAAATAGCATCTTGTGTACATATTTGTATATAGTTTTTCCTGGATGAGAGTTGACATTTAAACTAAGCCTGGAATTAAATTGAGAAATGGAGCTTGAATAAGATCTTAATTCACTTAACTTTAAGAGGAACCTTGTAGGACTTAGGGTTAAGGCTTTGCAGGTCCATAAGGACTTAATTCTTTGAGTCCACTAGGCTATGAGCATGTGTCATCTTGATGAGCCTAAGTAGAGCACTTAACAACACACGCATGACTCTCAGAGACAATGGCTTCACTTGCACCTGCACTTTACACATGGCTCTCCATGGATGAGGTGGTGAGGAAGCAGTTTCCTTTGGCTTGGGGTAGCATATGAGGGTAGTACTTCTAGGCGGAACCTCTCTTCTTCTTATAGTGAAGGAAGTGCACCTCAACTTGGTCTAGTGGTGTTGAAAGCTAAAGACAGAAGCTGTGGGTTGCAATAAAGCTTCAAAAGAGGGATAGTCTACTGGCTCAAGGGGAAATTTCTTATATATGCTGCACCATGTAGATATGTTGTACAGAAGTTGTTGAAAAAAAAAATGCAAAAATGCAAAAAGAACTCCAAAAAAGTGGTGGGTCGGATTGAAAATTTAATAACCCCACCGGAGTATCAAGCAAAAGCTTATGGTATCCATGTTACATCTCATGAAGCTTGCAGCGGGAGACTTAGCTACACTGGCTAAGCTTCCAAAACTCTATACTTCTACCCCCTCTTCTTGAGCCGGTTGCACTTGAACTTAGAAGGGAATACCCCGCTTCTCGAGGAAAGAGTTGCTAGACTGAGGCATTAGAGTTACCAGGTTGAGGGAGGTTGTCTCTTTGTCACTTCTGAGGTGGGGAGCCACATATCACTTACACCGCAAGGAAAGATTCATGGTCATTAGAGTTTGTGTATGTAGACTTGTTCTGATCTGGTTTATTGAGGAGTCTTGCCCATAGATTGGTGGAACTTGGAGGCTGTTGAGTTTTAGGCTTAAGTCCAAATAAGGTTCCGACACATTAATAATCCAAAGATCTGATCGAGCTCCATATTTCAAGTTAATGAAGGAAAATTTAATAAGTCAACCTTGATCCATGTACATCCTCTTTTTCTTTTTCTTTTTCTTTCTTTTTCACTTCTTTTTCAAATAAGTGTTTGCTAAGGGACTAGCAAAGTTAAGCATAGGGGGGTGATGAATACCCATTCATCACTCTTTATTCTTCTATTTTAGCTACAAAAACCCTTTGCAAATACATGTAGATATGTGTAAATACAAATAAATACCAAAAGCATGCATTGTGTAAAAACCTATAATTAGCATGTTTTTGGTGCAAAAATAAAAAGAATAAAGAGCAAAAAGAAAAAGAGGGAAATATTTAGAATAAATATTGAGCAACCTAACCCAAGGGAGGGCTCAGCATGGGCCTGACCGCATAAAAGCCAAAGTAGAGGGAGATAGGAGCTCATGTGTATATATTTTTGTAAATAAATAAACTATATATTTTCCTCACCCAAAAATATGTTTGTCCATATTGTGTGTATATTTAGAAACTATTAAAAACAAAATAAAAAAAAGATAAAAATCAGAAATTCAAAAATACCCTTTTTTTTCACCATGTGTATAAACCACACCATTGTATTTATTTAACCTTGTAAATAAATTCAATTATTTTCTAAACTTTTTGTAAATATTCTATGTTACATTTTGTAAATAAAATAAAATAACAAGAAACAAAACAAAATAAAATAAAAATTACAAAATTGAAAATACAAAAATACATTGTATAAATACCATGTATATAAATGTATTCAACCATTTATTTCACCCTTGTATATAAGTGATAAAAATAAAATAAAAATATTCTTTTATTCCATATTTCATGTTGAAAATAAATAAAATACAAAATGAGCATAAAAATACATAAAAATAACAAATAAAAAAATCAAAAATAAAAATCCATATAGTGTACATATACCTATATATATAGCCACCCTATTTTTATTCCCAAAAATTAATTAAAAATCACCAAAAAATAGAAAAAAATAAAAGAAAAATATTTCATGTTTTGAGTTTTATTTAATTCGACCTATTTCTACCCTAAAATAAATAAATAAAATTCGGGCACACGTGGCAGCGTCTGACTGGTCCACGGGGGAATGTTGACCCCGGTCAACTCCCCCGCGACCTCCTTCCTTTTCTGGAAGATGCGTGCCGCGCCTCCTTCGCCGATTTATCCACGCTTCTCCAGGCTGTCACCCACTCAACCCCCGCGCCCGGATTCTTCGCCGTTCATCCCTCTCCCTCGCCGGATCCTTCGCCATCAAATCCAAGCTTTCCATCACTGTCGCACCTCAACCCTAAACGCCCCTGTCACTCTATATAACCATCACCTCCGCCGCCTCCGCGCCGCATCTTTGGCCCTTCTCTTTCTCCCCAGTGACCTCCATCGGCTTCGCGAGAGTGACAGCAAGCGTCAGCCCTTGTTGCAGTGAGGCGAGGAAGCGATACCATCGATCCGGCGTACTTCGCCGTCCTTGCTCCGCCGCCGGCGTTGAGCATCGAGCTTCAGGCCTTGACGCCCTTCGAAGCTACGACCCGGAGATAGCCACGCTCCAGCATAGTCTACAGCATCCATCAGGTACCCTTAGCTCCTTTTAGTTTAGTCTAATTTTCGATTTCGCCCAAATCATAGCTCCGACGTACATCTCCGATTCCGACCACCTCGCGTAACCTCTCGATCATCCGACCCGACCATCACCTTCACCGTGTCCCCACGCACCTTCTACGCCCGCTCATTCAACCCAGATCGCACAGGATCTGGGATTCGAGTTCCATCGCCTCCGCCTCGCCGGAGCTCGTTCGCCACGCCGCACCGTTCACCTTCACGCCACCTAACCGGGTCGAGGCACTTTGCCCTCGACCCGCGAAGCTTCTTGACCATTTTGCAGGTCCAAAGGGGGTGTCTGAGCCTCCTTCACAGTTCAGCCAGGAGCTTCGAGCCACTAGGCCTCGCCGGAGCCCTCCAGGGCTCGGTTGGGCCCTTGGCCACCCGCAGCAGCTGCGCAACTTCACGCCGGACCTTCTCCGACCTTCAGGCGCAGCTGAGGAGGACCGGAGTTCACGCAGGACGTCGGCGAAGTTCGCCGGCGTCGAGTTCTTCCTCCACCTTCCAGAGCCGTCCGATGAAGACCTCGCTCCAGTTCTAATCCTGAGCGTCCATTCTTCGAGGAGCAGCGACCGTCGATTCATCTGAGGATCTCATCTGGGCCGTTGAGCAGCGAGGTTAAGCCACGACGTCTCTCAGCCGTCCGATTATACACGTGGCTGCACCTCGACCATCCGATCTGGGCTTGGTTTCCTTCGAAGAACCACGCTGCATCTCCACCGTCCGATCACCCACGTGGACGCACACCAGCCGTCGGATCAGGCCAACGCTTCCAGGAGTAAAGGCGCGTTTATTCTCCACCGTCAGATCTGCCACGCGTCAACATCAGGCCGTCGCTATTAATAAAGGGGTAAATATCGTAGGCCCCCCCTCTGTTTGTCGTATTTCCTTTTAGTCCTGTAATTTTTAATTCTAGTTGTTTATTTTCTGGGTTATTTGCATCAAGGACCTCGCGCTTAGTTTTAATTGCACTTATACCCCTGCCAGTAGTGAACCACGTGCTTTGTCACGTGTTATTTTGGGTAATTTGTATAAGAAGCCCTGTAGTTCTGGATGTTATTCATTGAATAAAATGTTTTGGATATTTGCAAATATACCCCTGTGAACACTTTATATGCGCATGTGCGTTTTTATTTTGGGTTATTTGCATATAGGTCCCTGGACTTTTGGTACTTGTTACCAATAAGCCCTCGGAACTTATTTTTATTACATTTAGGTCCTCGAGTGCCCCAGGCACGTGCTTGGCACGTGACTTCTTGGGTATTTTGCACCAGGACCCCAGAACTTTTGGGTATTTGCACATAGGTCCCTGTGCACAGTGCCCCACCTTTATTTTTGAATAAAATATCAAACGACCTCCAAATCCAATGAGATTTTGACACATGGCTCCTGCCATGGTGTAGGAATTTCTATGATTTTTGGGGACATTTTTGATTTCATTTATTATTTTTAAAAATTCAAAAACCTCCTTTTTAGCTACTGTTTGACTTTAAAAATACCAAAAAAATATAAAAACTCCACCAAAAATTCTAAAAAAATTAGACATTGTTGTTTACTGGTTGATTGATTTTCTAGCCAATTTTGGCTACTTTTCATCACTTAAAAACCTTAAAAATTGAAAAACCCCTAAAAACCCATAAAAATTGTAATAAATAAATTAAAAATCCAAAAACAATAATTAGGGTGCCTAAATTTTCCTTATTCTTCATGGATTACAGGAAAATTACCTCCAAGGTTGATTGAAACTCTTAAGTATTTTATTTTTGAGTTTCTAACCTCGCTGGACAGTACCTCTTCTTCTTTGCATTGTTTGATTTTTAGAAAACAAAATAAACATTAGAAAAATTCCAAAAATTCACCAAAAACAGTAAAAAACATTTAAAACATAAAAACCATTTTTCCTTAATTTTTGCATCATTTTTGTGTGTTTAATAAATTGTTGAAGTTGCCTTGCATTCATTTTCTCTCATTTTCTCATCTTTTAAAAAATCTAAAAAAATATAAAAACAAATAAAAAAACCATAAAAAAGACTTTCTTGGATTTCTGATTACATCGTAGGCCGCAAGGCCAATCTGTGCTCCTTGTGTTCGACCCTGGGAGCTATACCAGGTTAATCCTATAGCTAGATCGCTCTATTGTGTGCTTGCTTGTTTTTATCTTATTTGAGTGATTGATTCTTCTTGATTGACGCATTTCGAGTGACTGAGGACAACGACATTGTGATTTATTTTCTACCTCAGTCGCATCGGTTTTTGTGTCATCATCTCGCAAGAAGGTCTGCTTTCCACCTTCTTGATCATGTGTACATCCATCTCTGTTGTATATTCTCTCGTGTATCTCTGTCTATCTTCCATATTGCTCGTCCACCCATTCTCGTGTTTGCTTTACTTAGGACGTACTTTGTCCTAAGTATAGGGGGTGGACGAGCCGAGTGTTCATTCGTCGTTCCGTTTCATTACTCCTGTTGTTGCCTATACTTAGGGCTTCTTTTACCCTAAGTATAGGGGGAGTGATGCGTATATCCTTCTCTATCTTCTTCCATCCTCTTATATCATTTCCATTTTCATCTCTTTTCTTCTTTTCTTCTTTTCTTCTTTTCCTCTCCTATCTTCTTCATCTACCGAAAAGGTGCCACCCCTTTTTGTCAGTCTTCTATACTTAGGACGTACTTTATCCTAAGTATAGGGGGGTGTGCACCCCGAGTTTCTCTATTCTTTGATCCTCTCCATTGTCTCCTCTTCTTGTCTATACTTAGGATATCTTACCCTAAGTATAGGGGGAGACAATCTGAGTACGATCTGTTCATTCCCACCCTTGACCCTCCCTGCGTTGTGTACAGTCTGCTATACTTAGGATTATTTGATCCTAAGTATAGGGGGGACGGTCAACTTCTCATTCGTTCATTTGTTCCTTTATTTATTTATTCTTTAGACTTTTCAATACTTAGTACGAGTTATGTCTTCTCTTTTCTCTTCGATCTATGAGGACATAGCTCAAGCTAAGTATAGGGGGGTTGTATATACTGCGTATATACTTTAGCCATAACTCGTACTTTCGTATTTTCCTAATAATATGGCTAATTATTCTTTAAAATTCATTGAAAACCTTAATAAAAAGATGTGATTATTCCTCAAATTCATTTTGTATTTACTGATTAATAAATCAGGTGAAAATGTTGTTTGCAAAATGTTTGAAAAATAGTTTGAAAATCTTTGTGAAAATCTTTTGAAGACTATTTGGAAAACGTTTTGTTACATGTTTTCAACCTTTGTAAAAACATTTTGGTTTGTAAAGTTTATTTTCTTTGTGTGAAATAAAATGTTTGAAAAATGATTTGCAAATGGTTTGAAAAATGGTTGCAAAAATATTTTGAAAAAACTATCTATATTGTTTGAAAACCTTTGCAAAATAATTTTCAAATGTGTGTACATGTTTGTAAAAATGTTTGTAAAAATTAATTTGGACTATAGTTTTCAAAATTGTTTGAAAAACCTGTGTCAATAAGTTTGAGGAATACATACATCACACCAAAATCCACTATATATATGTATAAAATAGATCACTTACCCTTGAAAATTCTTAAAATCCACTTCTTGTATATATAAGAAGCACTCCCGTGTAAATATTTTAACCTGGTTTTCAGCCAAAATCTTTTTTTTTTCAAAAATCTCAAAAACATTTGCAAAAATTAAAAATCCAAAAACATTTGAAAATCTTTTTGAAAAATACAAAAATGCATATGCATCATCATCTTTTCAAAAATCAATAAAAAGTTCAAAATCTTTGAAAATTGCATCACAAAAATATTTTCTGCATCGCATTTGCATAGCATGAGCATTTTTCGGATTGAGTTTGATAGTTGAACGAGTCTAAGTAAAATCTGGAGATTGGAGCTTGATTGGACCTTAAAATCTACCTAACAATAGGAACCTTATAGGAACTGAGTTTGAGGTACTTCAAGTCTAGTTGACTTAATTCTTTGAGGATCACGAGACTTAGTTCAATGAATTCTTGACTGCCTAAGTAGAGTATTTCGGAGCACATGCACGACTCTTGTTGATAATGACCTAACTTGGGCACCTGCACCTTTTACATGGCTCAACTCAGTTGGAGTGGTGAGGGGATTGGATTTGCCGGTATGAGACGCACACAAGTGGAAACACTTGTCCTCCTCTAGGGAGGGAAGTGCACCCCAACGCGTCCAGTGATGAGGAAGTCTAAAGACAAGAGAGTGTGGGTTGCAATAAAGCTTCAAAGGAAGGATAGTCTACTGGCTCAAGAGGAAAAACTCCTTATGTAAATGCTGCTGTGAATAGTATTTCAAAAAAAAAGAAATGTTCAGGCATGTACAAAAATAAAATGCCTGCAAAGTATGTACATATGTTGTAAAGTCAATAAGCAAGCTTGAGTTCCAAAGTCAAATCATGTGAGCCTGCAGCCGGATGACTTGACTACACTGGTCTTGCATCCTAGGATAGGTAGCTACAATGGCTACCGTCCATTCTTCTCTTCACCCCCTCCTCTTGAGCTGGTTGCCACTTGAACTTAGAAGGGAATACCCCACTCCTCGAGGAAGGAGTTGCTGGATTGGGGAATCATTGGGTTGTCATGCTGGATAAGTCAATCTCTTCATCATTCTAGTTGGGGAGAGCCACTATCACTTACACTGTACGAGTCAGACTCATAGTCGTAAGGGTTTGCGTATGAGTTGAGATATTTCTGACCTGGCTATTGAGGAGACTTGGACAGAGTTTTGGGATTCTCAGGGATTGTTGGATTTCAAATCCGGTTCTCATTAAGGTTCCGCCCGCACTAAAATTCCAAAGGTTCGACTTAAGCTCCAAACTTTGATTTTGTGAAGACAAGTTTGATAAATAAATTTAATCCATCTTTCTTCTTTTTCTTTTCTTTGTTTCTTTTCTGCACTTATTGCATAAGTGTTTGCTAGGGACTAGCAAAGGTAAAGTATAGGGGGATGATGAATCCACAATTCATCATCTTTATTCTATCATTTTGGCCTCAAAAACCCTAGTAAATGCATGTAAATAGCATTAAATCCAGCATCTTAGCATTCATGTATGTGCATGTAAATAGTGTATAAAATACTGTAATTAAAGCCAAAATTATAGAATAAATAAAAGAAAATAAAAAGAATAAAATATTGTAAATATTTTATGACCCGAAACCCTGAGACCTAGGCATCTCGATGAATAGGTCGACAAGGAATAAAGTAGGGGGAGATAAGGGCCAGAATACAATAAAAATACATTTTATTTTATTCATTCTTTACTCATTTTGGGACCTATTTTTGGTTCCACTTTTTACACTTCAAATAAAAAAACTTTGAACATAAAATTTGTAGATAATTAAATATAGAAAAATACAAAATTGATTTCACTTAAAAATAATTTACAGATAAAAAGTTATGCTCTGAATAAAAATCCAGAATCCCAACTTCCCAGACCTGTATCTCACAAACAAAAACTCCAAATGCAGCAAACTCACTTTAATTGTATATAATTCAAAATAAGCTATTTAATGGCGGTGGTATCGCATTTGGCGGAGCTACAGTTTGAAAGTTAAGTTTTGGACCCCTATTGTATACTTGTACAGATTAAAATATTCAATTTATTTATTATTCTTTATTTTCGTAATTTTATATTTTTATAATTTTGTAAATATTATTTATAGTATATTTGTATATTAAAATCAGAATAAAACACAAAAGAAATACAAAATAAAAATACTTGTATATAGACTACGTAGGTATAATACCTATACTTATACCTGCATAATACATACTAATATTTTATTAAATGTACAAAACACATCAGAAAAATAAAATAAAAATATTTTTAAGTGTGTAAAAATACTTCATAAATTTATAAATTAATAAATAAAATTAAATAAAATTAAAAACACAAAATAAAAATTAATTAATAAAATATATAGATAATATACCTATAAGGGCTATAAAAGGTAACTTATAAAATTATACCTCATAAAAATAATTAAAAATCATAATAAAATACCTTATAAAATAATAAATATTTTTTATTTAATAATTAAATATTAATTCATTCATTTTCTATTTTTAAATAATTTTACAAAACTTTTTCCAGGCTTTTTCCAGGTTGGTCCACGTGGACCAACCAGGTGGGCTGGAGAGTTGACCTCGGGTTAACTCTCTGAGCCCTGCCTGTAGCCGTGTCAGACTAGGTTTTGACCCAAGTTCACCCATTTTTCGAGGACGCTCCTTTCACCTATTCATGTTGGTGTCTTCTGCAAAATTGCTCCTCGAAGATCCACCTATCACACTCTTGCGTTTTTTTCGGGGATCGGATCAAAGATCCACCCGTAGACACCTCGTTCTTCTCGCCCCTTGTCCATCCTTCAAAACAACCAGCCCTCCTTCCTTCTCTTCTTTGAACCGCCTTTGGTCAAGGCCGAGTCCTCCAAGAGCCAGTCATGAGTCCCCGATGACAGAGGGTTGACCCTGTTTCTTGTAGAGGCACGGCGTCAGCCTGAAGCGTGCTCCACCACCATCTTCGGCGGCCGCGCCGCCCTGAGGTTCCATCTCAGGTGTAAAAGCCTTCGAGGTCCTATTTATTCCTCCCTTCTATTGCATTTATTTGATCAGTTTATGTGCTACATCTATTTTGGCTAATACTTGTTAATTAATCACCTTATTTCGTGCCAATCACCTTCGCTGGAGCTCTGAGGCTCCGACCACCACTTCCACCCTCCGCCCGACGCCTTTTCATCATCCACCCACTGCTGGAGCCCCCAGGTCCCCTATTTTGTCTCTGCCATTTCACTTGCAGGATCTGGGCGTTCGAGACCCATCTGGGGTCGGTTTTTGGGAGACACAAAGCTCCTGGGAGTAGCCCCCGTCCGTGCACGCCGTGGTGGTCCTCCAGTGCCCTTGCCTCCATTTTGGGGCCACCACTCGATAGAGGAAGCTCGCAGGTGCTGCACGGCCCTTTTATAGCTCCAACGGACGTCGGAGCAGCACGGGGCGGCTGGGAGAACTTCCCAACACCGAAGTTCTTGCCCAGTTCGTCCTCCTTCCTCCTCCGTCGTCGATCTCGGCCGCGTTCTTGGTGGCGTACATCCACCGTCAGATCTTGTGCGTCGCTAGCCGTCGGATCAATCAGCCATCGTCTAATCCAGGTCGTCGGGGACCAACCGTCATCTGCGGGCCTCGTGTTGACACGTGTATCAGTAGAGGGCGCTGCACCGTCGGATCTGCAACGTGCATGGGTAATTTTGCATCCTACCCATGCAACTTTGTGTATTTAATCACTAGTGTTTAAACATTCATCGGCTGTGCTAAAATCTTTGTAATATTTATCAAAAAGACCTCGAACTTTTCGATATTGCCGCTAGGTCCTTGCCAGCGAGGCGCACGTGCACCACCACGTGTGTCTGGCTATTTTGCAGGCAACGTCCCAGGTTTCGTTGAATTTCCACATGGTCCTGAAACTTGGCTTGAAAGCTTTAAGATTTGTGTGTATTTTGTAAGCAAGACCTTTCGTTTTTCGTGAATCACATTTTGCCCCTTCCCAGACGCTTGTGCTCACGCACGTGTTTCCTGGGGGTTTTACAGACGAGCCCTTGAGCATTTTGTTATTAATATTATCCAGAAAGTTTTTATTTCAGCTATATATTCTCTGGAAATTTACAATCAGCCCCTTGGACTTTTTGAATATTACAAAAACATCCCTGGCATGTATGTAGTTTCTTGTTGTTTCTAGTGATTTTTGCATGCCTCTATAAAACTCTAAAAAATACACAAAAATCATACTAGGTCTCTGTTGCATAGTAGTTTAACAACATATTTTTATTTTTCATATTTCTTGCATTTTAATATTTATAAAAAATCAAAAACTTGCATTTTGTGCACTGTTCACATTATAAAAATTCATAAAAAAACTAAAAATACATCAGAAAAATCCCAAAAATATATATTTTGTTTCTTTTAGTGTGTTTTAACTTCAGTCCAAAAATCACTAAAAATTACAAAACAAAACTCCTAAAAATTACAAAAACCCAAAAACCTTCCTAAAAATATTAAAAATTCGTCAAAAATCCAAAAAACTCAAATTTTGTCTCTGAATTTTCTTTATTTTATTGTCTTTTATTTAAAATTAATTTGGGAAAATTTTGTTACTGTTTGCTATTTTTCATTCCCATTTTTATTTCGGTCGGAACCTCTATTCACTATTTTCTTATATTTTGACTTTTAAAAATACCAAAAATATTTTGAAAATTCCCCAAAAATCACAAAAATAGTAGAAAATATAAAAAGACCAAAAACATTTGTTTCCTAATTTTTGACTATTTTTACTTATTTTTATAAATACCTTATTCCCTCTTCTCTTATATTGTATTTATATTCCAATATTGAAAAAGAAAATATAAAATATAAAATATAAAAAGAAAATATAAAATCAGAAAATTAAAATCAAAATAAACAATTAAAAATTAAATTAAAAATTAAAAAAATAAAAATTAAAAACCCACAAAAATTTGCATTTTTGTAGACACTTAATCACGTCACATATTTGCACTTGCTCGATCTATCATGCCTTGCTCCCTGAGTTCGACACTCTACACATACTTGCACTATACACTTTATTGTAGAGTTAATAATAAATTTTTAACTCCACTTTTGCTTGTTATTGTTTGATTTCATATTGTGGGTTAATTGTTGACTTTAATTGGATTTCTACGTGGTCGACGCCTCGATTGAGTTCCCGCCTTGTGTGGAACTTAAGATCACCGAATTCCTGCTAAATCAAGACGCTACGTCAGCACCAGCTTAATGCTAAATTCTCGAAATGTGACTTTTGGCTAGAAAAAGTAGCATTTCTGGGTCATGTCATATCCAAGCGGTAGTGAACTGGAGCCAGCCGAAAAATGTTTCTGAGATTCGATGTTTTCTCGGTTTGGCTGGATACTATCGGCGATTCACGTCTATCGCGATAGGCCTTCTCAAAGATTTCACTACCGGCTGATGAGAAAGGACGTGAGGTTTGAATGGTCAAAAAAATGTTAGAGAGTTTTAAGGAACTAAAACGAAGATTGACTACGGCTCCAATACTGACCTGACCATCTGGCAGCGGAGGTTTTCTTGTATATACTGATGCATCTGGTACTGGACTTGGGTGTGTCCTTATGTAGAAAGAGAAGGTCGTAGCATATTCCTCACGTCAATTGAAGCCGCAAGAGAGAAAGTACCCTACACATGATCTGGAACTTGTTGTGGTAGTCTTTGCTCTAAAGTTATGGTGACATTATCTCTATGGGGAAAAATTGGGGGTCTTCACTGATCGCAAGAGCAGAGAGAAGCTTATCTAGTGGGAGCTGAATATGAGGCCCTAGTTTAGAGTTTGGCTGGAATTCCGAAAATACTATGACTTTTCCGGAAGGCAAATGTTGTAGCCGATGCGGAAATAGGAAGGTAAATTGTCTAGCCAAACTCAATCTAGTTGAATCTTAGACGATCGGAGGGAACCGGATAATGAAAAGGGATGGGGCCCTGCCTCTGTCCTGTCTCAGGGGATCGACATGTCTCAAAGCCGGGGGACGGATGAAATGATGCCACGGATCCCATGGCATTGGATCCCTCATGCATGCATTAGAAGCCACCGAAACCAGCATGCATTTCTATGTAATAGGTGACCCTTCAAAAATCCGTGCTTGACTCGGACTTACCTCTCTAGTTCTCCGAAACGCATCTCAAATCACTAAATCGGGTTCCCTTAGATTTGATCTCAAGTTTTCATAATTTAGAACAAGGATCCGATCCATAAGAAATAATACAACAGCTATTGCTACCATAAGAAATAATACAAAACTTTAGCCGTCTTTCTAAGAAATAGGTTCAAAGTAGGCTTTGTCAAATCCACTTAACGATCTCAAACCACAACGTCGACCCGGACGAATGAAGCCAACTAATGGAGGTAGCAAACCCAGGATTTTCCTAGGACTTTCTATGTGCCCTCGAAAATCCACCTATTGAAAATCAAGCTGGACTTTTGGAGCGATTTTTGAAACTAACAAAAAAACACTATAAAAGCACTAATTCCGGGAAAGATTGCCCGGGAAAGCTTTCCTAGTCTAGACCTCGGAAAGGTCTGTCGGGGCTCCAGGTGAGCAACCCCTGGAATACAAGACCTGGGGGAGTACCCCTCTTCTATTAAGTTAAGTAAGGGGAGACTGGCCTGGGGAGAGCCCTTTCTTGCTATTCTCATTCTCGCACTGTTGGTAGGGTGGTTAGTGAGTGAATGGGAAAAGTATAGGAAGAAGGCCAGGCTATAGTACTTTAGTACCCATCATCATATGCGGCTGATGAAACTGAAGCGCTTCGAACTATTCTTGACTTAGAAGGCTGCTCGATCTGCGGTTTCCGCGAGTGCTTTGAATCCGCGTATCATAATAGTCAACGATTTTCCCGCGCTGCTACTTCCTCTCAAGCGAGAGGTCAAGTTAGGGTCAACAACAAAGAGAAATATAAGGTAGAAGCCACTTATATATTAGAGGCTCGGTCACACGATTGGGTTTTGGCTTTCCCAGCACGTCAATCAGGGCAATTTCACCCGTCAGTAGTCTGACTGCAGAGCGACTAGTGCGAGAGACTCAGATGGATTGTCGAGCCCTGCCCTTAACGCTAGGCTTGTCGTTAGGCTACTAGATTATATTATAGTCCCTTGCGGTCTCTACCTGACGGGACCTTTTCTTTGACCCTACTACTCTAATTCATATGGTCCCCCTGGTTGGTCTTCCTTTAGGCGGGCTGGAATGTGCCTTAGAAAAACCTGTAGAATGCCGAAACATCCGTACCGAGTCAAGTGAGATGTGGCTTTCCGGTCTTCAAGAGATGTACATCACTCATCAACCGCAACTGTCAAAGAAAATCTTCTATAATCTAGAAGAGAGACAGACTGACTTATGGACTTTGCCCTTATGGAACATGGTCGCTGGCTCTAACCTTCGGAGCCTACAAAGTCTGACCTCAGCCTAAGGCGCGGGCTAAGAACGAGAGAGAGATGTTCGTCAGTCACCAGTGTACAGAGTGAGAAATCAAAGGAAACATTGACAGTAGTGGCTCTGCTGGAAAGAGGTTGCCCATCTGATCTGAAAGAGATGAATCCGTGGGAAGCACACATAGTCTGTGCACATGGGATGGGAAAAGAAGAATCGACTAGATTATCTAGATTTTAGGGAATCCCTGTGATTCGCAGTAAGGAGAGTGAGGTCAGGAAGGGAGAGAAGCGATGCCAGAGAAAGGTCAGTCACTCCACACAGGAAAGTCGAGACCGGAAAAACAAGCCGACGGGCAGCAGACAGATCAGAGCTAGGGGCCAAGGACTCCGGTTCTAGGTCTGAGATGCGTCACTATAGGAGGCAATCAAAGGGGGATATCAAGTCTAGTAGCAAGTAGCAATGGCCGCGATGGAGCTAAGGGTATTAAGGAAGAAGAATGAAATGGAAGATCTTTCCCTTGAGGTCAAAGCATAGTATGATTAGCTGATCAGTCTGGAAAGAAAAAAGCATCATATCCCGATTTCGTCAATAGTGGAAGAAGCACATAGTCCTAGCAGTACCTAGCTTTCTCTGTCTAGGTAAAGAGTAGGGTCAGTTGGTTTTTTTCCATAGGAGTAGGTAAGCATTCCTGGTTGCCTAATTCTCCTCGGGGTCCTCCCTATTCTTTAGAGGTGAATCGACTTGATGCCATTCTAGCAGCATTTGAGGAGATGTAGGGTTCGGTCTCTTCCCCTTCCTTCTTTGCTATGATGACTCCTATCTCAGTAACCTCTGATGATGATGGAGGGTGATATTCATTCATCTTTGCTTGCCCCCTTTGATTTGAGCACGCCCGACTAGAATCGCAAAAAAGCTCTTTCCTGCCCAGCTTAGTATATTCTAGTGGTGATTTCTACAGCTAGATTTTGATACCTACAAATATCAATATATAAAAGTTATGTTAAAATGAGAAATGTTATAAAAGTTTTCAAAACTTCTATATATTTAACAAAGTAGAGAGAGCCTTATCAACTTCGGTGCCCTTCAGTTCTGAAGTGTGCAAGCAGGCGGGAAGACTCAATGACTCTTCATTCCTAGTCCGAGGTAATGTTGGCATCGAGGTCTGTCAGTGAGGAAGCGGGACCAATATCAAGTAGAGGAAGTTCAATTTCTATTCTAGCTAGGTAAGATAGTCTTCATGGTGCTTTATAAGTTCTTTCTTTAGAAGAAAACGCTGATGAGTGCATCTTGGAAAGGAGGCCGGATGCTCCTAGAACTCCCGCAACAAGGAAGCTAGCCTAGTTTTGTTCTCCTCTATAACTAGTGTCAATCAAGAGGTGTGAAGCCTATCTACATAAGCTGTTCTTTTTCTTTCCCGGGAGGAAGCAACGCTCTATTTATAGTTGTTGGCTTCATCCTTAATAACATAGGGTTTGTACGGGCAGTAGAAGCAGGGAGGAAAAGCAGGCTTCTGAGCTCTTTCTAAGTGTAAGCACACGGGTCTACGAGAGATGTCTTTGAGTGCCCGAGGTGCTAGCAAAGGTGGCTCAAAGGAGATTCACTAGCGGATCCATGGAAAGAAGGTCCCATTGGCTAGAGGAGGGAAGAGTACTCCAAGGGCCCAACTCTGACCTTTTTATAGAGAAAGCTCGATATTTTGAACTAACATATTTATATAGATGGCGAACATTAATGGAAACCACATAATATTATTCAAATAACCAACTATCATTATAGTCAATGCTTGCAATTATATAAATTCAAAAAAAGATAAGCCTTCGCTAATTTGCCACTTATTTATTATATAAATATGTTATCAAAAGTATGAGATGCGTCACGTCAGGCTTTGATGACTTCCTTTTCTACTGGGCTGAACTTCGACTCTGCCTTCAGTTCTCGAAAAGCAGAGGCATTCTCTCCGTCTACCGCAATTATCTGAGGGGTCCCGGCAAAGAGAAGGGGACCCACCAACTATAAAGAGATTGGCAAACTTGGAAGCTCATCCTAGCCCCTCGCTCCAGTCCCTCCGTACTCTGCTTGTATATCAGGTTTCGCTGAAAGTCCCATCCTTCCTGCCCGTCTGGGTCCTGAATCCAATTGGCCTCTGAAGGATCATCCCAGGGGGGATAAGCAGAAGAGTAGAAGCAGACTGAGTCTAACTAGGCTAGTTCGGATTGAACTCAAACTGATCGAATAGGGCTAGAAAGACGGGTCTTGGCTTGCTTTCAAAAAGGGACGGCTAAGTCAGAAAGATCTTGCCCAGGATGGGAAGCAGAAGAGTAGAAGCTGCGGAGCAAGAAAGATGAAAGGTCCAAGCCAACGGCGGGATTTCTGCCACGTATGTATGGCCCCTGAAAAGAAGGAAAGGTCTAGCCGCCTCGGAGGAGTGGTTGTCCGCAGTTCTTGATGACAGAGGATAAGAAGTCAGGGGCAAGGAGTGAATGACAGAAGTGACGGGGAGGAGAGCGATTAGGCGAGCAGGAAGAAGAGGCAATTCGGCATGCAGGAGGTATCTTGATTCTAAGCAGGCAAATGAAGGGTAGTCAGAAAGCACTGGACACGCCCGGTCGACGCTCTGGGAAAGGGAAGCCTCAGCTTTGGCTAAAGCCTGCTTCGATGGATTATATATTAGGGGCTCATTCGCAATGAGGGAAGTAGGTCTGATAAGCCAGGGCGCTCTTCCGGACCTCCTGATCGAGAGGTGAAAGACTCTTCCATCCACTAGGGCGTACTGGCAAATAGCCTCGACTCGCCATTAAACTATAGAGAGGACTAAAGCTATTAGTCAGAATAGGCTCTTTCCGTGAGGCGCACAAGCGATTATTCTGTCTAGACATCACCGGTTGAGTATGTGAATAATATGACTTTTTTCATCATCAGAGAACCCAGTCCACATGCCCTTCTTGCTAGGGAAGAAAGGGAGGGGGAAGTCCCAACTAGGTAAGCTAGGAAGGCTAGTAGGCTATCCCTTTCTTACTAGGTAGGGAAGCATAGAGAAAGGGAAGGGCAGATCCGAAGGGAAAAGCCACAAGCCTCGAGATAATATAAAATAGGGCTTTCATGATTAGCAGTCCTCAACCTCTTTCAAATAGCACTGCATGTTGGCTGGGCTACGTGCACCCGGAACTTCCTGCGAGTGTGATTGGTCCTATCCTACGTCATTATAGGCTTCCGACACCATTGCCATCAGATGATGGGACTGATGAAAGGCAGCACAGTTCCAGAATGAGGAGAGGCTAGCCTATAGTGACTCTGGCTTGGCTTTACGTCTGGAGCGAATATCTGAGGAATCCCGAGCCCCAGATATATAGTGGCGAAGCATTTTTCTTAGTGGAGAATAAAGGCGCGGAACTGACCTCTCTAAAGTGTGAGTCTCCTATGAGCGGAACTAATTACTAGAATGCGTGGGAAGAGCTGGTAGTCATTTAGGGCATCAAAGACGCGTATAAAGAGGGAGGCCGGAGATACGGGGAGCTCGCTGGTTGATTTCAGAAACATGTGATTTTAGGAAAAGTCTTGCCTTTCGACGTGCTTTGCCCTTTTTCGAAAGGAGTATGTAGATAGAACTTCCCAATCCCTCAGGGACGGCTGGTTCTTAGTCCTGGAAAGCGGGAGGAAGAAGAACCCTAGGGTCAATCCCGGAAAGTCAGGACCATGACGAACTCTCTGAGATACTCCCATAAGCCACGCGCACACTCTTAGACCCCTACTTCTATGAAGTTGAGGAAAAGATTGGTCCGAGGTGTGTACTTTATAAATCAGGAAGGAATGACTGGGATAAAGACTTAAGGAATCACAGGGATAAAGACATCCGACATCAGGAATAACCGAGAGAGAAGACCACTCTCTGGAATCAAACAGGATAGCCCTAAGGAGAGAGGAAGCTGAAAGCAGAGCACTTAGTGGAGAGAGTTGAAGGACGTTCATAACTTCTCCTTCGGCTCTTCAATTCCTATTATATAGCATCTTGCTTGAATTGGCGCTGGACCATATGGCCTCGGATGAGCAGATGGAAGCTGGGCTCGGAAGAAGGAACAGAAAGAAAGGTAGAGGAGGTGGGTCTATACTTGTATTTCATTCTCAGTGTGGTGCCTTTGTATAAGGACAGGAGTAGGTAGGCTTGACCAGGGGAATCCCCTAAGATAAGGTGGGCATGAGGGCTGAGACTTCAACGAGGGTAAGAAAAGCAGGCTAGTATGGCTTTAATCTAGTTCAAAAGCACTCGAAAGACGACTTATCTGCTGAATCCGAGCTATCGCGATTCAGGTCGAGGACGGGGATCAAAAAGCAAGCCTAGGCAAGAAGCTGGAGCGTCAGAGGCGAATTGAAAGCAAAAGTGTATACGGGATTGGACTCTCTCCCACAGATCGTGGTTCATCCCTGTTCATCCATCGCTGCTCCCCGCCGTCGGATCGAGGCCGACGCTCCAGGTGTACAACAACCATTAGATCTCGCTCGTCCGCATTCGTACGATCAAGGGACCAAGATCTAATCCTGGCCATTCATCTGCGAAGGGGTATCGGCGCTCCAGCGGTCGACACGTGGCATTAATAGAGAACATCAGCCGTCCGATCTTCAGCCTTGGGTATTTTGCACCATCAGCCCAAGTCATTTTTGTATTAAATTATTAGTTTATAATGTTTCATCTGTAGTTTTAAACTTTTGTAATATTTATAACTAAGCCCATGTACTTTTGATTATTGCACATTGGTCCCTAACCACATTACCTTGCACGTGAGGGCGGACATTTTGCACCAGGAACCCCAGGCCTTTTTGTATTTCGAAACAATCCTGAAACTATTTATTGACGTTGTATTATTTCTGGTTATTTTGCAAATCACCCCTCAAGTTTTTGATATTTACAATCACGTCCCTACTAGGTTACGTGCCGCACGCACGTGACTTTGGCAATTTTGCAAGCACACCCTTGGATTTCTGGTTATTTGTGAATGGACCTTAAACATTTTTAATTAGTTATATATTTTTGAAAAAATTGCACATTGGTCCTCGAGATTTTATATATTTACAAAAATACCCATGCTGGTGTGAATTTTCTTTTTTTTCTCTATTTATTTCATGCTTCTATAAAATCCTAAAAAATCCCAAAAAATTACCCTAGCTTTATGTTGCATTGCATTTCCACACCATATTTTTAGTTTTCATTTTTGAGCCTTTTTAATATTTATAAAAATTCAAAAACATGCATTTTCATCCCTATTTGCATTAGAAAATTCGTAAAAATTATAAAAATTTCTCGAAAAATTCCCAAAAAATATATTTTGTGTGTTTTTACTTGTTTTATCTTCAGACTAAAAATTACTAATACAAAAGAAAAATCATAAAACAAAACCCCTAAAATCTTTATTAAAATTATAAAAATTCTTAAAAAAATCCTAAAAATATAGTTTCAGTTTCCTAATTTTCTATATTGTATTATCTTTAATTTAAAATTAATTTGGAGAATTTTGGTTATTGTTTAATATTTTTTCATCTCCTTTTTAATCTTTCATATTTATTTTATTCCCTATTTTGAATATTTTGAACTTTAAAAAAACCAAAAAATTAGCAAAAATATAGAAAAATCACAAAAAGATTAGAAATTTATCAAAAGAACAAAAATATTTTATTTCCTGAATTTGGGTATTTCTATTCATTTTTATCTCTCTCTTACCTCTCTTGTATATATATATCGTTTATACTACTTTATATATATATATATCTTCTTTTAAAAGAAAAAGAAAATCTAAAATATAAAATATAAAAAGAACATATAAAATCAGAAAACCAAAAATCAAAATATAAAAATAGAAAAATTAAAAATAAAATAAAAAATATATAAAATTAAAACCCACAAAAAATAGCACACATAGACAAAGACATCACATTCACTTTTGAGCATTCATTTGCCCCGATCTACATGCTTGCTCCCTGTGTTCGACCTCTACACTACTTGCATTATACACATCTTTTGTAGAGTTATAATAAATTTTAACTCTGCACCGCTTTTCATTGTTTGATTTCTATTGTGGGTTAATTTTTGTTTGAATTTGGATTTCTTGTTGGTCGCCATAGCGACTGCGTCTCCGCCTTGTGTGAGACGTACTTTAGACCCGTGAAAAATCCAGTTCAACAGTAATTTAGGTTGTTGGATGGCCGTCACGAGGCACCATTGATGAATTCACATTTCATCATCTTTATTCTATCATTTTGGCACCAAAAACCCTGGCAAATGCCTGTAAATACCCTTAAATAGACCATCTTAGCATTCATGCATGTGCATTTAATTAGTGTATAAAATACTGTAATTAAAGCCAAAATTATAGAATAAATAAAAGAAAAGAAAAAGAATAAAATATTGTAAATATTTTTTGACCCAAAACCTTGAGACCTAGGCATCTTGATGAATAGGTCGATCAGGAATAAAGTAAGGGGAGATAAGGGTCAAATACCTATATTTATTAATTCATTCTTTATTCATTTTGGGACCTATTTTTGGTTTCACTTTTTATACATCAAATAAAGAAACTTTGTACATGAAAGTTGTAGATAATTAAATAAAGAAAAATAAAAAATTGATTTCACTAAAAAATAATACACAGATAAAAAGCTATGGTCTGGATAAAAATCCAGAATCCCAACTTCCCAGACCCGTATCTCACAACTGACAACTCCAAATGCAGCAAACTCACTTTAATTGTATATAGAATAAAATAAGCTATTTAATGGCGGTGGTTTCGCATTTGGCGGAGCTACAGTTTGAAAGTTGAGTATGGACCCCTATTGTATACTTGTACAGCTTAAAATATTCATTTTATTATTTATTCATTATTTTGATAATTTTATATTTTTGTTATTTTGTAAATATTACTTATAATATATATGTGCATTAAAATCAAAATAAAAATGCAAAGAAAACTCAAAATAAAAATGAACATATATAGATCATACAGGTATTATACCTATATTTATACATGTACATTTTATACTTATATTTTATTTAACGTACAGAATACATCAGAAAAATAAAACAAAAATATATTTGTGTATATAAAAGTATTTTATGATTTTAGAAAATAAGAAATAAAAATAATAAAAATAAAATGCACAGAATAAAAATAAAGTACTAACACACATAAGTATTATACCTATAAAGGGCTATAAAAGGTAACTTGTAAAAATAAGCTTCATAAAAATAATTAAAAATGACCATAAAATTATTTAGAAAATAAGAAACATTTTTCATTTTATAACCTAAAATTAATAAAATCTTTTTCTATTTTTAATCGATTTTACAAATCATTTCCAGTGGGTTTTTCCTGGTTGGTCCAAGTGGACCAACCAGGAGGCGCCACTAGTTGACCCCGGTCAACTGGTCGTCTTCCCCACCTATCCCCTGTCAGTGACTTGGTTTTTGAGCCATTTTCTTGGTTTTTTTTCCCAGCCAATCCTTTCACCATTTCGCCTCGCACCCTTCTGCAATCTTCTTCCCCTACCAACCACCTTGCCCGCCTTGCGATTACCTTGGAGATTGCATCACTGAGATGCTCCAGAATCGTTGATCTTCGAGCCCCTGCAGCTCGAGGTCAAACCAAATAAAGAGAACCCCCGACCTTCAGTTTGAATTTGGATTCCCTTCGGTCCACCCCTCGTGCCTATCTCGTGCTCCAAAGCTTCCTGGAGGTGACAGCTCCGACGAGAGCTCTTCAGCCAAGGCTTCAGAGGTCGGAGGCGTCTCCCACACCTCCCGCAGCTCTGACGGTCGAGGTACATTACTCCCTCTAGCTCCGGCCATCGAGGGCCCCCTTTTCCCATTTATTTCTCGCTCAATAGGTTCGCCTTAGCCTTAGGATGAAAAGCCCCCAAAAAATTCGAGTTCCGTTGCCTGAATCGACGAATCCACCTACTTGGCCGAAGCACACCTCCGGTCGTTCATCGCCCCGCCGCTTCATGCTTCTTTACGTCCATCCAGAGGTCCAGTCATTTTGCCCTGGATCTCCTAACCCTTTTTGCAGGGTCAAAGCGCGTTGACTAGCGCCTGGGAGCGATTTTGTCGCTCGCCGAAGTTCGGCCGAGTCCTCCAGCTCCGCCGACCGCCTGCGAGTGCCACGACCGTCGCCGTGGTCTTTTGACGCCTCCAGAAGAGAGAAGGCCCCTAGGAAGCTCTACGACCAGTTTGAAGCGCCATCGTCACCGGAGGACGAAGATCTGGGACAGCGAAGTTCGCCTCGCCGGCGTTCTTCGTTGTTCTTCGTCATCGCCTTCCAGCCGTCGGATCGAGGAGCTCCCCCAGGTCGAGCAGCGCCCGTTGGATCTAAGCTCATCACCACCGTCAGATCGTCCTCAAATGATCTAATATCCGCCGTCCAAGCGAAGCATCATCGACCATTGGATTCACGCCACATGTATAAGTGAAGATCTGCAGCCGTTGGATCCGCGCGCCGAGGGTATTTTGCAACTCAACCCCTGCGCATTTTGTATTTACTCTTTAGTACCAAAACTTTCGTCTGTAGCGTAAACTTTTTGTATTATTTGCATGTAAGCCCCGCACATTTATTTTATTTGCACTTAGGTCTTGTGCCACGTAATCTCACGTGCCTATGCGCGTGAGGGGGTGGGCTTTTTGCTAGGACCCCCCTGGGGTTTATTTATTTCAGTTTAGTCCCAAAATTTTGTAACGTAGTGTCAAAGTTTTGGATGTTTTGCATAGTAGCCCCGGAGATTTTTGGATATTGCGTTTAGGTCCCCGCCAGGCGCGTGTGTTGCACGTGTTTGGCTTGGACATTTCGTGTTGAGGCCCCTCTGGGTTCTGTAATTTTTCTTTAGTCCAGTAAATGCAAGTTTTAGTTTAAAACTTTGTGGAAATTTTGCATGTGCCCCCAGGATGTTTGTGAAATTGCATCTATACCCTTGCCAGGCCTGTTTAATGTTTGGATTCTTGTATTAATTAATTAGGGCATCATTTTAAATTGAAAAATTCTCAAAATTTAAATTTAAGCTCATGTATGCTTGCACTTTAATGCCCTATTTTTAGTTTTTGATTTTATTTCATTTTTATATTTATTAAAAATCAAAAACATGTTTTTTCTCTACTGTCTAGCTTAGAAAATACCAAAAAAATATCAAAAGACCTCGAAAAATTCTAAAAAAATTCCCTACTATCTATTTTAACCTATTTTAGTGTCAGTCCAAAAATCACTAAAAATCTCAAAAAAAACCTTAAAATTTTGAAAATACTCAAAAACTTCAAAAAAATCTAAAAAATTGTAGAAAACTCTAAAATTTGTAAGCTCAAGTTATGTAGGTTTCTGATTTTATTAGCTTTATTTGAAAAATAGTGCGGAAAAATTTTGTGGTTGTTTGCTAAATTTAATTCTCGTTTTACTCACAGCCAGCCCATATTTCACTGTTTTCCTTTATTTCAATATTTAAAAAAACCAAAAACACTTTGAAAAATACCCAAAAATCACAAAAATAGTAAAAAAATCATAAAAATACCAAAAAGAATTTATTTCTGAATTTTTGGTTATTTTTGCATATTTTTATAAATAGTTTATCATCCTTTTTATTACATTGTTTTTATATTCCAATATTGAAAAGAAAAAAATATATAATATAAAATTATAAAAATCAGAAAATTAAAAATCAAAATACAAAATTGAAAAAAAAATAAACAAATAAAAAATTTAAAAACCCACAAAAATTATTTGCTTGCATAGTGTAGACATCACTCACATTCACTCACACACATTCATTTGAATTACCCTTTTTGCTCCCTGTGTTCGAACTCTCTACATACTTGCTTGCTATACATTTTGTGCAGAGTTAAAAATAAATTTTAACTCCACATTTATTTCTAATTGTTGATCTGTAGTGTGGGTTAATTGTTGATTAAATACAGGTTTCATTTGAGAGTCGCCACAACGACTTCGGTTGTCTTCGCCTTGTGTGAGACACCAATTTAGACTCTCTTGAAATCTGTGTTTATCAACCATCCAACGACGTTTGTACGTCATCCTCAACCGGAGGAGGGGCGGCATATTTGGAGCTCCGACGAGCTTGCCATGGCTCCGTCGTGCTCCTCTGCAGTTGTAGACGCTTGCCTGACCAACCTAACCACTTGGAGAAGGTGGTTGTTCAGAGATGAAGCTTCGAGGGTGACTGGAGCAAGCGATCGATGAAGCATTGCCGAAGTTGCAGATCGAGACCGACGAGGGGGCGTGAGCTCCGACCATTGCGAACCTGCAAGGTTTAGATGATAGCGGAAGCATTAGCATAGTATGCGTGAGTGATGTGTGGTGAAACGGTGGCCTGATCGGGCGAGGGAGGTGGGGTCCAGGAGCTTTTTCTCCAGCGAGGTGAAGAAGAAGAAGGGTCGGAGCAGAGGTGGTTCTAGAGAAGGGAATAGGGTAGATGACGGTGATGGTGAGGATGAGGGTGGTAGGGCAGAGGTCGTGGGTTGGTCGGGTGAGGGTGATGGTGATGGTAGGTGGCGGATTAATTCGAGAAATAAGAGAAAAAAATGAAAACTTGAAATCTGAAGGATTAAGGAGGAAGAAGGGCGGAGCGGAGTGGTCTGGGATGAGCTTCATTCGAAGCTCGGGTCGTCACCCAGCGTGCGTGACTGGTGCACGGAGCTCGGCGGAGGCGGAGCCACCGCAACACAGCCATGGTGACGGTGGGTCGACACCAAGGCGGAGCATTGTCGTTGCCTCAACGAACCGCCTCTCCGCTGTCACCGGAGGGGCGGGGGAAGTTGGGCTATCGCCTGGAAATGGTGGACGACATGGAATTGCGGTGGGGGTGGAGGTTTTATAGGGGGCCAGCTGTTTCAAGTGGTGATGGGGCTATCTTGTAACGATGATTTGATGGGAATGGAGTGATGAAGGTGGCATTGAAGGGACGTGCGAGGATGTCAGAGGTTCGAGTGATATGGTGGAGGCGTTGGGAGAGGAGGATCATGGCTGGTGTGGTTTCTATATTAGGAAGGGGGCGAAGCGGGTGCGTGGTGAAACGGCTGGGGGAGGAGCGTTTGGAGGTAGACGAAGAGCTTTGGACCATTGGATCCTGTGATCTAATGGTCCAGATGGAAGCACGGACATACGACGTAGATTAGATCCTTAGGATATGGTCGAAGGGCTGGAAGGTGCGTGGAGAAGGGCGACTAGGATGGGATCTGAGGCTTATTCAACGATGGGGAGTGGATAGGTGATGTGGTGAGATGAGGATCGTCGGATAGTAAGGGGATCGGGTGGTTGAGATGCGGGCGGAGGGGAGCGGTGGTGCTTAGATTAGGAGGTGAGATCCGAGGTTGTGGCGAAGCAGGAATGGGCGACCAAGATGGAGGCGGCAGGCGAGGATCAGACGGCTCCAGGAGGGGCCAGGTGGTGCAAGGGAAGCGGGCCACGTGGGCAGCCCAGAGGGCGCCACGTGGCCCAATCAGAAAATTCGAAGAATAAAAATAAAGATAAATCTAAAAGAAATAGTTAGAGGCGAAACTAGGAAAAAGTCAAAACATGAAAGTTGTAGATCTCGATGAGATCTACATGTTTCATATGGACAAAAAGTCAAAAGAGGTCATTTGTACAAAAGAGTATTTTTGGGGGTATTTTTAAAGGGTTAAAAACACTGATTTTTATCTTTGTATTTTTTATTTCTTTTAAAGGTCAGTTCTAATATAGACAATTACTTAACCTAATTTTTAAGATTTTTCAATTAAAATCAAAGAAAATAATAATAATTAAATACAATAATTATTGTATTAATTACATAGTTTATGTAATATATTATACTAGATAAAATGAACGAATTGTCAGTGATTTTTATTGAATTTTATAAGCTCGAGGATTAAGAATTAGATTATAGCATGATGAATACAAGATTCATCAATGCTTTAAAAAGTTTTGGTTCCCTGATCATATGGTTCGTAGAGCCACTATCAATTATCCACTTAAGTTTTGGATCACCCTCCATGTAAGAGAAGAGATAACCATACTACCTTGTAAATCAACTGAACCAACCTTTGATCACAATAATCAAGTAAACATGTCACTCCCTAGTGTATCCATGAAGCAACAAAAAATCTGAAACCAACACCAATCACAATGGAATTCAAGCTTTAGCTCAGAGAAGACTCGAAGAAATTCAGCAACAACAATGCATAGGTCAAGCATGAAAAACACCACCAGAAAATCTCCCCCCAACCCAAGTGTGGACACAAGCTTCTGAAGGTTCGGACAATTGATCTCTTGTAATTCAAGAGCAATTTATCATCACATTTCTAAGAAGAACTCTGTCGAACACCTTGTGTGCACCTTAGAAACAATATGTTGAACACTTTGTGTGCACCTTAAAACCAAGTCTCTACAGGAACCACTAGCAATCGACCATCTACCAATAAACCATCTTGAAGAAGATAGAAAGAGGCATGCACGCCAGCAACACAGTATTCTCACCTAGACACTAAGGAATAAGCTTCCATGAGTAGCAAGTACCAATCTTCTTCAATACGTTGAACAAATGTGAGGCACACATAATGGTGTGTCCCAACAACAAGAAACGATCGAGCACACATTAAGAGAGCAATCCCATCAGCTATGTAACACATCAATTTAATAGCGAACCCGTTGGTCACCATAGTCTCAATCGATTCCAGCCAAAGTGTAGTTGCACTACGGGTAGAATAAGCACAACATGAACAGCTACAAGCACTAGGATCATAGCATCTACACTAAGATTACAAGACCCCCTCATAGCCTAAAGAGTCGCATCTACAACCGCGACCTCGAAAGTTCAAATTTCTCAAGCAGCAGATGCGATAACGGGCACAAGAGGCGAAAAGAGAGCCCCAAACTCTGATACCATGTAGACAATCAAGCAGGAAACCAAGACATTTGACGTGGAAACCCTCCTCGCGCGAAGGGAGAAAACCATGGAAACACAATTTGTTTCTCACAGCAATAAGGTCTCTACTTCACATTCTCTTAATATGAGAAATAAGATGAGGTGAATTACATACAAGCTCTAATTGGGTAAACCAATCCTCACATATGAACTGTTTACCTGTATGCAAGCAACTCAACACCTATTAGTATCCATCAAATTTTCATCCTGACAGAGAAACAATACAGCATAAGCATGTTCTTGTTTGGAAATTTTTAAGCATAATGATGCTATTAATTTTGGCATCTACTTTTCCAAGACAAAAGAATTAGATTGGCCTTTTTTTCTCCTATCTTCACTTGAATACAACCCCATAGTGGTAAACAAAAGGCCTTAGAAGGGTTTTTTTACATTATGCTTATTCGAGATTCTGCCATTACAATTACACCCCTAGCTCTTTTCGCAATAATACTTGCACCTCTGTAATCTTACGTAACTAATTCGCAGTAATGTACTTCCGTTAAGGTGAAATAAGAGCATAAGTGTAATTACAGAAGGGTAGTTAGTACTGTGAATTTTATAAGAATATGCGGGCACAAAGTGTTGTAAAAAGATGGGAGAATAATCATAATCGTGGAATCTTGGAGGAGCACAACCGCAAAAAATCAAATAAAGAATTCATGCACTTCCGATGTTATGTGCATTGCATGTCAGACTATGTATCAAGCAACGAATCCTTCGTAGAATAATACATCTTCAATATGCAAGGACACTTCTTCATGTTCTTTCCTTGCACTTGAATCCAAATTTAACTTGCAAAAATAGCAGATGAAATGAATACTAGAGAATGAATGTTAGATACAACAAGCAGACGCCTGTAAACTTCTCAGGTATTTATTGCACTATGTTCCCTAAGATGAAGCCTAACGCACAAAGACGTTATCAATTATTTTTCATATTGAAAATAGGGCTCGTTTGGTTGCCGGGTTACTTAAAGTAAACATGCCATGTCTTATGTTCTATCAATGCATTCTTGGATAGGAATTACTTGTATGGATGTATAATTTATTTGTTATAAAATTTTTTAACCATGTTCAAATAAAAAAATAACATAAAAGCATATTATAATCACTAAAAAATTAATATAATGCATAATCAATATCACATAACATCACATTTATCATTTCAACACTCCTAATCATCCAAACATTTACTATTCACGGGAGGTTACTGCAGCCCAACACAATAACAAACATGCCCCTACTATAATGAATTTTACGAACATTAGCTATAATAAATTGGTCCCATAATGACTATTATTTTAAACCGTCATTCAATCAATCGTTGGTAAAATACCAGTTATAATAAATTGAGCTCACAATGACTTATTTTACTTGTCATTAAATCAACCGTTGTTAAAAATATAGTGCCAACTATTATCAGTTGTTAAATTATTTTTTATATTAGAAATTTAGCAACAAAAATCACATTAATTGCTATGTCATAGTAACACTTATCTCTTGCTCTTTTTTGAAAAAAAATTGAGCTAATCATTCTATTTTTTAATTCAAATTTAGCAACGATTAGTTCAAATTTTGAATAATATAAAGAGATAAACGTTGCTATACATAGCATTTCTAATGATATATAGCATTTCTAATGATATAACAACGGTTATGAATTTCGTAGCTAATTTATGGTTTGAATACCAACGAATAATACTCGTTACTATATATTTGATAACAACATGTTTAGCGATGGATTTCATATAATCGTCAATGTACACCCAATTTCTTGTAACGGTTGGTTTGATTCCTCCTCACATAAAAAACCACAAGCCATCATATTAAATTGCTCATGAAGGGGTGGTGGTTTGACCGTTTTAAATATGGCCTTTAAAGTGGGAGTCCACTGCTTCTACCACCATACCATTAGAGAGATTCTTGCCTCTGATTATATATACCAACAAAAAGAGAAAATGTCATGTTCTATATGGTAGCTAGAGAAGTGGTATCAAATTTGACAACATCAACAAAAATTGGTAAGAACGACGACTCCTACCATATGTGCAAAATATTTCGTTGTAGTCCAACAAATATTCTTTTAAAATCTTTTGATTGCATTATATCTTCGCTGTATAAAAGCACTCATTGAGAGAAGTAGCATTAAATGAAGGAAATATTTTCGCAACAATTACATTAAACTAGACTACACTAATGGCTAAATAAGAATTAACTTTGTAAATTGTAAATAAAAAATATGAAAAATATGACAAAAATAAAATGATTTCAAAGCATAAAAATATTTATAAGATAAATTCACAATGTATACATCATAAAAAAAAGGTATAGCATAACTCTCAGGGTGCGTTTGGTTCGGGAATAAATAGGAATAAAGGTGAAAAATAAGTTGGAATAATGCATTATTCCTGTTCGGTTGGAATGATAGGAATAAGATAAAATAAAGATATGTAAGATGGAATAAAGATAGGAATAAGATTTGAATAAGGTGGCATATATACAGATAAAAAAGTAGTAGAATTGTCATGCAAAATGTATAAAGAGTAAACAAAAACATGGTTTCAAAACAATAGAGTAACTTTGGAAAAGTGGCATATATACATATAAATGAGATGGTCGAAGGTTGTAGGTGGTATAGGTGATTGGGTTGATAAAGGATCTGGTGCGGGAGGTTGGCGGTTGCTTCGCAAGGCTTTTCAACAAGGAGTAATCGTGGAGGCACCCGAGAAGGAGCAATCGCGGAGCTTGTTTGAGCAACCACATTCTTGGTGATGTTTCTTCATCTCATTTTCTTTCAACTTGTGTTGGTGGTGGTACTTTGTCAATACACCATTCTAAGAATGTTTAGCTTCGTTTAGCCTCAAGGGAAAACCATAGTATCACCAATGTCCGAGTTTAAGTTCGTTTAGAAAGAAAAAATTCGAGTTCAGTCTGATAGTAATTCATTAATGATTTCTCTCAAGAAAAATGTGTAAAACTAAACAAGTTCAAAATTAGTTCGAAATTGGTGTTGAATAACCAAGTTAGATAGTTCCATAAGCATCCACAAAATAAGAACCGATCCGAGTTGAAAATAAGGTTTTTCCTTTCTACCAAAGCCTTGGCCCATTATTCATTTTATCTTACAAATATCATTAATCACAAAACTTCTTAAATGTGTGCAAATATGCAATTATGTGTGAGTGTGTAAGTATTTATGTAGAATCGTACTCGAACATTTATCGAACAAACATATATTAGATTACTGTTTGGTCCACTAAATTATCGAACTAAATTTTGAAGTTCAAAAACTAAAATTAGAGGTGCATACTCAATTCTACAAATACGAATATTTTTAAATTATTATCGAACAACTCTACTTATGAGACTACAATACATACATACATACATACATACATACATATAGAGAGGGTCGATCCTCTGAGATGGGTTTTTTTGTGAGATGGTGAGATCATGATAGTAAAATGAGTAGTTGAGATATCTCATCTCACCATCTCACAAAAAAAACCTATCTCACATAATCGACCCTCTAATTTGTGGTCCTAATTGGCAAGGCCATCCAAAAAACTGTTATGATCTTATTTCCATTCCTTCTGCGAGATTACATAAATGCACGGTAGGGTCAAAATGCAGAGGAAGTCAAATGTACCAGAAACCTAACATTCCTTCCCATTGTTTTCGAATTTGACTCTACTAGGCCACTAACCATATATTCTGATCCATTGGTCAATGATCCCCATCCATCAGTCCATCATCACCTCTCGAGAAGATCAGGACAACCTTGTGATGATTCTCAGATGGAAGATAATAATTGGACCACCATTTTTATTAGGTGGTGGTTTTACTACTATTTTATCGCAGACAATTCAAGTAAGAATATTAGATAATCAGGTTTTGATCCAAGATCTAACGGTTATTTTTAATCTCTTTATTATACATAAAATCAATGAAGAAAAGCAAAAACGATAATCTTTTCTTATCTCTTATCGCTATTTTATTCTCATCCAAATATTGATGCTCGAAAATGCTTTTGATGATATATGATAATGAATAATTTCATATTTGATATTTCGTTATAATGTACTTATCAAGTTGACACTTACAGGTGGTATCTGTATACAAAATCCATAGGTCGATGTCTTAAAATTATAAAATGGGAAATTACATTTGAGGTTCCTAATTATGGTTCAGATCACACAACAGATCTCCATCATCTTTATAAATTAAAGTAGAGTCCTGACAACATCTCATTGACTTAGAATTGACATTTTACCAACACATATAGACAGCTTATGGGATGATGTGATATATCTAATAGACAGCTTATGGGATGATGTGATTGGTACACTTCAATAAACTCGAGATCTTGCGATTTTAATAAAGGGTTTCTGCAATTACGATTATATCCCTATCTTTTTGCAATACTACCTTTGTGTTGTGTTCATGTATTCTTACATAATTCACAATTATGCCTATCGGTTCAGGTATAATAGGAGCATACGTATAATAACATAAGAGCAGTAAGATGATTTACGCAAGAATAAAAGAACACAAGTGTTACTGGTACCTTTTCATTGAAAACGCACGAAGAAAAACAAAACATGAAATGCAGGGGTGTGTTCATAATATCTGGGTCAAGTGGGTACCATGCTTGACTCGTACATTTTGACTCGAAACTCATGGGTATTCATTTGGAAATACCGAGTAGAGTAAGCGATATGTTCTAACTCACGCCCCATCCAAAAAATCCATGGGGAATAGCTGGTACTCACGAGTACTCGATTGGAAGTTTCCACTTTCGTTTGATTTGCTTAAAAATTTTCAGTTTAAAAACTAATGTTTTGAATCCCCATTTTCGTTGTTTCTTTGATTACATTCTCTGATTCAAATTCCTTTTTCATCTAGTTTCACCACATTAGGTCTGTGATCCATTGGCAATTAGTTACATTCCAAATATCAAAAATTTCAAACTCGGGTCGGCCCAAGACCACGATCATCCAAAATTTTTAAAAGTCGATTGAGGCCCAGCCCGCACCCGCAGGAATCCGGGTTGGCCCTACCCAACCCATGTCCCCACATTAATTACTTTATAATTTGTATTAACGATGAAATGACATCAAATTGATATTAAAACAACTTACGATATTAAATGATAAAAATACATGTTGTTTATTAAAACTTTTGTATCCATCACATCTTCGACAATTACTGGAACTCTCGAATAATACAAGAATATGATTATTGATTTTAGAAATAACCTGCTGAACTTAATGTAAACATATGGACGATGAGGGGATCATTGGAAGAGATATTCCGTGGGTAGTCGTAGGTATCCATTACCCATTCAAATGAACCGGGTAGCCATTAGATATGGGTACCCATTGGAACGAGTCGAATCGACCCGTAACCAGATAATAATAGTGCGTGGTGTATTAAAGAACGAACGGGTTGGGTACCCGTGAAATGATTGGAGAGAAACTTCCGGTCCCAATGATCTCAAATGATGGTACATGGAATTTCTTAAACCTCCTTAAACATGAAGATCTCAAGATCTCTCCAGTGAGAAGAACAAATGAGGTGGGAAATAATAAAAATCCAAATTGATCCGGTAAACAATTATGCTCAGGATCATGATAAATATTCAGATCTATCTCGCATCTAATAGAATATAGATAAATCTTAGTTAATTAAGATCCATATCATATCAACAGGCTTAGATGAGCTCTAAATCTGGAAGGCACCTGCACGGCTTTCCACACAAGATGTCGATAGATCTGAAAGTAGACGATTGGTTAGAACCGATTAATTATCGCTGAGAGGATCATCTGCTGCAATACAGCAGGCGTTGTATTACAGTGAACCGTTTAATGGGATCGAACAACTCTCGTAAGGGACCCACTATCCCGATCTCTTAGAAGGATGATCCACTATAATACAACACCTGCTGTATTATAGCAGACAATCCGCTCCCGAGCTGGGTTCCAATGAAAGAGGATTTTTTGTTTAGAAAGGCGCGGGATATTTGTCTTCGAAGATCAACTCTGCATATAGCGTTTGATAAAGTTTTATTTCTTTCCCCCATCAACTAAACAAAATGAAAGTTTACATCGAAACCGAAGGCAAGCGGGCAACAAACTGCGCCGCTAGACCTTTTTGAATTGATAAACGACCTTTAATTTGGTACCCGATTGGTAGATAGTGGGAACCCTTCCGTGCATCATATGATAGATGCCGTCGGACTTCTCTCGTCCATCTGTATCACACTAACACCGCCAATCACGGCTTTGCTGCCCCAGTCCACGATATTCTGATTTCTTTTTAAATATTTACATCTTGCTACCTAAACTTTTGTCTAATTATACAATAATCCATATCATCTTTTTAATTAGACCGTTATTCCTTCAAGTTACGTACGCATCCCTGTAATCTCCTACTAAATCTCACACCACAAACCTTGGACAAGGACAGCGTTGAATTCAGTGGGGACCATTGTGTAAATAAAAGATTTCATGGATTATATTGCAATTTGACAATATTTTCACTATATATAAGGTGACAAATAATTTGAATACATTCATTGTCATATTTTTCTATGTTAAAAATGTATAACCACGAATATTATTCATTCCCAGTTATCTTTTATTTTCATAATTAGCTAAAAATGCCGACGATCAATATGAGTCGTGGATAAGGGGAAGGGATTCTTTGGCTTCTTTGTTTGGGGAGCTAAAGTGTACCCTCGCATGAGTTGTGATAATATGGTGTATCTTTCGTGCAGCTGGGCTATAGCATGGGGCAGATCGTCGAAAAGGGACAGAGTGGAAGGGCAATTGCAGCCGGCAATCTATAGGTCGAGTATGAGGAGTAGGATCAAGGGGTATGACCATGAGACTAGTCTGATGGTGAAGAAAAGACATATTTCTTTCTACGAAAAGACAAAGAAACCTAGGAGTGGAGCGAATGAAGGAGTGAATTCTTGCTGACTCTCATATATAAGGAAATCAATCCAGTCAGTTAACCAAACAAACTAGTCAAATATGGGATTATGAATAGCAAACTATCACTTTTCTATTTCTGAAACTGCAAAGTAAAGATAACCTATTTAAACTATAGAGAAAAATTGAGACTAGGAGCAACACTAGGCTATTAAATGGAAAGAGTATCTATATACTTTAAAAATAAGTTCCTCAATGTAAGATTTTTTAAGAAAAGATATATAGCTTCAAAATTACATATTAGTTGATATTCCAATATCTGGCTTTAATATATTAGTAGATATTAAAATGAAATTCTAAGTTATCATATTATATTAGTAGTTATTTATTTGAACTTTTGCGAGAATATAAATCTAGAAAGAAACTAAGGTCCCGTGAAATCAAGAGATTACCTATGAATACACAAGAGATAAATACCTACTCAAATTTCAAGTTATTTAACATGTCCTAATCCATGAGTATAGCATGAAGTTACAAAAGCTGTACCAGTGAACCAACCTCCTAAAGCAAATAAGCACAAGAAAAGAACGATAGGACGGACCAACCCACAAAAATGAAACGATTCCCCATATGAATAGTTACCAGCCATCCTATTATTAAGGACGTCCTTTTGCTTCTTGATTTTCTCCAACAAACTAAGGAAATTTGAAAGTTGCTTGATGGGGACAGTCTGCAAACCCCCCATTAACTACCCCCCATTCCTTCTGACTTCTTTCCCTTGTACGCCAACTACTTCCTTGATTGATGTGCTGCCCCCACAAATAAGAAGAATCACAAGGTTAAGACTCTGCCGCTGGTCTCGTTGCAATTTGGTCACACTAGTGGGGGAAGCGCGAGCAACTAGTATATAAGGGGCATTTGTACATGTTCATGATTGTCAAGTCGAATGATGTCTTTGAGATTTGTCTCCATTCGATCAAAGCGGGATCGATCTGAAGCACAGAGGTGTCGAGGTGGAAAGCGATGGGCTTAGATTTCATAATCTACTACTCTTTGTTGTGCACGACCTCTACCCTTTCCGCAAAGCAAGTAGAGCATGTGTGCGCCAAAAGTACAGATGTTTTGATATTCTGATTATTCTTAAGAAATTTTGAAACAGCCATTGTCCCCTCCCAGGGCCTTGAGAGAGAAGACTAAGGCTACAATTCCTCTACTACAAAGCCAAAATTTTGCATCCAGTTCATCACTCAAGCAAGCAGCTAGAACAAAGACTAGACCCTCTTGCTTACTTTCCCGGCCTAGCGAGCATATTAGTTATTAAAAATTCACATAATACCTATTTTTCCATTCACTTGTTCGTTAATTTTGTACTAATCATTGTTTAATTTAATAACGATTATAAGAAGAAGTAAACGAATAATCGTTGTTATATGATTAGTTGGAGGAATATATGAGTTGAGACTATATTCGTGGCAAATTTAAAGAATAAAAAAACAAAAAATATTCGATCTTATATATATTTAACTATGGAAAATATGCCAACGATTATAGAATTACTCATTGCCTTAGGTAAGTTTTATCGTAAAATTTAGGGCCCTAATTTAATAGATTTTATTTTTTATTGACTCCTAATAATTTGATTATTATCTATGGACTTTTCGGTTTGCGTCCCACATGCCTTTTGAATGTTTCAATGAGGACACCTTGATTAGGTAGGTAGGTAGGTATTAGAATACCGTCTCTGGTTCAGCATGTAGATCATATAAATTTGCAACCTGACAACTAATATAATCACTTACACGTAAACGTGGATCGCTTCCACTGTTCCATTGCACAAAGGGCCCTACAGCTTCCTTACAATTTCTCGTCTCCCATAATCGAACCATTTGATTCTGTATTTTATTCTGGATAAATTGCAAAAATAATCCCCATCTGTGCATCTATTTCTAATTAGTATTTTTTAAGTAACGTAGAGAGATCCAGTTCTATTTCTCCTTAGACGCAGCCTTTCGCGGCGTCACGATTAAAAAGTGAAGGACTTAATTGGAACTGATGAGTAGACGAGGATGTTTTTATATTTTTGACTCTGTTTTTCATTTAGGCATTTACGGGTTTCTTTCTTTGTACTAAGCATTTACGGGTTTCTTTATTTGTACTAAGCAAACCTTATCATGTCCATATCCATTTTCAAAGTGGAATCCAGGCACAAATAGGATGATTAGATGTATATGAAAAATGCGGTACTATGTTTTGAAAAAAGATGTGGATATAAGTACACATATTTTTAAAGCGAATATAGGTCATCCATCTAATAGCATTATGCCAAAGGTTCCATACGACTATGTATTTATAAATTTACACTGACATTATAATATAAGAGAAAAGGACTACTCCTTGCCTATTTTCACCACGTTTTTTTTATTTTTTGAGGAAAATATCATCATGTATGTTCATCACTATATCCCACTAATATCTCATTCCAATTTCGTCAGAAATAGAGACTCCTATGACCTCCATCTAGAACAGGTAATTTTAACAATCTTATAATTGTTGTAATCAACCTATTCTGGATGAAGGGCATATGAGTATCTGTTTCTGACGAAATTGGAATGACATATTAGAGGAATATATTTATGAAAATCCACGAGGTATTTTTCAAAAAAATAAAAAATGGTGAAAATGAACATTGAATAGGTAAAGTTTCCTAATTTATGAAGCAGGTTCCCTTTCTTCATAATATAATAATAAATTTATATATCATATATAGAAAAAAAATGAAAAAGATGCAAAAATAGTTTACAACGAAAAGTTGAATGAAGAGGAAGTCGATGTTGATTAGAAGTGGTTTATAAGAGCAATGAATTTTGTATAGTTTAATTTATTTGTATTAAAAATACATTTACTTTGTGATCTTTTAAGGGATTCTTACACGTGTGCCCTTCCGAGTTCTTCCATTAACACTTGTGCCTTTATATTCTTTGAAAATTAACAACATTGCCCTTATTTTAGTGCACTATAGTGAAGGATATGGGGAAATCCTTAAGCACATCATGGAAGCATGAGGATCGCATCATATGCGACTGGGACCGACTAGTCATACTACTCGCTCGAGGCAGCGGAATTTAAAAATGTTAAATGATGAAATCACGTGATCCTAGAATACTTCTCGTATCATTTCATCTAAACCACAAACAAGTATTAGGTTTACTTCTTGATGCGTGGTTGCGATCGAGTCTCTAAACGAAGAGACCTCCTATCTCAAGTCTGATCCAACAGAGGAGATGCTTGCGAACGCATTGATGAGACGCGTACTCCTCGCAATCCATGCTGGTGATCCAAGCGACGAATCTCCGAATCTCATCACACGATATTCGACATCTTCTTTACGAGCGAGGCACGCCGATGGAGATGGAGATCCACGAGCAAATAATCTGGTAGCATAACGACGATGTTGCGGCAATGACGACTCTCTTCTAGGGCATCAAGGTGGACGACCACAAGAAAGAGGGAGAGTCTTGGCGTGTAGAGAGAGAGATGGAGAGAGTTTAATTCCTCCTAGAATTATGTGTGTCCATCTAAAAGGCAAGGGCTACCCTTCCTTGTATAATAGTTGGATGTATGCGGATCTCAATCCATGTGCCCTCTTAATCCAATACTTTAGATTAAGAGGTTATTAATCAACAACCATGATTTGTTGTTACAAATTTGTAACATCTAATTTAATTTAAAATAAATTAATCATATCCTTTTATCAAGATACAAATTAATTTATTTTAATTTAAATTATAATAAATAGATAATAAGGAAGGTAACAATCACCCTAAAATGAGGGTGGCCATCCCCCCTTTGACTTTGATCAAGGTGGACGGCCACCTTATTGGAGGTTTTGCCTTCCTTAATATATATTTAGTATATAGGATAATATACAACAACTATTATTGTATTTATCTTCACAAAAAATAATTCCAAATTAAATTTGTGAAAACATCAATCATTTCATTGATAAATATGAATCATATTCATATATCCAACATAATATGTAAATTAGATTTACAATTAGTTGTGTATTGTAAATCCAATTCACAACAACATATAATTTGTAATCCTATTTACAACTAAATCTCTCCATCATATTATAAATCGTATTTATAATATCCATGATTATCGTTGATAGTGATATCCATATTAATCACATCATTGATAATTAAATCATATTTAATCATCTTGGATCTCTATTCTTATGTGCCCAAATAACATTAATAACATTCACATTATTCACGTATTTGGTAATTAAATGGCATTTAATTATCTTAGATAACACTCTTTATATGTCCAAATAATATGAATCAAATTATCATTGAACTCTTTCAAGAATAATGCACTTTCTCCACATATACTTGGAGATAAGGACATGACGATTGTATTGTTCCACGTATAGTGACTTGGATATTTAGATCACATCTTAAATCCAGATCTGCGGACCTCTCATAGATGCTTGATTAAATCAAGACCACAAATCTAATATTCTCATTGTATCTGAATCATATTCAGATCAAGGTTCAATATTTGGACTAAGATCAGATTACTTATCTAAGAGAGGAGTCACTAAAATCCAACCTGTTTCATCACTCCCTCGGATAGAATCATCACGGTTATATAATCGTTTATGAATACATCACCTCAGGTATTCGTAATACATGTACATCATGCATACTGGAAGACCTACAATAAACCTGACGTTTTAGATCTCATTTAGAATGTCCCCTTCAGGATTTTATCATTAAGTTTCTCATTTGACTATTGGGAGTCGGTATCGATCATATACTTTCCAAAGTATATATCATACCCAAGTGTTGATCATATACTTTCCAAAAAGCATATATTAAACCTACAAATTCAGTCAAGCTTCCAAAGCGAGACGACCATACACGGAATTTAATTATTCCCAATATCTTATGAGTGAGCTCATGGCATTCAGTTCAGTAAATGAACCTGTATGATCCCTTTCAGAGACCGTATTACTCATATGCCCTTGCATGCACATCAACGCGTCGGTGAATAGACCTTGGTTAGGTCATCAACTTATGGTCTGCCAAATGTACATAATCAGATATATAGTAACACATCTATCTCCGATCAGAGGATGCGTGTTTATATCATGACAGTATACGACATAGGTCTTTTGTTATCTCGATCTCGTTAAGTCAACTCTTTGACCTAACTTATCTAATACCTCCAAATCTCTATTCCTATGCAGAGGATCTGCATCAAGAGGTTGATTCGATATCAACCTTTAGAGAAAGGATTGTCATCTCCTTCTCAGGCTGGAGATCATCTCTCAATAATCATTTGATGGCGCTTGATGAGTCCTCAATCTAACTCTTTATATATTCATCAAAGTATCAGCCTCTATGATTCAACAGTTGAATCAACAGATGTATGATCATTAAGATGGAGATGGTACATAACCCTAATTGTACTAAGAGACCTATTATGCAAATAAGTTATTCTTCATTTCAGATTAGGTAATGATATTTACAATAATATTTATTGCATAATGGCTCGTTGTGGGCTCGCATGTCCAACATATAGAGGGGCGCGACACAAATGTGATGATAGAAGGAAACATTGTTATGAATTTTGCAAGAATATGATGAGATAAGTGTGATTAAAAAAATAGGGACGTAAGTGTTAATGGAAAATTTCAAAAGAACACACATGTGAAAATCCCATCTTTTAAATGTCAGTATATATACTTCACTAATATTTTACATGCTTGTATTTATAGCATATATTTGCCAATATATTATATTTTTGTGTATATTTTATATCCATGATGCATATGCGGATAGGCAAATTTTCATACGGAAATTCTCCATTTTTTATATCCATATATGTATTTACATAAACCTAACAGATTCATATCTGACATTTGATTCAAACACTACTAGAAAATGGTAAATATACATGTAACAAAATATGCGACCACTAATAGTTGCTATTAGTGACAACCTTGTTTGTGAGAAGATTTGCACAATATTTAGTCACAATTGCTGCCGTATACGGGTCAATGCCTATTTTGACGAGTATTAGTCACATTGTGTTAGGAATCGATCATGTTATAATTACGAGTATCCGTAGTCGCAAACTCTGACAAATGTTCAGAATAAACCATCAATTCTCCTGACTTCATTGTGACCTAAAACTTCTCTCCCTCTGTGGCGACTTTTCCCCCGCTCTTGTGAGCTCCTTCTCCTCCTCAGCATGTATCCACAACCATCACCACCTCCTCTGTTAGCCTCCACCGCATCGCCCTCCTCCGTCGACAATCCTCCTCCTCTCCAACATTTTCTTGCAACCCCCTCCTCCTCCACCACTTCCTTCCTTCATTACGCGAGATCCTCAGCCTTCGCCAGCAACCCCCTTCATCATCATCCTCCCCATTCCTCCATCTTGTGAGGCTCTCGACCTCCCTCGCCTGCATCTACGACCACTACATCCTCCTCTGGCTAGCCAACACGTCCTCTTTTGTCAGGCCACCACTGCCCTTAACCAGTGACCCCACTTAATCCTCCCCCTCCGCTCGCGGCCATTTACTACCTCCTTCTCCGCCCATCACCGCTTCTCGCAATCTGTTACTATTCACGACACTGTTCAAATCATATATTTAATTACTATCAATTTTTATATTTAGATGGATGGAGCTTTCATTCTCATCTCCATGAGCGTTAAAGGCTTTATTCACCAACATATCACATCACTGCACATCATTTTTTATTCACCTTTTTTAACTTGATTTGACTATTCTTAGATGAGGTTGCCTCCACGTTAAATGATGGCGGGTGATACCTACAGAAGCGGGAGAGATGCAATACGCTCACCACATCACATAATCTTTCCTATCGACCTCGTCAGCTGCCTTTCCATCCCCTTCCCACTGCTAGAACTAGTCTCACGGATGACCGAATGGTCAAAACCTCCAACGGCAGTTGCACAAGACCATATCTCTCGGCGAGTTTAACTACCCGGGCATGGAGGTAGGGGTGGATGATGCGAGGGCTCACATCCTATATAAATTTCTCTTAGGGAGGGGAAAAGAAGCACATCAACGGAACCTCGACATCGGGAGTCCCCATCCCTCTCTCCATCTCTCTCTCCCTCTCTCGATCCCCCTCTCTCTCGTTCATGGAAAGAGATAAGCGACGACGTACCAGCTAGATCCTAGACGGGTATCAAAGCTTCATCGTCATCACTGCTACATCTTGCCCTCGCTCCTTGGCGTTGCCGCTACAGTCCTCCCTTGCTCTTGGCCGCCGCCGCTGCTCGCATTTGCAACTCGCATAAAAAACCCTAAGGCATAGCTGAACAACCACATATCCAAAAATGACAAGCAAGACAATTGCCACTAAGGTGGGAAAAATAGAGTACCTTAACGATACTAATTATGAGTTGTGGAGTAGAAAAATCTACTATGGCCTGTTGCACGATAGCATACACTCCATCATAGACAAACCCGACCCAACCTTATCGGAAAATCCAACTATGGAGGAAATTAGGTCCTACGAACAGTGGCAGAAAATAGATAATAGGGCTAGGAGCTTCATGCTGACCCACATGGATTTGAACCTGACTTGGGTCTTTGAGACATGTGAATCAGCTTACGAGCTCTGTACCGCGGTTAAGCAGAAATATCACTCCAAGTCGAAGTTAGCGCCCAGCTTCTTCTACACAAGTACAACTCATGTAGAATGAAGGAATATGAAAGTGTCCTCAAGCACGTGAAGAAGATGATCATGATGGCCAAGGATCTAGCGGTTGCTGATTGCACGATTCCGACGAGGATGCAGATTGCAACCATACTACGAAGTCTCCCACCGTCATTTAACATGGCTACTACATTCCTGAGGATGAATGGCAACATTAAGTCAGTGACGGACCTACCTGCACATCATGAAATTGAGTAGGACCTCTCCAAGAAAAGATCGAAAGTTGAGATCTTTGATGTCGAGGAAGAAGAAGAAGCAAATGTCGTGCACGCAAAGAAAAGGTTGGATCCCTCCAAGGTGAATTTCAAGGGAAGAGTGGGAAATACCCATGTGGCTCTTGCTACAATAGCGGCAAATATGGCCATTTCAAGGTCAATTGCCCCAACAAGAAAAAGGCAGGAAATTCCAAAATGCTTGAAAACAAAGGCAAGAAGAAAATGGAATTCACGGATGTCTTGGAATGCAACTCCGTCATCACGGACAGTGGCGTATGGTGGACCGATTCTGGAGCAACCAGACATATCACGAAGACAAAGGAGGGCCTGGTGGACTTCAAAGAGCAGAGCAAAGGAGAACAAAGGATCTTCATGGAAACAACACCTACCTGAATGTGGAAGGTATTGGGACATACAGACTTGACCTGAGGAGATAGCATTATGGTATTAAATGATGTATTATATGCGCCAGGAATACGTTGGAACCTGATCTTTGTCCCAATGCTACTCAAGAAGGATTTCGAAATATGTTTTATAATAAGTATGTATCTATTGGTAAGAATAAGTAGGTATATACAGTGGTAAAGTTTGTGCCCGAACATGACCTGTTCTATCTTCCTGTAATAAACTCTAGTGAATCAATGAATGTCTCTTCTAAGTATTCCTTGTGTTGTTTGTCTGACTATGACTTGTGACACATGGGACTGGGTCATCCAGGAAATTCTAAGATAGATCAAATGATTAAGGCAAATATGTTACCTAAGATCAACGGTGCAAGAACATTGCCCTACAAACACTATCTGACTGGTAAAATAACGACAATACCCTTCTTAGCCAGAAGGCGGTCAATGGAGTTACTAGGTTTGATCCATTCTGACATATGTGGACCACTAAGCATTAACACACATAGAAATAAGGAATACTTTATAACATTCATTGATGATTACTCAAAGTTCTCCTATGTCTATCTCTTAGGAATAAAGTCGGAAGCACTTGAAACATTTAAGAGATATAAGACGGAAGTGGAGATAAGATTGAGAAAATCAATCAAGATCCTTAGGACAGATAGAGGTGGGGAATATACCTCAAAAGAATTTGAAAATTACGGCATTCAGGCAGGCATTCGTAGGCAGACTACAATGCCCTATACACTACAACAGAATGGTGTAGCAGAAAGAAAAAATCGAACATTGATGAATGCAGTAAGATGTATGCTTTCACACTTAGCACTCTTCAAGAAATTCTGGAGAGAGGCAGTGTTGACTGCGAACTACATACAAAACAAGATTTCCACCAAGTCTGTAGAATTAACGCCATATGAAATATGAAATGGCAGAAAGCCTGAGTTGGGCCATCTCCGGAAATGGGGTTGTGTTGCACATGTTCTGGTACCAAGTCAGCTTAGGGACAAGCTATACTTCAGGACATTAAAGTGTAAGTTTATTGGATATAGTGAGAATTCTAAAGGATATAGGTTCTTCCATGAAACTAATGGTCTTATCGAAAGTCGTGATGCTACTTTTCTTGAAATTCATCAAGAAAAGGAGCATGAAGTAGAGGAATCAGATCCTCTGATTGTCCTACAAGACAATGAAGATGACCTGATCATTAGACAAGAAGTTGTGGATGATATTGATCATCCAAACATAGAACATGAACCTATGGAACATGACGATCCTTTAGAGGAAGTGGGTGGACCCACACAACCCACGAGTATAATCGGCAACAAGAGACCCAGAACACGGCCCGCATGGATGGAAGATTATCATTTCTATGGATGCGAGGCATCTTGTTATACCGTAGATGAGGATGTTGTGGATTGTACAGATCCCATATCCTTTGATGAAGCTATGGCTTCATCTGAGTCGGAATCATGGACGACCGCCATGAGGGATGAGTTGGACTCAATCGAGCGAAACGATGTATGAGAGTTAAGTGATTTGCCAGAAGGTAAGCAATCCATAGGATGTAAGTGCGTATTCAAGAAAAAGTACCAAGTTGATGGTACTATTGACAAATACAAAGCCAGATTAGTTGCCAAAGGTTTATACTCAGCAAGTTGGAATAGATTTCCAGGAAACCTACTCTCCAGTAGCTAAGTTTGTATCTATTCGGATGATCTTAGCCATAGTCGCATATATGGATTTGGAATTGTTCCAAATGGGTGTGAAGACGACCTTCCTTAATGGAGAATTAAGGGAGGAGATTTATATGTGACAACCTGATGGATCTCAGGTTGAAGGTCAGGAGAAAATGATTTACAAGTTAAGAAAGTCATTATATGGCTTGAAGCAGTCTCCACGACAATGGTATCTCAAATTTCATGAGAAAGTTATCCAATTTGGATTTGTTTCAAATAAATTGGATAATTGTGAGTATGTCATGAAGAGTGGGAGCATGTTTGCAATCATGTCATTGTATGTGGATGACATTCTGCTTGCAGGGAATGACATACAAATGCTCAATGAAATCAAACAAAAATTGAGCAATGAATTTGAGATGAAGGACATGGGCGAAGCATCCTATGTTCTTGGAATACAAATAACAAGAGTAGGGACTCAAGGACATTAAGCCTTAGTCAGGAAAGATATTTGCATACTATATTAAAAAGATTTGGAATGCAGAATATCACTCCAGCTCCAACACCACTTGTGATGGGAAAGAGACTTAGTACAAGTTAGTGTCCCAGAAAGGGCAGAAACATTTAGATGTACCATATGCACAAGCAGTGGGGAGTCTAATGTATGCAACGATGTGTACACGACCTGACTTAGCCTATCCAATAAGCTTAGTCAGTAGATATCAAAGCAATCCTAGTCCAACACATTGGGAAGCTGTAATGAGGATTCTTCGATATCTGAAAGGGACAATACATCTGAAGCTTGTGTATCAAGCAGAGTCGCTTGAAGTGCTAGGATACTCCGATGTTGATTTTGAAGGAGATGTGGATGACAGAAAACCCACATCAGATTATCTGTTCATGTTTGGTGGTGTAGCCGTTTCTTGGGGTAGCAAGAAACAAGGATATGTATCTTGACATACACAAGAGATTGAGTACATTCCATGTAGCATGTCCACCACTCATGTTGTATGGATCATACGTTTTCTAGAGAATCTGAGCCTCGAATTGGTAAAAGGACCAATTGAAATGTATTGTGACAATCAAGCTGTGATAAGCTTGATCAATAGTGGGGATAATAGTTCTAAAGGAAAACACATTGAGATCCAATATCACTATATACAAATACAGTGACAAAGGAAGAGATCATGGTAACCTACATAACTACCAGCGACATGTTGGTCGATTCTCTAACTAAGGGAATAGCAACATGAATATACATTAAACATGTTGGTTTAATGGGACTCAAGAATGCATGAGTTATGGAAGAGGTTTTTCATGAATAATAAACCTCAATGTAGACATCTCAATACACTACACCATAGTGGGAGTGTAAAGGTTTTGACCACGACGGTCAAGTGGGAGATGCTAGAACTAGTCTCACGGATGACCGAATGGTCAAAACCGCCAACGACAGTTGCGCAAGACCGGATCTCCCGGTGAGTCTAACTACTCGGGCATGGAGGTAGGGGCGGACGATGCGAGGGCTCATGCCCTATATAAACCTCCCTTAGGGAGGAGAAAAGAAGCACATCAACGGAACCTCGACATCGGGAGCCCCCATCCCTCTCTCCATCTCTCTCTCCCCCTCTCGATCCCCCTCTCTCTCGTTCAAGAAAAGAGATAAGTGGCGACATATCGGCTAGATCCTAGACCCACCAGATGCGGTTGTAGTCCTAAATACCTATCCACTGGTAGTCCTCTCCATCAAATACCTCCTCTGTCACTCCACCTTTGTGAATTTCATCCACGGGAGCACCAGGAGGCTTTGGTTGAGACATTCATGAACCACCTTTCCCTCACGCACATCCTCATGTGCAACAACACCATCGACTAATTGACCTTTCCCACCATAGAGGTGTACCCATTGTCGTCCACTGCCATGTCTACATCATAGCCTCAGGGGAAGATCACCATGTCTTGGCATGTCCAACTACACCGACGTCAATTTGACCTCCATCGAGACGAACTACCTCTACCAAATCGTTCAACATCCTCGACAACCTAATGGACTGCGAAGACGTTGGTTGCATTCACATCGATCACCCGCCAGCCTCTCTGGTGCCTACATCAACACGAGCAAGTAGAAAATGAATAGGAGAAAGCAGCATGGGTCATCACTATGGATGCGAGACTGAGACCAATCTTGCACTTCAACGCTATCACAAAGTTTGCCTTGCGAATGAAGGCAATAGCCAACACCTTTGTTAGTCGGGACATGAAGCTGGTGTTCTACCTATTTTCAATGTGTATGCACATTCATAGCATTACAGTTGCCTTGCTGATGAAGGCAGAGATCATGAGAGGTTGTTGCTGGCAAAGGTGATCATGCACATCAAGGAGCTGAAGAGGCAAGCTTCTGAGCCTGTGAAGCAGACTGTCGTGGTGGAGTCGGGAGAGTTGACTTTAAATGGTGGATGGCGATGAGGGGGCCTAGGTTTGTTGTGAGGGTTTTCCTTTGTCAATGATAACAAGCCTGACCTTCTACCGACGTTCATGAAGGCACTTAAATCGATGCGCTACATGCAGTGGAGGCGGAGATCATCATGCTTGGCATGCGCATGCGCAATGTGCTTATCATCAAAGGGCAAGATGATGGACTCGAGTGACACTTGGTGGCTATGATATATACTGGAGACATTGCGAGCCGTGATGGATAAGGTGGCCACCAGGTTGATTGGGGATGAACCGTCGACATCCAATAGTGATGGAAGCAAGAGGTATATGTCGAGAAGCCTCACCAGTATATTGGAGAACATGTCCATCCGAGTACACAATACTCCCACCAAATGGATATTCAAATGAACCCATATCATATGATGGTATAAGTCATACATGATCAAGTTTGTATTTTGTTTCCATTGTTGATATCCTTTTAATATTTTCAGTTCTTTGTTTAATTCTATGTTTATTTTTCATCGTCCAAAGTAGTTGACGAAGAGGGAATACTGTTACCTTGTTTTTGCTTTGGAAGGTGAGACTTTGAGGGGTTTATATAAAGCAAAGTGGTCTTTTCGTGGGGAGTGTTGTTATTCCATGTCTGAGTAGTTGGATTTTGAACGGGATGCTTTCTTTTGTATTGAGATTCTTCGATATCGTATTTTTAACCCGATAACATTGAAGATATGTTTTTCTTATCCACATGATATATAGTCTTCATCGTTTCATATTTGGAAAAATAATTACGACACGAACACGTGGTAAATTTATGTGATAAATCCAAGTCACATCTCTAAGATAATAGTTATTGAAATGTGTCTCGAAAAATGAAGCGATGATAAGTATTCCTTCTTATTTCTTTTGTGATGATGCATCTGGAGTTAAAATTTTGCATGAACTGATCAACAATTTTCTTACGTTTCTCCTTAGGATTTGATCAAAATATCACGATCACTCGTGTAATTCAATTCTCGAATGAATACATGCACGCGCTTAAGCATGTTTTCTCATGGGATTTCATGTGATTAATGTGATACAACTGCTAGAAAATCCTTAATTAATTTTTATGTGGATTCTTAAAATCTCTTAATTATATTTATTAGTTTTCTTTACATGCTTTATTTAAAGTAAGTTATGGTTTTTCCTAATACAATATATGGTCCACTTTAGGAAAATTAAATTCTATTTTAAATAACTGTTAATACAAAATACAACTCTTTCGATTTAGTACGGCTTATTTGTAGATTAATACAGGGATTCACTGTAATTTTTTCCATCATTCATATTTAATTGAAATTTGCACATCGTATATATCCCGGTGCAAAGCAAGGGCTTGAAAAAAAATCCTAAAATGTTCCATCAAATAAAGTTATATGAAAATAAAAAAATACATATGAATTAGTTAATATATTCAATCAGTTAATTATATTATTTAATTTTAAAGATTATGTCAGCTACTTCATGAACAATTTACATTAGAGTTAGATTTTTACTTAAAATTTAACTTGGTAAGTGCCAACAAAGGTCAGAAAAAATGAAGTAATAGAATTTACCTTTGTTTCGTTCAAGCCTCTACTGTTTCTCTTCTTAAACATTCGTTCCTGTGCAAGGTACGGGGTTGCATACTATTTGTTATTATCTATAGACTTTTCGTTTGCGTCTCACATGCCTTTTGAATGTTTCAATGAAGACACCTTGATTAGGTAGGTTGGTAGGTGGTATAATACAAAATCGTCTCTGATTGAGCATGTAGATCCTAAGAAATATAAAATTTGCAACCTGACAACCGATATAATCATTTACACTTATACGTGAATTGTTTCCACTGTTCCATAGCACAAAGGGCCCTACAGCTTCCTTACAATTTCTCGTCTCCTATAATCAATTGCGATTCGCAACCATTCCACTCCATTTGATTCTGTATTTTATTCTGCATAAATTACAAAAATAATCTCCATCTATGCATCTATTTCTAATTAGTATTTTTTTAAGTAACTTGGAGAGATCCATTTCTATTTTTCCTTGGACGCAGCCTTTCGCGGTGTTACGATTAAAAAGTGAAGGACCTAATCGGAACTAATGAGTAGACGGGGATTTTTTATGTTTTTGACCCTTTTATTTTTCATTTAGGCATTTAGGGTTTCTTTCTTTGTACTAAGCAAACCTTACCATGTCAACATCCATTTTCAAAGTGGAATCCATGCACAAATACGATGATTAGATGGTTATGAAAAACGAGGTACTACGTTTTGAAAAAGGATATGGATATTAGTACAAATATTTTTAAAGCGAATATATTATGATATAAGATAAAAGAGAGCATATTTCATGCAGTAGGTAAGCTTACCTACTCCATGCATAATTTTCACCATTTTTTATTTTTTTTGGAAAATATTACAGTGTATTTTCATCTTTATATCCCACTAATATGTCATTCCAATTTCGTCAGAAACAGAGTCTCTAATGGCCTACATTTAGAACATGTAATTTTAACGGTTGTATAGTTGTTGTAATCGACCTGTTCTGAATGGAGGGCATACGAGTATCTGTTTCTGACGAAATTGGAATGGCATATTAAAGGAATATATTAATGAAAATCTACGAAAGTATTTTTCAAAAAAAATAAAAAATAGTGAAAATAAGCATGGAGTAGGTAAGCTTACCTACTTCATGAAGTAAGCTCCCTTTCACATGATATAATAATAAAAGTATATATCATATATACAGAATAATGAAAAATATACTAAAATAGTTTACAATGAAAAGTTGAATGAAGAGGAAGTCGATGCTGATTAGAAGTGATTGCCCCTAGGGACAGCCCCATTTTACCTGCATACATATAATAGATGGACCACGCTTAGAATAGCATGACTGCAATAAAAACAAGTAACAGAATTGTCAGGCAGAATGTATAAAGAGTGATAAAAAACATGGTTCCAAAAAATAGAGTAACTTTGGAAAAGTAGCATCAGTGTCGTTCCTAAAATTTCGTGGGCTTTGGGCAAAAGAAAAAAAATAGGTCCTTATAAAAATTGCAATGGACAATGTGTTCTTATATAATTTCATTAAATTTTGGACTTTAGCATTGAGTTGTTCACATAAAATTCGATTCTATAGGAGCTCATTTTTTGATGAGTTGTTTCATCGAAAAATCGATTCCATAAGGACTCATTTTTCGATGAGTTGTCTCATCGAAAAATTCAATTCCACAAGGGCTCAATTTTTGATGAGTTGTTTTACTAAAAACTTGATTTTACAACACCTTATTAGGACATATACTATTTTTCTAAACTAAAAGTTGAATACATGTAAAAATAGGTCTATAAAGTTGATGGACCCTAGACCATTGCACTCAAAAATTACCCTCAGGGATGGCCCTGAGTGGCATATATACATATAAATGAGATTGTTGAAGGTTGTAGGTGCTATAGGTGATTGGGTTGATAAAGGATATGGTGACGAAGGTTGGCAGTTGCTTCGCATGGTTTTTCAACAAGCGGCAGCCGTATAGGCACCTAGAAGGAGCAACTGTGGAGCTTGTTTGGGCAGCCACATTCTTGGTGATATTTCTCCATCTCATTTTCTTTCAACTTTTGTTGGTGGTTGTATTTTGTCGATACACCATTTGAAGAATGTTTGGCTTTGTATAGACTCAAGGGAAAACCACAGTATCACCGATGTCCGAGTTTGAGTTCGTTTAGAAAGCGAAAGTTCGATTTCAGTACGATAGTAATCAGGGACGAAGCCAGAAATTTTTACCTGGGGGGGGCCAAATTATTGAGACTACACACATACATATACACATATACATACATATACATGTAGATACATTATATATATAAAGTTTATCTATGTTATTATTTATCTTTTTAATTATTAACATTTATTTGCAAGGGATTCTTACAAAGAGACACCTATAAACTTACGATTTCACATAAATATCCAAACAAACATTATATGGACTAAAAGGTCCTAACAAAATTCTTCAAATCACAAAAACTTTTATTAATATGACGTCAAGTAGTACCATTAAATCTAATATTTTTAAAAGTAAAATTATATCACACTTAATGTAGGGATGCAAACTGATATATATACACATATTCTTTATAATATATTTTGACAGGTGTATATATCTGTATTAAAATGAATACATATATAAATGCCATTTTAGTATCCAGTACATTTTGATCTATAAATTTATAATTTTTAATATTTAGTTGTATATTTATTTTAATTACATATAACAAAATTTGTAACTTTCCATGTATATTTGATATAATTTTTATGAGATATATATTGTATTTGTATCATAATAAGCCATTCATATCACATATATAAGCTAATTTATAAAGTATTTATTATTGTATTCATTATCGATCCATATTCATTTTATATCTATAATAAAATTTTCAAGATACAATAATATATTATTCATATTCCTTGAAATCTATATTGGCATCCATACTCATGTATTAAAACAAATTTGGACATGATAACACTTATATGCTTGTCCATAACTAATCATTTATACCCTTATTTTGGTATATTTTGCATAGTATAATTACTCTTTAAATTCTAGATTTTATCAATTATTTTAATAATCCAACATTTTTAAATGGTTTATTTATGTTCAAATAAAAGTTCATAAAAATACATAAAGGTCGAAATGCGTACAACATGTAAATGCTAATACTTAATTATACATCTTTAATAAAGGGAATGATTCACTACAATGAAATGTGTGTATGGATGTTTTTTTAATCTATCAATATTTCGTCCGTTGCTAAATATACAATTACGCGTACTATTAATTACAAAAATGATTTTTATGTAAAAAATAGAGACGAATGTCATATCGATTACTATGTCACTAATGAAGGCCAATAAACGTTATCATATTTTTCAGAATCTCAACTAATTCTCCATATTAAAATCATGACGGTTAAGCATTACTATATGGACGAATGGTACTGATATAACAACGGATATTACATTCTTTCCTAATTTAAACATAAAAAATCTCATTAAATATTATTCATCATTATATATTAAATAACATACGATATAATGACAAACTAAAAATCTCTATATACTTATTTGTTCTTGTAGTTATTATATAGGGATGCAAATGGATGGATACATATACGGATATAGGTATTATCGAATCGTTATCCCTTTTTTAATAGGAATATGTATGCTGATACGGATATTGACAGATATTAAAATTATTTTACCATGTCCTTAAAAAAAATTATAGATGTAAAGCGGATATTGATCGCATACGAGTAATGTTATACAAATATGGTAAAAAAAGGTATAGAATTATGTTCTACATGGTTAAAAATAAATATATGACTCTATTTATATACGAAAACGCATATACGCATACGGATGCGGATGTTTGCGGATATCAAAACAATGTCCATATCCGTATCTATTTTAAAATAAAACGGATACGGATATATCCATAACTCTTTGCATCTTTAAATGTATAACTTGTAGTTCTTGTAAAACATAAATGAAGGTGAAAGAATTATATACAACTTATAGATGGGAGATGGGGGGGCCATTTTATACAACTTATTAGTATTTATATTTAACTATTGTATTTAAATCATATACTATTATTATTATATAACATATAATAAGGATTTGTTGGGAGACAGGGGGGCCGAGCCCCCTCCCGCCCCCCCTTGTCTCCGTCACTGATAGTAATTCATTAATGATTTGTCTCAAGAAAAATGTGTAAAAATGAACACGTTCGAAATTAGTTTGAAACTGTTGCTGAATAATTATGTTAGATAGTTCAATAAGCATATGCAAAAATAAGAACCGATTTAAGTTGAAAAGAAGGTTTGTCCTTTCTACCGAAGCTTTGGCTCATTATTCGTTTTATCTTACAAATATCATTAATCGCTAAATTTCTTAAATGTGTGCAAATATGCAATTATGCATAATATAGGGGAAATGGGGGGACCTCGCACGTCTCTCAGTTTCAAAGCCGTTGGAATCAAATCGCCCAGGTTGAGGCTCCCACTATTTCAGGCCTCTCTCCTTCAGGTATTCTAAAATCCCCATCTCTCACTATTTAGAGCAAAGTTCCAACACTAGGGACGAGATAGTCCTTCAAATCAAATCGGAAAGAAGAAGGAAAATTATTACAATCATCGGAAAGTGAAATATGGGTTGCAAGGGGTTCAAAAAGAAAATGGCCCTTCGCTCCAACAAGGAGGCCGGGATCAAAACCAGCATCCCTATTTCTAATACTGCAATATCATCATCGACGAAAGAAATAAAAAAACAAGAGAATACTATCTTTGTGATAAATATCACAAGTTCGAATAAGACAAAATGACTACAACTTCCAAAAAGAAAATCAAAAAGATAACACCAAGAGCAAGCAAGAAAAATTCTTTATCCTCAGATGTGAATAAGACCATTTCCACCTTCAAGATAGTCAATGAACCGACGAAACTGGAGAGATTGAACTCTACAAAATTAGCTATAAATCAGCCCAGCCATTGCGGGGAGGAAGTTATCGATCTCGAGAAAAAAATCGAGATGAAGAAGGTAAGGACAGGAAAGGCACGGACCATGAACTTAACATCATTCAGGAGTATTGACTCAGGTAAACAAATGCAAATTCAGTGCAAAATTGAATATAGAATGCTAGACAAAAAAGTAGCCTCCTGTTGGATCCAAGCTGAACCTCAAGAACCCAAAGAGAAGGGCCTGATCCTAAACTCATGGCTGCAAAGAACAGGTCCTCACAACAATCAAGTAGAAGATTTTCACCAAGGCACTAACTCAAAATTGATGTCTCACAATACCAACCTCAGCACGTGCAATCTGATAGAGAAATTAAACCCATGTCACAAAACCAGCGATCTTGATCCAATCAGACCGATCAAGTCAAAATGGAGTCTTGACTTCTCTAAAATTGTTGAGGCACTTAACTGGGGCCCTCCAAAAATTATATCGTTCTCAAAAACAAATAAAACGAGATCGAAAATAAAGGAAAGAAAAGTGAACTTAATTGTTTTTGAAAATAATTTAGGCAACAATAACTTTGGTGCTACAAATATCTCTGATAAAAAAATAGAAAATCCAAAGAACGTTATCCAATTTGGCTCCTTCCCGAAGCGCCCATTACCTAATGGAAATGCAATGAGTCCCTATGAGAAGATCTCAAAACCACCACTAGGAGATCATATCCGAGAAAATTCCAAGATAAGACCCGCACAAAGCGACGAGACGCAAGGTTGGCATCTGGTCCAACAGAAAAATCGAAGGAGACAATGGTATAAGACGAATAATTGGAGAAATGTGGGGACGCAGATGAGGCTCTCAAATCATAAGACATTCCCATGCATTAATAGGAATAGATTTGGCGCTCTACAAAACCTGACACACCAGGAACCACGTCCCAAAAAATATGATGAAATGATCAGAGATAAACGATTCGGAGCTAACCGACAAAATCAAACCGCCCTCTACACAACAAATCGCACTTCAAACACTCATTTCTGGAAATCAAAAGCTGTGACGCCGGACCTCGTGAAGTCACATCAAAACACCCCTCGATGCTTCCGATGCCTCGAAAAGGGACATGTCATTAGGTTTTGTACGAAGAGGATTCGTTGCTTCATATGCTTTCGGCAAGGTCATATTGCAGTTTCTTGCCGGTTAAGTCTAAAAGACCTCCCCTCTCCAAAAATCATGGCCCCCCACCGCCCTCAGAAGCGGGTCCGATCGTCTTCCCCAAACATTGAGGGGCGAAGTTCTAGCAACACTGCCCCGGAGATGCAAACACCCATTCCCGACACCCAGCCAAACTCTACTGCGGATACTCGTGCGATGGAGTTAAATGCTAGACCAGTCACGCGGTCAGCAAAAATGCGTGCAGACATACATGGTAAGACTGTTCTCCCTTTCTGGAAATCAGAAGTTTGTGATGAGACAAAGCAGCTTCGTTCGGAGTTTCAAATTGCCTAATCATCGAATATTCTACTTCCTTCGAATCCATCGATTTTGCGAGGGAGATTCTATCAAGAGAAGTTTCGAAGGCATCCTTTGGGCGCCTTTGGAGAATCTTCGACCGATAGCTGGTGGGGGAGGTCGATTCCTCGAGCATCTTCGAGACATTGGCCCATTCCGCGATTCACTGCTCCGATGGAAACTGGTTATGGTTCTTCAAATGGTCCCCATCCTTTGGAGCTAAAAGAGTAGAGGAGGTAGCAGCATATTGGGTGGATGCTTTGGGTCTGCCGCTGCACCACAGATACCCTTACATTCTGGCAAATATGGTCAAACAGTTTGGAAGGCTCCTGGACTATGAATGCCCAAACCTTTCGCTGGACTGAGGGGATGCGACGACGGTGAAGCTTCTGATCTATATACCAGATATTAGAAACGTACCGCGTGAAGTGAGTACGGTTGATGGAGTCTTTGAGGTAACTTTTTCGCCTGTTTCTCAGTTTCGATCGGCTAAATTCATTCACTACAATACACCTCTGGTCGATTCAACCACTCTTAAAAATGGTCCGGGAGCATTCAATCTGGAGGAAGATCTGCAGGGAAAGTCAAATAAATGGACGAGAAGAAATTTGCCAACAGGCCCAATTGTTGAACTTATGGATGAAAAGTTCAATCTCTGCCCTGGAAATGATTGGGAGAGAATTAATTTGAATGTGGTCCCTTTCCCAACCCACAGGGGACCATCTACTGAAAAACATGCAAATTATGTGGAGGAGCCCACAAGAGTGCATCTTAAACGTGCACTCACTTGGGTGGAGAGCAAGGGTCAACCAATAAATCCAATGATGTGGGAGCACATCAAAAATCTACCGACCTTGGAGGTCCAGGAGTTGGGCAACCTTACAATGGAGACGCACATGCAGAGTGCTCTAAACTTGGTGGTGGATCTGACCCCTAGACAAAAAGATATTCCATTGACAACATCGGAAAAAATGGCTGCGAAAGGCAAAGGTATGGAAAATACCGTTTTACCATCAAACAAAGTTTTGAAAAATTTTCTGAATTCACCTATGGCGGCAGATAGAATTAGAAACCTCTTAGATCTTTTCCATTTCGAGTTTCAAAACGAGAGGGAAAAAATATATTTATTACGGAGCTATGCAATGAATAATTTTATAAGTTAACTGGGAGATGGGGTGATTCATTTCTAAACATCTAGACGGGTTGGACACGTGTGATTACTATACACGAAAAATGGAATTCACGGTGTTAACTTGGAATATCAGGGGATTGGGGGGTCCGAGGAAATGTGGTAGGTTACAAAATCTGGTGGCTAAACACAACATTCACGCCATTTTCTTGCAAGAGACAAAAACAACTTCCACACCAAGAGCTCTACTAAATTCACCCATTGAAAGATTTGAGTGGCATGCAAACACACTTGGGCAGACTTGCGGAATTATGACCGGTTGGGATTGTGATAAGATTTCTTTGGTAAACCAACTAGACTATCCTTACCTTGAATTCAGATTGATACAAAACAACTTGATTTGTCGACTCATAAATATTTATGGGCCGCCGAGAGATGACAAAAAGAATGACTTTTTAGACTCCCTTGATTCATTAACATTAGTGGGTATTCCATCGATTTTGGTGGGTGACTTCAACTTGATTAGAAATAGAACAGACTGCGTATCAAACAAACCACTAAAAATGTTTGACAAAAGATTTGATTTGTGGATAAACCGCTCAAACCTTATTGAGCAAAAAGAAAGAGGGACAACATTCACCTGGTCGGGATCTTCTGATTGCGAATCGTGGGCCATTCTTGACCGTATCCTGGTGGATCTAAACTTCCAGACCGCACTCCCTTGCGCTCAGTCAAGGAGATTACTAAAAATATTTTCGGACCACAATCCCTTGTTACTACAAGGATGATCATTTAGATTAACCAATCGCATCTTTAGGATTGAAAACTTCTGGTTACAAAAGGAATCTTTTATGACCATGGTCAACGATTCTTGGTCAAATGAGCTTATCTCTGACAACCCGTTCCACAAATGGGCTGTTAAGGTGAAACGGTTGCGTGCATACATGAAGCATTGGAGCAAGCAATAAATCCCTGATATCAATAAGAAATTAGCAAGAATTGAGGACGAAATAAGGCTGGCGGAAAATGTACTAAAGTCGGGAGACAAGGAATCAGCTGAAAATCTAAAAGAATTGTACAGTAAGCTGGAGTCTCTAAGAAATGATGAGAGAATGATTTGGGAGCAGAGAGCAAAGATAAATTACATAAAAAAGGTAATGACAATATTAAGTTCATGAAAATTATGGCATCCAAGAAATCATCCAGAAATATATTCACGATTTTGAAAAATGAAAAGGAGGACATGGTGCATGGTAGGGAAGAGATCACAAGGGTCGTTGTGGATTTTTATACAAAGTTATTTCAAGATGAAGAAGATAGGATGAGTAAAGGCCCCGTGATGGAAATACCATCGGATCTGATAATCAAATTAGAGAATCCAACAATTTTTACTGTCCCAATATCTCTAACGGAAATACAAGACACTATTAGAACATTCAAAAACAACAAAGCACCGGGACCTGATGGACTCACAATTGAGTTTGTCAAGAAATATTGGCATTTGCTGAAACATGATTTCATGGACATGATATCAAATCTACACAGTGAGGGATTCAAGACCTCGGACTTCAGACATTTAAACAATACCCTTGTTTCATTAATCTAAAGGAAAGGTGGAGTGGAAAACATAGAAAACTATCGACCAATTAGTTTGATCAATTTACCGATACGCATAATATCCAAAGTAATAGCTAATAGATGGGCATCCTTTATTGCGAACAACATTCCACCATCTCAATGTGCCTTCTTGAAGAATAGATCCGCAGCGGATGCCTTCCTTGTTACATCCTCGATTGTCCATGACTGGAGTAGACGGAAAACTAAGGCTCTCGTATTGAAAATAGACTTCCGAAAAGCATTTGATACTTTAAAATGACCCTTCATCCTAGAGGCTTTGCGGGTGGCAGATTATCCACCAGTTTTCATAAATTGGATTATTGCACTTCTAAAAACCACTGGTGTCTCCTTTAAAATCAATGGAACTTCCTCGGGATTCATACATCCAAAGCGAGGAGTGAGACAAGGAGACCCACTCTCACCTCTTCTTTTCATACATTCAATGTCAATCCTTGATGCAATGCTACTCAAATTAGCAAAGGAAGAGAAATTCAAGGGATTCATGAGAGACAGAATGCAAACCCAAATTACAAATATCCAGTTTGCTGATGATCTACTCATCTTCCTGGAATATCAAGAGGAGAACCTCAAAAACGTCATCACCACGTTAAAAATCTTTGGCAAAATGTCGGGCCTACGCATTAGCGAAAAGAAAAGTTCTTTTTATTCGCTAAACTTGTCGGGAGAGGAAAATGTTAAGGTAAAGGATATACTAAATTGGTCTACGGATCTTTCCCTATTGACTATCTAGGTTTCACCATATCGAAACATAGGAGGCTCATGAGAGATTGGTCATCCACCATTGACAAATTTGCGGCAAAACTTCAGGGTTGGAAATCCAAGATACTCCCACTACCGGCTAGAATCAATTTGCTTAACTCAGTCTTAACACCGATCATCATACATGAAATGTCATGTCTTAAGATGTTGAATGGTATTGTGAAAAATTTGACAGACTTAGACGAAACTTTCTATGGGGGGCCACTGAAGATCTCAAAACTAAGGCTAAAGTGGCATGGTCAAAAGTAACTAGGCCTAAGCTAAATGATGGTTGGGGAATTATTAACCTTCGATCTTTCAATAATGCCTATTAACAAATCGGCAATTCGCATTGCAGATTTTGTGAGACCATGGCTGCCATCGGCTATTAGTTCGACTCACTTCAGAGGTGGTCCCATAACACTTTCTTCTACCCCTAAGCGTTCGCACTCATTTGTATGGAAATCTCATATTAAGGGTTTCACAACGCTTCTACCTGTGCTCTATAAAAAACTGGGAGATGGTATTCATTCCTCACTGTGGAAAGACCAACTTGGTGGCTCCCCTACACTAGAACAATCTTACCCACTCCTCATGCCATACATTAAAAATCGCTTCATGTCGGTAAAGAAAGGACTGAAATCGTGGCTAGCAAGATTCAACTGGTTTAAAGCATTACAAAACAAACTACCATCAGTACTCTTAACTGAGGGAGTTAGACTGAAAAATGCACTGACCAATATATTCCAAGATCTACACAGGGATGAAACAGACACAACAATATTTCCCACCATCTCTCCAAACAAAAGAGTCTCAACAACAAAACAATTATACTACCTACTTACAGACGGGGGTAGCAGATCCTTAGTTTATTCATTATTTAGAAAATGGCCTTTGGAACCAAGAGCTTACTATTTCATATGGATGTTGGCGCACAATAAAATTACAACACAAGACTGTTTCGAAAAATGGAAAATACCTTGGGTAAACAGGTGCTATCTATGCAATCATGAGCTAGAAAATTACACACACCTTTTCGATGAATGTCAAACCATTAGGGATATATTTCTCTTATGTGATCTGGAACCAAACTTCCAGGAATTACTCAACATGTTGTATATGAACCATACTATAGCTTTGACAGATAAAAAGTGGAGAATTCTATGTTTTAAAATTACGGTCTGGTGGCTGATGAATCCACATTTCATCATCTTTATTCTATCATTTTGGCACTAAAAAAACCTAGCAAATGCCTGTAAATACCCTTAAATAGAGCATCTTAGCATCCATGCATGTGCATTCAGATAGTGTATAAAATACTGTAATTAAAGCCAAAATTATAGAATAAATAAAGAAAAGAAAAAGAATAAAATATTGTAAATATTTTATGACCCAAAACCCCCGAGACCTAGGCATCTTGATGAATAGGTCGACAAGGAATAAAGTAGGGGGAGATAAGGTCAGAAATACAGTGTATATACCTACAGTTTCTATTCATTCTTTATTCATTTTGGGACCTATTTTTGGTTCTACTTTTTATACCTCAAATAAAGAAACCTTGTACATGAAAGTTGTAGATAATTTTATAAAGAAAAATACAAAATTGATTTCACAGAAAAATAATGTACAGATAAAAAGTTATGGTCTGAATAAAAATCCAGAATCCCAACTTCCCAGACCCGTATCTCACAACTGACAACTCCAAATGCAGCATACTCGCCTTTAATTGTATATAGAATAAAATAATCTATCCAATGGTGGTTGTTTCGCATTTGGCGGAGCTACGGTTTGAAAGTTGAGTTTTGGACCCCTATTGTATACATGTACTGAATAAAATATTCAATTTATTCTTTATTCATTATTTATTCATTTTTATATTTTTATAATTTTGTAAATAATACTTATAATAACTGTGAACATTAAAATCAGAATAAAAATGTAAATAAAACTCAAAATAAAATACAAACATATTTGATACATAGGTATTATACTTATATGTATACCTATACTTTCTATACTTATAATTTATTAAAGATACAAAACATATCAGAAAAATAAAATATATTTGTGTATATAAAAGTGTTTTATAATTTTAGAAAATAAGAAATGAAAATAATAAAGATAAAATACACAAAATAAAAATAAATTAATAAACTATATAGATAATATACCTATATAAGGCTATAAAGGTAACTTGTAAAAATACAAGTCATAAAAATAATTAAAATTCATAATAAAATACTACAGAAAATAACAAATATTTTTTATTTTGTAATAATAATTTAATTCGGCCTTTTTCTATTTTTAAATGATTTATTAAAACATTTCCGCGGGGTTTTTCCTGGTTGGTCCACGTGGACCAACCAGGGGGAGGCCTTTGTTGATTCTGGTCAACTGCCTGCCCTTCACCCATGTGCGCCTGTCAGAAGTTGGTTTTGACCTATCTTCACCCTTTTTTCGAGGTCACCCCTTTCATCAAATCATGAAACACTCTTCATGACTTTTGTAGCCCTTCTATCAAGGATGCCCGCCCAAGCTTCATCTTGGGCTGTGGATCATCGACGCACCTGTGGTACCTCGTTCTTCGAGCTCCTGTCATCTTAGGTCAAACCGCATAAAATGAACCCCCCAACTTTGAATTCAAATCGAACCCTCTTGGACCATCCATCCTCCTCCCTTTCGAGCTTTTTGGGTAGCCGGAGTTGACAGCTCCACCGCCCTGTCGTCAGGCGAGTCGAGGGAGGCTCGAGGCGTCTCCACCACCTCCGCCAACCGTCGGCGTCGAGGTATCCTTCTTCCTCTGGCCCCGGCCATCGAGGACCCTCTCCCTTGTATCTCTTTGCATCTTTAGGTTCCTGTTAACCTTAGCTTCGAAAACCCCAAAAAAAATTGAAGTTCCACCAAGTATCTCGCCCGATCAAGCACGTTGGCCGGAGCGCACCTCCGGTCGTGCACCCACATCTCGATTCGCGCTTCTCCCCGACCATCCAAGGGTCCGTGCAGTTTGCCCTGGACCCGTTGACCATTTTTGCAGGTCAAAGCCCAAGTGAAGACACCTGGAGGCGAGTTTTGAAGCTCGCCGGAGCTAACGAAGCCCTCCAGCTCCGCCAGCCACCAGTGAGCACCACGTCCACCGCCGTGGCTTTTTGACGCCCCAGGAGATAATGGAGGACCAGAGGAGGCTCCAGCCCTATTTTGAAGCCCAGAAGCCACCGGAGTCGGCCGGAGGAGCTCGAGGAACCTCGACCAGTCGGAGCTCCGTCGTGTTCCTCCAACCGCCTTCGCCATCGTCCGATCAAGGGAGCCCCTCCAGATCGCACAGCTACCGTTGGATCTCCACCAGCTTCGACCGTTGATCATCGCTGGAGATCTGATCGTCGCCGCTCATCTGCGCACCGTCATCGTGCCCAGAGGAGATGCCACGTGGATAAGTGGCGTGCCCTACGCCGCTGGATCGCGCCCGAGAGCCCAACCGTTGGATGTCCGCCACGCGTCATCAGCTTCGCCACCGTCGTCGGATCGCCTATGCGAGGGTATTTTGCAGTCAACCCCCGCTTGTCTTGTAATTTCTATTTATTCCAGAAACTTTATTGCGTAGTTTAAATATTTTTGTAATATTTGCACAAAGACCCCCGAGCTTTCCACGTTTACATCTAGGTCCTTCGCCACGTCACCTCACGTGACCAGTACACGTGAGGTGGGGGCATTTTGCAGAGGGGCCCTCGGGCTTTGTTGTATTTTGTTTTAGTACCAAAACTTTAACTTAACGTGTTATATTTTTGGAAAAATTGCATGTAAGCCCTCAGCTTTTCAGAAATTACAGTTTAGCCCTCGCCAGGCGCGTGCAAGTCACGCGCCCTGGTGGGAAAATTGCTAGGATACCCAGGCGGGTTTTGGTAATTATATTTTGGTGTTATAAATTGAATATTCAGTTCAAACTTTTGTGGAAATTTGCATGTATACCCTGGATGTTTGAGAAATTGCACATATACCCCTACCAGGCCTGTTTATTGATTGGATGTTTGCTCTAATTATTTGACATATCATTTTAACTCCAAAAATTCCACAAAAATAGGGTTTAGTTCCTGGACACGTGTACTTTAACGCTATAATTTTAGTTTTTGATTTTATTTTATTTTTATATTTATTAAAAATCAAAAACATGCTTTTTCTTTACTGTCTAGCTTAGAAAATACCAAAAAAATATTAAAACACTTCGAAAAATTACAAAAAATTTACCTAGTGTCTATTTTATCCTATTTTAGTGTCAGTCCAAAAATCACTAAAAATCTCAAAAGAAAAACACTAAAAATTTAATAACACTCTAAAACTTCAAAAAAAAATATAAAATCAAGGAAAACTCCAAAAAATACAAACTCAACTTCTGTTTGTTGCATTTTTCAGTAGCTTTATTTGAAAATTATTTTGAAAAATTTTGAGTACTGGTTGCTATTTTTAAATCCCATTTTACTCACAGCCAGCATCTATTTCACTGATTTGACTTATTTCAGTAATTAAAAATACCAAAAACACCTTGAAAAATCCCCAAAAATCACAAAAACAGTAAAGAATCCTAAAAATCAAAAACACTTTATTTCTGAATTTTTGATTATTTTTGCTTATTTTTATAAATATTTTATCTTGCCTTTCATTACATTGTTTTTAAATTCCAATATTAAATATATATATATATATAATATAAATTATAAAAATCAGAAATTAAAAATCAAAATACAAAATTAAAAATTAAATTAAAATAAAAAAAATTAAAAAATTAAAAACCCACAAACATTTATCTGCTTGCTTGCTTAGTGTAGACACTTGACACATACACACTCACTTGTGCACAATTGTTTGAACTACCCTGCTTGCTCCCTGTGTTCGAACTCTCTGCATACTTGTCACTATACACCATTTGTGTAGAGTTAAAAATAAATTTTAACTCCACATTATTTCTAATTTATTGATCTTTAATGTGGGTTAATTGTTGACTTTAGTTCAGAGTTCATCGTGAGTCGTCACAGCGACGGTCGTCTCTGCCTTGTGTGAGACACCACTTTTATACTCCGTGAATTTTGACTAAATCAAATGGCGCCGTTGCCGGGGAGCAACAGCGAGTAGCTTACATTTTGCTTGTGTTGATTGTCTACCATAGCTTTAGTTTCTATCTCTTGCATTTGTGATATTGATTGATTGAGCTATCTGACCATTTCTTTTCTTGTCTTCTTGCGAGGGACCGCGGAATAAGGCGGATCGCCTAGGTGACCCGAAGCAGCCTTGGGAAGCGGAGCCGGCTATTCTTTAGCCAAGCCGGCAGGAGAGAGCAAGAGGAGTGAGAGAGAGTGATTAGTTTAGCTCGTCTTTTATTTTTGTGAGAGAGTGATTTATTTAATTGTAATAATACAGGTACACTTGGACTCTCGGACACTTAGACACTATCGGGCCTAATTTCCCGGTGTTTGTTCACCCGCGGGCTCACCGCGGTTTTTATCGCGTTTTCATCGCTGTCATTTTCCGGTTTTGATTTCCTTTTTCCTTTCTTTTGTGGATTGAGCCCTTAGATTATAGGTCCTGCTTGATTCGATTAGAATAGGTCCAAACACCCTAATTATCTTTGCATGCTCCTATAGTTCGTTGTTGGACTTAGACTAATTAAATAGTTAGCTATTAGCTTTCGATCCACGCACCGCGAGCTCATTCCCGAACAAGCGCTTTCTCCTAACTCAAATGTGTTGAGCAGATGAGGGGTGAGCCTAGACCGGACACTCGGATTGAGAGTTAGTAGCTAGCTTGTGGCTCTTCACGATAGCAGTTGCCTATTTTAGGACGATTTCCGCTTTGCATATCGCCATATAGATTAGGTTTATAAATTCTGCTTTGCATCCCGCATGGAGAGAGCTGGGATTCGCTGTAAGTCTTCTTACTTTGCATGCATCATTTAGGCACAAAGGTGAGATTTCCACCTTGGTGTCGACTTGCACGGCTTTTCTGACTCTATTCTCCCTCTGTTTTTGGAACAAAGTAGGATCAAGAAAATACAAAAACCGTTAGGCGCTTGTTTGAATCTACTCAAAAGAAGCGATAACACCAAAAAAATTAAAAAAAGGGACTGCTAAGAAAACTTGACCAAAAATAAAATCTATAATTGGATTCATTGCTTGGGGAGAGTAACACCCTCACTTGTATTCAAGTTGCATAGGAAGGTCTCCTTCCAAGTGAGGTGAGCGCTTCGTAAGGATTAGAGCCAAAAAACCCAACTTGTGGCTGCCTTGTGTATCGCCTGGATTTCCGAAGTATTGGCGCTACTATCGTACGTAGTCGAGTAGGATTTGGTCGCCATTGGTGACTCACTATTGTGTGAGCGCCGACCTTGTCCGAAGTACCGAGCTTAGGCCACGCCTTCACGGGTGTGTCTGTCTCACCAGCTGCGTCCGAGTAGGATCTTGCACGCTCACGGGTGATTCCGTTGCGAGCGAGGTCCGAAGTATCGGTTTCGCCTATCGGCTTCCTCCCTCTATTTCTTTGGCTGAGTAGGGATCCAGGAAGGGTTACAAGGACCTTAAAAAGCGCAAGTTACAGGTTACACAGGAGGAGGACAAGTACGGGGACACTTTCCCGGCAGTACTCTCTCTCCTTTAGGCGTAGCGCTCTAAGGACTCGTGACAAGATAAATTCCTGAAAACAAGCTAAAATTGACAAGATAAAAGCCGAACCTTCACGGCTTCACGTGTTGAGTTGGTGAACTCACCCTTGCTTTGTGTTTGATTGCTAGATTTGTTTAGGTCAAGATCAAAAACACCGCACAATTGTGCACAATTTTGTTGCATCTCATATTATCTTCCTCTTCTCTTGCATTTTCCTTGCTCTTCCCGAATAATCAAGATGATGGGACGGAGATCTCTTAGGCCTACTTTGTCGGCACCGCTATCCAGCACTCCTCCTCATTCATCTAGGAATACCTCGGAGAGTCCACTCTCCGAGCCTGAGTTTACATCCACCCTGTTCCCCCTCGACCACCCTTCCCATTCTCCTTCTCTCAGTCCAATTGTGTCAGAATTCAGTGCATCACAGAGTTCGGCTCATTCGACAGCACCTGAGATGGCCTCTTTTTCTTTTTCAGAAAATCCAGCGATGGCAGACAGAGGCGAGCACCCAGATGACCATGATCACCCTCCATTCATAATTGATCAGGTGGCCATCAACAACTCCTTGTTAGCATCCCTGGAGACCATGCAGAGACAGATCCGTGACCAGGGAACATTCATGGGTGATCTGATGAGAGAAATAGCACAGATGAGAGAGAACCGACCTGGGGGTGGTGGCGGAGGAGGAGGAGGACCCGATGCAGGAGGAGGCGATCCAGACGCTGAGCGACCGCCACAGACCATCATGAGGGAGTTGCACAACCCAGCTGCATCCCTCACTTACCGGTGGATCAGACTCCCGCCAATCCACGGAGATTTCGAGCTTCGACCCCACACGATCCAGCTTCTACCCAAGTTTCACGGGTTGCCGACCGAAGAGCCGCACCTCCACCTCCAAGAGTTTGAAATGATTTGCAGCACTATCCATGATCGGTTGATGACCGAGGACACCATCAAGATGATCGCCTTTCCGTTCTCTTTGGTTGATAGAGCCGCATATTGGCTCAAACACCTTGGGCGATTCGTCAATACATGGGCAGATCTCCGGACCGCGTATCTGAAGAAGTACTACCCTCTCGGCCGGACCAACGCAGCTCGAGCCATGATCAGCAACTTCGTCATGATCCCAAACAAACAATTCCATGAAGCCTGGGATCGATTCAGAGAGCTCATCGATCGGTGTCCACATCACGACATATCCAAGCCCAACTTGGTGCAGAGTTTCTTCTGTGGGCTGACACCGGAGCTGTAGGGGCTAGTGAACGCCTCTTGCGGTGGGTCTTATTTCTCCAAGGGAGAAGACGACGTCTGGGCCATCTACAAGGCATGGCAGAAAACTCTACGGTGATGGCCCAAGCCCGAGTCTACACTCAGCAGAAGCCCCCGCAAGGAGCGGGATCATTTCAGAGGATCGCCCGCATCGATGCCGGTCCCAATACAACGTCGGTAGCCGCAGCCCAAGCCAAATCAGTCGCAGCCGACATGGGCATTATTAGTGAGAAGTTGGACCGCATGGAGATCCTCGAGAAGAAGCAGAACCAAGGTCTTGCTCAGATGGACCTTCTCACCAAAACCATGAGTGACCTGAAAACTCAAATCCTATGCATTCAGGAGGCACAAGCTCACTCCCAACAGCCTCCCAGGTCACGGGCTGACTCCAGCAGTAGTAGCTCCAACCAACCCTCTACCTCATACCGACAGGTGAATCATATCCAGGCAGAGCCAGTTCCACTGCTACAGTACCATCCCGAGCAACCGACGTCTCAGGAGACTCAGATGGTGGTGTATCAGCCGGAGCTGCCACTGGTAGTTCTTCCTCCACCCTCCTTCGAGCAGGACCCGTTGATGGAAGTCAATGGGATTTGGTACGACCGGTACCTGCAGCCCGGGATTCGTCGGGATCACCCCGGATTCCGTTGGGGCAACGGTGGATCCTCTTCCCAGCAGCAGAACCCTGCCCAAGGACACCAGAATAGCCAGCCACAGCAGCATAACCAGCATCCCCAGTATGCCCAGCCACATCAGTATCAGAATGGTCCTCGTCCCACCTATCAGGGACAGTCGTGGAGGCAGCGCCAGCCGCCTCAGCAGTCTTATCCCCAGCCTCCCCCCCAGTATCAGCAGCCACACCAGCAGCAGCAGCCCCATTTCCAGCAGGGACAGACATCCGGTTCTCAGGGTCCCGCCTTTGAGAACCCAGCCCTCGATGATCTTGCCCGCTTGCTAGCTGAACAGCGAGCATCTTTCAGGCAAGAAATGGATGAATTCCGGCAGGAGATGCGGGACATCATCAAAGGCAAAGCCGCTATACCCGCTCAGATCGAACCTAATCCTAATAATCTAAAAAGAAAATCTGAGCAGGTAGAGTTTACAGAGGACACCTCTCCTAGTGACTATTTGAGTGACATGTCTTATTCCTATTATGATGCTGATTTTCTTACTACTAGGAGTGGTAGGATGCCAGCCGGCGGCGCCTCTTCTGAGCGACAACCAGATGCTGAATCAGGAGCGCCAGAGGAGCAGAGGAGTGGTGCTGATGCCGCCCATGATGATGTTGAAGACGGTGGTGCTGATGCCACCATTTTTGATGCTGAACCAGAGTGCGGTGCTGATGCCGCGGTGACAGGTGCCGGTGGTGGTACTGAGGCCACCACCTCTACTTTTGTTGAGCCACCAGCTGTGATGTTACCACATTTTGTACCTATGGATTGTGGGAACAAAAAGAATAACAAAAATATGAATAAAGGAAAGGTTTCTGTTCAAATTGCGGATCCATATATGGTGCATGACGATTATTGTATGGGTTCCCCTTCTTCACAGGCACAGGGACCGATTCCTAGTCCTCCATCTGTGGAGGCCCCTACCATCCCCTTCCCTGAGGCGCTTCGCCGAGCGAAGGGGAATAAAAGAGAAAATCCCAAAAAAGATCAGCAGGTAGAGTTCGACAATCAGATGATAGACAGATTCCACATTCAGCTGACTCTACAAGAAGCACTTGAGCACATCCCCCTCTTCAAGAAGAACCTGAAAGAGAAGACTACCGTCCGCAGGAAGAGGAGGAATCACAGAGATCAAATCCATGTGCTCACTCAGTCCACTTGCTGCACCATCCAGAACAAGCTGCCAGCTAAGCGACCAGATGCAGGAGCTCCCTATGTCAGATGCGAGATTCAGGAGCAGCAGTTTGATCGTACTCTGTTAGACAGCGGCTCTTCAATTAACCTTCTTCCGGCAGCCTTACTCGACCGATTCGAGTTTGGTCCTCTTCTTAGGAGCAGGACAATCCTTCAGTTTGCTGATAGGTCGACTAAGAGGCCGAAGGGGTTATTGAAAGACGTGGTCGTTACCATTCAGGGCCTGAAATTCCCCGTGGACTTCGTTGTGTTGGACATGGAGATCCCTGAGTCGGTAACCGATGCCCCCATCATTCTCGGACGTCCATTCTTGGCCACAGCCAAGGCGGTGACCGATCATGATAGTGGGAAGGTATGTTTTCGCGTAGAGGGCGAAACCATACAAATAGAGACGATCGAGGAAACCAGAGCCAGAGAGTTGGCGTGCTCAGAACAATCCAGCGAAGTCGAGCAGATGACAGAGGAAGAGTTAGACATCCACCAGGTTTGTGATTTCGAAATGACTAATGACGAATCCAACTGGAAAGATCCCGTAGCACCGACCCTCGCCTTGCCTACAGATTCACTATATCTCAAGCTCATGGCAGTCAAGAGCCGGGAAAGCACAACCCTGGATGAGGATATATCTGAAGCTGACAGTGTTGTGATGAGTGGTGCTGAGGAATTTCAATCATGTTCATCTTCTTCAGATCCCTCGGATTCAGACATTGACTGGGATGACTTTGATGATTATTTGCCTTGTCTGATTCCTTTTGAGCCAACAGCCGTGACAGAGTGCGAGCCAGTGCAGTTTATTGATGATTCAGCAGGCCGCCCTTCGTCAGAAATTCATGCAGAGCGAGAGTTCTCCCATGCAGACCTGGTAGCATTTACACAGACGTATCAGAAGCCAGATCTACCACCTCCCAGTTGTCCAGAACGAAAACCACTGCCGCAGTCGATGACAAACAGATTCCTTGCGGGTGAGCCAGAAATGTACCCAGTCATTATCTCAGCAGATTTGACTGGAGAACAAGAATCTCGTCTGATGGAGGTTCTTGAAAGAAACCGCAAGGCAATCGGTTGGAGTATAGCTGATCTCCAGGGGCTGAGCCCAAATCTTTGCTCCCACCACGTTTATCTTGAGGATAACGCTAAGCCGTCGCGTGAGTTCCAACGACGGTTGAACCCGAATCTTTGAGACGTAGTCATGAAAGAAATTTCAAGGTGGTGGAGCGCTGATTTCATCTATCCCATCTCCGACTCCAAATGGGTAAGTCCGCTACATGTGGTACCCGAGAAGACGGGTATCACTACAGTTGTTAATGAGTCTGGAGAGGAGATCGCTACCAGAGTACCAACTTCTTGGAGGATCTGTGTGGACTACAGATGATTAAATGAGGCCACCAAGAAGGATCACTTCCCGCTACCATTCATTGATCAGATTATCGAGCGGCTAGCTGGGAAGAGTCATTATTGTTTCCTTGACGGGTACTCTGGATACAACCAAGTGGCCATTGCGCCCGAAGACCAGGAGAAAACGACATTCACCTGTCCGTTTGGGACGTATGCTTTCAGACGGATGCCCTTTGGTCTATGTAACGCTCCGGCGACATTCCAAAAGTGCATGCTGTCCATCTTCTCGGACATGGTGGTTGACTGTTTAGAGGTCTTCATGGATGACTTCTCGGTCTATGGCGACGGGTTCGATGCTTGTCTTGACTGCCTAGACCGTGTCCTCAAGCGCTGCATTGAGGTCAACCTTGTTTTATCCTGGGAGAAGAGTCATTTCATGATGACTCAAGGGACGGTCCTTGGTCATATTGTCTCCAACATGGGCATGGAGGTCGATCCGGCTAAGGTGGACATCATCAGAAAACTCAATCCGCCATCCAATTTGCGTCAGTTACGGTCTTTTCTGGGGCATGTCGGTTTCTACCGACAGTTCATTCAAGACTTCAGTCGAATTGCCCGACCGCTCACTGACTTGCTGACAAAAGACACCGAGTTTATTATCAATGATAAGTGTCTTGAATCTTTCGAAACTCTCAAGAATATGGTTGTTTCAGCTCCTGTCCTTCAGCCACCCGATTGGTCTCTCCCATTCGAGATCATGACGGATGCTTCAGATTTTGCCGTTGGGGCTGTGCTTGGACAAAGGAGGGATGGTTTACCTTTTGCCATTCACTACGCCAGCCGGACTTTGGATGCCGCACAGTGGAATTACACTCTGACTGAGAAAGAGATGCTGGCCGTAGTCTTCGCTCTTGATAAGTATCGATCTTACATTCTCGGATCTAGAGTAACCATCTACACTGATCACACCGCCATCCGGTACCTAATGTCTAAGAAGGATGCCAAAGCACGTCTCACCAGATGGATCCTTCTACTCCAGGAATTTGATATTGAGATTAAGGACAAGCCTGGAGTCAAGAATGTGGTGGCGGATCATCTCTCAAGATTGGAGAATCTTGAGGAATCTGAGCCCAGCGCACCTATCACAGAGACATTCCCAGATGAGGCGATCTTGGCTGTCACCTCGCTCCCGTGGTATGCTGACATTGTGAACTATCTTGTAGCCAAGACGGTTCCACAAGGTTGGCCCAGGCAGAAACTTGAGACCTTCCTGGCGAAGGCCAAGTTTTACCATTGGGAGGATCCCGTCCTTTATCATGAAGGAGGGGACAGTATCTGGAGGAGGTGCATTCCTCAAGAAGAGCATCATAGCATCCTCACATACTGCCACAAGCTTGAGGTAGGAGGACATCATTCTGGAAAAAGGACAGCACAGAAGGTGCTTCAATCCGGCCTATGGTGGCCTACTCTCTTCAAGGATTCTGATGAGTTCGTGAAGAGATGTACTGACTGTCAGAAAATGGGAACCTGCGGACAGAGAGACATGATGCCCATGCAACCCATTCACTTCTGTGAGGTTTTTGATGCATGGGGGATTGATTTCATGGGCCCATTTCCTAAGAGTCAGGGATTCGAGCATATTTTGCTCGATGTGGATTATGTCAGCCGATGGGTTGAGGCCATCCCCGCCCGAGCTGCAGATGCTAAAACCGTTTGCAAATTTTTGAGGAAAAATATCATTTCACGGTTCGGGGTACCTAGAGTCTTGATTTCAGACGGGGGGTCTCACTTCATCAATGACAAGGTTAGGGCCCTTGCAGACGAGTTCGGCATTGACCATCGGGTTGCCACTCCTTATCACCCTCAGACTAATGGTCTGGCCGAAGTATCGAATCGGGAGATAAAGACTATCTTGCAGAAAGTTGTCCGCCCAGACCGAAAGGATTGGTCACAGCTTTTGGACTCGGTCTTGTGGGCTTATCGGACTTCTTTCAAAAATCCATTGGGGACATCTCCCTTTCGTCTCGTCTATGGCAAGCCGTGCCATTTGCCCGTGGAGATCAAGCACAAATCTTTTTGGGCAGTCACTGAGTTGCTTTTAGATCAAGAGAGTATAGGAGACCAGAGAAGAGCAGAATTGGCAGCCCTGGAAGAACTTAGAGACACAACCTTTTCCAACAGCCTACAGTACAAGGAAAAAGTGAAGACATGGCACGATTTGCATATCAGCCATAAACAGTTTGAGCCAGATCAGAGAGTATGGTTGTTTGATTCCAGGCTGAAATTATTCCCAGGGAAGTTGCAGAGCAAGTGGAAAGGTTCGTATGTGGTCAGGAAGGTACATGACAATGGCAGCATCGACATATCTGAACCGTCATCTACCTCTACCTTCCGCGTCAATGGTCAACGCCTGAAGCTATATCTAGATCATGATCCGCCGACCATTGACGTTGCCCCCATTCTTCTGGTATGAGATGTGTCCTTTGATTCTGATCATCTGCATCTCATACATGGTGATCAATTCTATCCTCCGATGTACAGATCCATCTGTTCATATCACTCGGTCGTCTGTTGATTTATGTTCTTCTTTTCTTCTTTTCTTCTTTTCCTTTTCTAGGCTTCTTTTTCTATCAAAAAGGTGCCGCCCTTGTAGACAGTTTTCCATACTCAGGACGTACTTTGTCCTAAGTATAGGGGGGTTGGCACCCCGAGTTGTTCTATCCTTTTCGGTCCTCTCCATTGTCTCCTCTTCTTGTCTATACTTAGGGATATTTTACCCTAAGTATAGGGGGAGACAATCTGAGTACGATATGTTCATTCCCACCCTTGACCCTCCCTGCGTTGTGTACAGTCTGCTATACTTAGGATTATTTGATCCTAAGCATAGGGGGGACGGTCAACTTCTCATTCGATTGATTCATTCATTTATTCTTTATTCTTTAGACTTGTCTATACTTAGTACGAGTTATGTCTTCTCTTTTCTCTCCGCTCTATGAGGACATAGCTCAAGCTAAGTATAGGGGGGTTGTATATACTGTGTATATACTTTAGCCATAACTCGTACTTTCGTATTTTCCTAATAACATGGCTGATAATTCTTTAAAATTCATTAATAAAAAGATGTGGTTATTCCTCAAATTCTTTTTGTATTTAATGATTAATAAATCAGGTGAAAATGTTTTTTGCAAAATGTTTGAAAAATAGTTTGAAAATCTTTGTGAACATTTATTGAAAACTATTTTGAAAATATTTTGTTACATGTTTTCAACCTTTGTAAAAATGTGTGGTTTGTAAAATTTATTTTCTTTTTGTGAAATAAAATGTTTGAAAAATGATTTGCAAATGGTTTGAAAAATGGTTGCAAAAATGTTTTGAAAAACCTATATATACTGTTTTGAAAGCCTTTGCAAAATGTTTTCAAATGTGTGTAAAATGTTTGTAAAAACTATTTTGGACTATAGTTTTCAAAAATTGTGTGTAAATTGTTTTCAAATAAGTTTGAGGAATATACACATCACACCAAAATCCATCTTATGTATATATGTATAAAATTGACCACTTACCCTGTAAATTCTAAAATCCACTTCTTGTATATATAAGAAGCACTCCCGTGTACATAGTGTTCACCTAGTTTTCAGCCAAAATCTTTTTGTTTTCAAAAGGCCCAAAAACATTTGCAAAATCTTTTTGAAAAAAAAAATTGCACCTGCATATGCATCATCATCTTTTCAAAAATCCATAAAAAGTTCAAAATCTTTGAAAATTGCATCACAAAAATATTTTCTGCATTGCATTGCATAGCATTCGCATTTTTCGGATTGAGTTTGATAGTTGAACGAGTTTAAGTAAAATCCGGAGATTGGAGCTTGATTGGACCTTAAAATCTACCTAATAACAGGAACCTTATAGGAACTGGGTTTGAGGTACTTCAGGTCTAGTTGACTTAATTCTTTGAGGATCACGGGACTTGGTTCAATGGGTTCTTGACTGCCTAAGTAGAGTATTTCGGAGCACACGCACGACTCTTGTTGATAATGACCTAACTTGGACACTTGCACCTTTCACATGGCTCAACTCAGTTGGAGTGGTGAGGGGATTGGATTTGCCGGTATGAGACGCACACAAGTGGAAACATTTGTCCTCCTCTAGGGAGGGAAGTGCACCCCAACCCGTCCAGTAATTAGAAGTCTAAAGACAGGAGGCTGTGGGTTGCGATAAAGCTTCAAAAGAGGGATAGTCTACTGGCTCAAGAGGAAAAACTCCTTATGTAAATGCTGCTGTATATAGTATTCAAAAAAAAAAGTTCAGGCATGTACAAAAATAAAAAGCTTGCAAGTATGTACAAAGTCAATAAGCAAGCTTGAGTTCCAAAGTCAAATATGTGAGCCTGCAGCAGGATGACTTGACTACACTGGTCTTGCATCCCGGGATAGGTAGCTACACTGGCTACCGTCCATTCTTCTCTTCACCCCCTCCTCTTGAGCTGGTTGCCACTTGAACTTAGAAGGGAATATCCCGCTCCTCGAGGATGGAGTTGCTGGATTGGGGAATCATTGGGTTGTCGTACTGGAGAAGTCAGTTTCTTTGTCGTTCTAGTTGGGGAAAGCCACCATCACTTACACTGTACAAGTCAGATTCATAGTCGTAAGAGTTTGCGTATGAATTGAGATATTTCTGACCTGGCTATTAAGGAGACTTGGACAGAGTTTTGAGATTCTCAAGGACTGTTGAATTTCAAACACGGTTCTCACTAAGGTTCCGCCCGCACTAAAATTCCAAAGGTCCGACTTAAGCTCCAAACTTTGATTTTACGAAGACAAGTTTGATAATCAAATAAAATCCATATTTCTTCTTTTTCTTTTCTTTCTGTTTCTTTTTGCACTTATTGCATAAGTGTTTGCTAGGGACTAGCAAAGGTAAAGTATAGGGGGATGATGAATCCATATTTCATCATCTTTATTCTATCATTTTGGCACTAAAAAAACCTAGCAAATGCCCGTAAATACCCTTAAATAGAGCATCTTAGCATCCATGCATGTGCATTCAGATAGTGTATAAAATACTGTATTTAAAGCCAAAATTATAGATTAAATAAAGAAAAGAAAAAGAATAAAATATTGTAAATATTTTATGACCCAAAACCCCCGAGACCTAGGCATCTTGATGAATAGGTCGACAAGGAATAAAGTAGGGGGAGATAAGGTCAGAAATACAGTGTAAATACCTACAGTTTCTATTCATTCTTTATTCATTTTGGGACCTATTTTTGGTTCCACTTTTTATACCTCAAATAAAGAAACCTTGTACATGAAAGTTGTAGATAATTTTATAAAGAAAAATACAAAATTGATTTCACAGAAAAATAATGTACAGATAAAAAGTTATGGTCTGAATAAAAATCCAGAATCCCAACTTCCCAGACCCGTATCTCACAACTGACAACTCCAAATGCAGCATACTCACATTTAATTGTATATAGAATAAAATAATCTATCCAATGGTGGTGGTTTCGCATTTGGCGGAGCTACGGTTTGAAAGTTGAGTTTTGGACCCCTATTGTATACCTGTACTGAATAAAATATTCAATTTATTCTTTGTTCATTATTTATTCATTTTTATATGTTTATAATTTTGTAAATAATACTTATAATAACTGTGAACATTAAAATCAGAATAAAAATGTAAATAAAACTCAAAATAAAATACAAACATATTTGATACATAGGTATTATACTTATATGTATACCTATACTTTCTATACTTATAATTTATTAAAGATACTAAACATATCAGAAAAATAAAATAAAATATATTTGTGTATATAAAAGTGTTTATAATTTTAGAAAATAAGAAATGAAAATAATAAAGATAAAATACACAAAATAAAAATAAATTAATAAACTATATAGATAATATACCTATATAAGGCTATAAAGGTAACTTGTAAAAATACAAGTCATAAAAATAATTAAAATTCATAATAAAATACTACATAAAATAACAAATATTTTTTATTTTGTAATCATAATTTAATTCGGCCTTTTTCTATTTTTAAATGATTTATTAAAACATTTCCGCAGGGTTTTTCCTGGTTGGTCCACGTGGACCAACCAGGGGGCGGCCTTTGTTGACTCTGGTCAACTGCCTGCCCTTCACCCATGTGCGCCTGTCAGAAGTTGGTTTTGACCTATCTTCACCCTTTTTTCGAGGTCACCCCTTTCATCAAATCATGAAACACTCTTCATGACTTTTGTAGCCCTTCTATCAAGGATGCCCGCCCAAGCTTCATCTTGGGTTGTGGATCATCGACGCACCTGTGGTACCTCGTTCTTCGAGCTCCTGTCATCTTAGGTCAAACCGCATAAAATGAACCCCCCAACTTTGGGTAGTCGGAGGTGACAGCTCCACCGCCCTGTCGTCAGGCGAGTCGAGGGAGGCTCGAGGCGTCTCCACCACCTCCGCCAACCGCCGGCGTCGAGGTATCCTTCTTCCTCTGGCCCCGGCCATCGAGGACCCTCTCCCTTGTATCTCTTTGCATCTTTAGGTTCCTGTTAACCTTAGCTTCGAAAACCCCAAAAAAATTTGAAGTTCCATCAAGTATCTCGCCCGATCAAGCACGTTGGCCGGAGCGCACCTCCGGCCGTGCACCCACATCTCGATTCGCGCTTCTCCCCGACCATCCAAGGGTCCAGGCAGTTTGCCCTGGACCCGTTGACCATTTTTGCAGGTCAAAGCCCAAGTGAAGACACCTGGAGGCGAGTTTTGAAGCTCGCCGGAGCTAACGAAGCCCTCCAGCTCCGCCAGCCACCAGCGAGCACCACGGCCACCGTCGTGGCTTTTTGACGCCCCCAGGAGATAGAGGAGGACCAGAGGAGGCTCCAGCCCGATTTTGAAGCCCAGAAGCCACCGGAGTCGGCCGGAGGAGCTCGAGGAACCTCGACCAGTCGGAGCTCCGCCGTGTTCCTCCAACCGCCTTCGCCACCGTCCGATCAAGGGAGCCCCTCCAGATCGCACAGCTGCCGTTGGATCTCCACCAGCTTCGACCGTTGATCATCGCTGGAGATCTGATCGTCGCCGCTCATCCGCGAACCGTCATCGTGCCCGGAGGAGATGCCACGTGGATAAGTGGCGTGCCCTACGCCGCTGGATCGCGCCCGAGAGCCCAACCGTTGGATGTCTGCCACGCGTCATCAGCTTCGCCACCGTCGTCGGATCGCCTATGCGAGGGTATTTTGCAGTCAACCCCCGCTTGTCTTGTAATTTCTATTTAGTCCAGAAACTTTATTGCGTAGTTTAAATATTTTTGTAATATTTGCACAAAGACCCCCGAGCTTTCCACGTTTACATCTAGGTCCTTCGCCACGTCACCTCACGTGACCAGTACGTGAGGTGGGGGCATTTTGCAGAGGGGCCCTCGGGCTTTGTTGTATTTTGTTTTAGTACCAAAACTTTAACTTAACGTGTTATATTTTTGGAAAAATTGCATGTAAGCCCTCAGCTTTTTAGAATTACAGTTTAGCCCTCGTCAGGCGCGTGCAAGTCACGCGCCCTGGTGGGAAAATTGCTAGGATACCCAGGCGGGTTTTGGTAATTGTATTTTGGTGTTATAAATTGAATATTCAGTTCAAACTTTTGTGGAAATTTGCATGTATACCCTGGACGTTTGAGAAATTGCACATATACCCCTGCTAGGCATGTTTATTGATTGGATGTTTTCTCTAATTATTTGACATATCTTTTTAACTCCAAAAATTCCACGAAAATAGGGTTTAGTTCCTGGACACGTGTACTTTAACGCTATAATTTTAGTTTTTGATTTTATTTTATTTTTATATTTATTAAAAATCAAAAACATGCTTTTTCTTTACTGTCTAGCTTAGAAAATACCAAAAAAATATTAAAACACTTCAAAAAATTACAAAAAAATTACCTAGTGTCTATTTTATCCTATTTTAGTGTCAGTCCAAAAATCACTAAAAATCTCAAAAGAAAAACACTAAAAATTTAAAAACACTCTAAAACTTCAAAAAAATATATAAAATCAAGGAAAACTCCAAAAAATACAAACTCAACTCCTGTTTGTTGCATTTTTCAGTATCTTTATTTGAAAATTATTTTGAAAAAATTTGAGTACTGGTTGCTATTTTTAAATCCCATTTTACTCACAGCCAGCATATATTTCACTGATTTGACTTATTTCAGTAATTAAAAATACCAAAAACACCTTGAAAAATCCCCAAAAATCACAAAAATAGTAAAAAATTCTAAAAACATCAAAAACACTTTATTTCCGAATTTTTGGTTATTTTTGCTTATTTTTATAAATATTTTATCTTGCCTTTCATTACATTGTTTTTAAATTCCAATATTAAAAATATATATATATATAATATAAATTATAAAAATCAGAAATTAAAAATCAAAATACAAAATTAAAAATTAAATTAAAATAAAAAAATTAAAAAATTAAAAACCCACAAATATTTATTTGCTTGCTTGCTTGCTTAGTGTAGACACTTGACACATACACACTCACTTGTGCACAATTGTTTAAACTACCTTGCTTGCTCCCTGTGTTCGAACTCTCTGCATACTTGTCACTATACACCATTTGTGCAGAGTTAAAAATAAATTTTAACTCCACATTATTTCTAATTTATTGATCTTTAGTGTGGGTTAATTGTTGACTTTAGTTCAGAGTTCATCGTGAGTCGTCACAGCGATGGTCGTCTCCGCCTTGTGTGAGACACCACTTTTAGACTCCGTGAATTTTGGCTAAATCAGTGGCTACTTTGGAAGAGTCGATGCAGACTCATCTTTGAAGGAACACCTATAGACAAACAAAAATTACTCTTGGAAGCATTCACCATTTGCGAGACAAGGATGGGTACGCAAGAAGGGGATCTATGGTTCAGGCTAACAACGTCGGGACAAGAATAGCATTTATCTTTACTCTAGAACTATTACTAGATGCTTCTCTAATCTCGTGATAGTCTTATGAACTAACACTTTGTAACTTATGCATAACTTTCATATCGTCCAGCTAAGAATAGCTCAACAGTGACACCAGGAACCCGATCCTCCAAGCGTACCTAGCGGAAGTCTGAAAACTCAACGACCTGATGCCAAATGACAGGAAGGATGCGCTTTGATAGTGACGACGGCACAGGAATGGTTTTTTTTGCTGGACTCATTATACGTAATGTTTTGTTTTTGTCTAATTTTTTGGATCCTCGAACATTATCTCCTGGCTGTAATTTGTTGCGAATGGGGACACTGTGTAATCCCCTTTTTATATTTGGGCCTGTATTAAACTCCAACATTTACCGCTGCTTTACGATGAATGACTATGAAACGTTTATCTAAAAAAAAGGGGGGGATGGGGATGCCCCCGTAGGGCAGCCAACGGACTGTCTCCAGACTCTCCACATCATTTTCTCATAATTTTTTTATTTTTTTTTGAAAAAATCATCATTTATAGCCATTTATATATCCTTTCAATATGTCATTCGAATTTCGTCAGAAACAGAGACTCATATGCCCTCCATTTAGAATAGGTAAATTTTAACGGTCTAAACATCGTTGTAATCGACATGTTCTAGATTGATGTCATAGGTGTCTCTATTTCTGACGAAATTCGAATGGCATATTGGAGGGATATATAGATGAATATAGATGACGATATTTTTCAAAAAAATAAAAAAAGTTAAGGAAAAATGATGTGGAGGCATCCCCATATTTATGTATGTATGTATAATCATATTCTAACATTTATCGAACGGGCATATACTGTGGATTATTGTTCGATTCATTGAATTACCAAACTAAAATGTGAAGTTCAAACTCAATTCATAGAAATACGAATATTTTTATATTATTATCGACCAAAATCTAATCAAATATGTTCTTTTTAGCAGCCCTACTTATGAGACTACAATATATATAAATATATTTGTGGACCTAACTAGCAAGGCCATCCAAGAAACTATTATGATCTTATATCCATTCCGTCCACAAGATTACATAAGTGCACGGTATAATGCAGAAAGTCAAATATATCATAAACCTAACATTCCTTCTTGTTGTTTTCGAATTTGGACTCCAGGCCACTAACCATGGATTTTGAAACCACGATCCACCGGTCAATGATACACCTCATCCCCATCCATCTGTCCATCACCTCTCAATACGATTCGAGAAAAAATCAGGACGACCTTGTGACGATTCTTACATAGAAGATAATTGGACCACAATTTTTATTATGTGGTGGTTTTACTACTATTTTATCACAGCCAATTTAAGTAAGAATGACAGATAGTCAGGTTTTGATCCAAGATCTAAGGGTTGTTTTTTATCCCTTTATTATCCATAAAATCAATGAAGAAAAGCAAAAAGGATAAACTTCACTTATCTATTATCACTATTTTATTCTCATCCAAATATTGATGCTCGAAAATATAACACGAATAATTTGATATTTGATATTTCGTTGTAATGTACTTGTCCAAGTTGAAACTTACAGGTATCTGTATACAAAATCCATATCAAGAAGTCTGTCTGAAAATTATGATAAAAGGCAACTCACAATTGAGGTTCCTGATTATGGTTCAGATCCCTTAACAGATCTCCATCATCTGTAGAAATTAAAAGTAGAGTCCTGACAACATCTCATTGACTTAGAATTGACATTTCACCAACACATATCTAATAGACAGCTTATGGGATGATGTGATTGGTACACTTCAATAAACTCGGGATCTTACTTGGGATTTTAATAAAGGATTTTGACACTTGCATCTGTTGGAGATTCTGCAATTACTATTATACTCTTAGGCCATGTTTGGTTGGAGAATAGGTCCTGGAATAAGGGGCCAATTTTCCTCCCGACACGGTTCCCAGTGGTACTATTATTTTCCATTATTCTATCTTATTTCACTCTTATTCATATCTTTATCCCACCTTACCTACCTTTATTTCACCTTATTCTCCTTATTCCTATCCTCCAGCCGAACGGAGAATAGACCCTTACTCCCCTTATTCTCCATCCTTATTCCTGCTTATTCTCCTACCGAACGGGCCCTTATCTTTTTGCAATAATACTTATATCCTATTCTTACATAATTCACAATTCTGCTCTTAAGATATAATAGGGGCATAAGTTTAATAACATAAGAACGGTATCGTAAAGTAAGAGTACAAGAACACAAGTTTTATTGCAAAAAATGAGGGCATAACTATAATTGTACAATCTTGAAGGTACACAAGTGTAAAAATCCTTTAATAAAACTGAAGACATAATTTAAGAATGGCACTATAATTGTGTGTATGCAAAAAGAAAGAAACTCATTCTTTGAATCATGTCTTCAGAAAAGATCATATCATTCCATCAAAAACACATGAAGACAAACAACACATGAAATGCGCGGTTGTGTTCAAAATATCCACGTCAAGTGGGTACCATGCTTGATGTTGGGGATATAACACACAATCAGGAGTATCCCCTAAAACTGTCCTGCAGCAAAGATGGCTCAACAAACATATGCTCCCCACACAGGAACTCAATGGCAACAATAAGACAAGCAATCACAAGCAAGCACAACAAGCAACCACACGAGACAAAAATTTTACGTGGAAACCCTTATCAATGCGAGCAAGGGAAAAATCATGGGGCAAGACCGACAACGAATCCACTACGGTCAACATGAGCCAAATGTTCTTCTCAGTTTTGTTGCCCACAAAACCGAGGTACAAGCCACAAGCACAATGATAGTTGTTCCACAATTATCTAACTATCCCTAGGTATCTAACTATACCAAATGTGCTCAAATCAAGAAGATAAGGTGGCTTTCCTTGTGGGCTCCCGGATGGAGACCCAAACGATGGCTTCGGCTTCTTGAGGTCGTCCACAATGACCTCCTCGATGCTCCTTTCGAGCTCGGTCAACAACTCTTCTCTCGAATCCGCAGCCCTAGCAGCACCTCGACCAACTGGAGAAGAAGAGCAAGACCACCGGCTGCCCTCTCTCTCACTCTCGGACTCTCTCTCGTGGAGGAAGAAGATGGGTTTCAAAAAACCTAGTTGCTCGCTAGAATGGGGAGCTCGTTACCCACGAACATGGCTCTCTTGTTGTTCTGGAAAAACGGGGCTTTGTATTCTGCAATTGGAAATGGGAGGCTGCCAAGTTGAGGGAGCCTCAACTTGCTGGAAGCTTTGCAAAGATGCCCCTGCAAAGGAGTAAAATGTCACAGCCCACTCCCCAAGTTGGGGCTGGAATGCTAACTACCCAACAACCTCCCCCTCCAGCCCCAACGGGGAGGTGTCGTCCGCTGATGGAGATCAAGAAGAAGTGACACTGCTCAGCTCTCTACAGAGCTGAGGCTTGTCACTTGTAACTGCCTTGGTCAACATGTCTGAGGGATTCTCATCAATGTGAATCTTCTTCAACATGAGTTGCTTCTGTTCAATTGCATCCCTCAGCCAAGATATCTCACATCAATGTGTTTTGTGCGAGCATGATGCATGGTACTCTTGCTCAAGTCTATAGCGCTCTGGCTACCACAAAACACAATTGGCTCACTGTCATCCAATCGAAACTCACCAAGAAAGCATTGTAACCACAACACTTATTTCTCAGCCTCTGCTGCTGTTATGTATTCTACCTCGGTAATCGAGAGAGCTACACATTTCTATAGCTCGGATTGTCATGATATGGATCCCCCTACAAAAGTGAAAATGTAGCCTGAGTTAGACTTTCTATGGTCCATGTCTCCTGCTATATCTACATCAGTGCAGTCACAAAGTTTGGGATCTGACCTCTCAAACACAAGATACATACTTGAGGTCCCTCTCAAGTATCTCAAGATCCATTTCACTACCTCCCAATGGTCCTTCCCCAGATTGGACATGAATCTGCTCACCACGCCTACTGCAAGGGCTATGTCGGGTCTAGTGGAAACCATTACATACATGAGGCTCCCAATTGTGGATTGGTATGGGATCTTGGCCATCTCTGCTTTCTCCTCAGAAGTAGAAGGACATGATTCTTTGGTTAACTAGAAATGAGAGGCTAAGGGCATGCTGATAGGCTTTGCATTCTTCATGTTGAACCGCTCCAACACGCGTTCAACATAGCTCTTCTGTGACAACCACATCATGCACTTCTTCATATCCCTTGTAATCTGCATCCCAAGGATGTGACTTGCCTTGCCCAAATCTTTCATCTCAAACTCTTTGGAGAGTTCTCTCTTGAGCTTCGCAATGAGGTTGGAATCATGACCTACAATCAACATATCATCCACGTAGATCAAAAGAATGACAAACCTGTTATTGGGAAGGTGACAAACATATACACATGGGTTGGTTCTAGTCCTCTTGAATCCCTGCTTTGTCATGAAAGCATCAAATTTCAAGTACCACTGTCTCGGGGCTTGCTTCAAGCCATAAAGACTCTTCCTTAACCTACAAACCATGTGCTCTTTCCCTTTCTCTTGAAGTCCCCGTGGCTGCTCCATGTAGATCTCTTCTTTCAAATCACCGTGAAGAAACGTCATCTTTACATCATCTGCTCTAGTTCAAGGTCCATGCTAGCAACAAGTCCTAGCACCACTCTCACAAAATTCATCTTCACGACTGGGGAGAAGATCTCATCATAGTCCACTCCTTCCTTCTGACTGAACCCTTTGACCACCAATCTGGCCTTGTACTTGACCTGTTTGTCGTTGTCATCTGATTTCAGCTTGTCGACCCATTTGTTCTTCAAGGTTCTTTTCCCTTTAGGAAGCTCAACAAGATCATAAGTGTGATTCTTTCTTAGAGATAACATCTCTTCATTCATTGCATTACTCCAATGATCCTTGTCCTTATGCATCTGTGCCTCCTCAAAGGTCATGGCTCACATGCATCTGTAAGAATCACATGCGTAGAAGTGGAGTAACAGGATGATGGTTGGCATGTCCTCTCAGATCTCCTAACCTAATGCTCTGTTGAATCTGCAAGTGGATGAGGTTGCTCCCCCTGCCCCAAGTCCCCTGGACCTGCATCATCGGGGTATGCATCTAGCTCGTGCTGCTCTAGCTGCTCATCCTCTCCACATGTACCCTATATTGGAGAGGGCTCCATGTCCTCATCACTGTCATCATCCATGGAAAACTCATCTGCATCACCACTCTCAGTGGTGTCCCCATACAATGTCTGATTCTCATAGAAAATCACATCCATGTGTCTGGTGACTGTCTTCTTTCTTGGATCTCAAAGATGGTATCCAAACTCCTGATCTCCATAGCCAAGAAAAATACAAGGCACTGCCTTGTCATCCAACTTCTTCCTCTGCTCCTTTGATACCAATGCATATGCCTTGCATCCAAAGACCCTCAAATGAGCATATGAGGGGTCTTTCCCTGTCTAAACATGCTCTGGAATCTGAAATCCCAAAGGAACCGATGGAGATCGGTTGATCTAGTAACATGCGGTGCGAACCGCCTCAGCCCAAAAAGTCTTGGACAACTTCGTTGTCTTAAGCATGCAGCAAACTCTCTCAACAATGATCCTATTCATCCTCTCAGCAAGACCATTGTGCTGGGGTGTGCCTGGCTCTGTCCTCTCACACCTGATGCCGTGCTCTGCACAGTAGCCCTGAAAGCTATGGGAGGTGTACTCTCCCCCATTGTCCGTGCATAGACACTTCAATAATTTTTCTGTCCCGCGCTCAACCATGGCATGAAACTTCTTGAAATAATCAAATATCTGATCCTTCGATCTCAGAACATACACCCACACGTTCCTTGACACATCATCAATGAAGGTGACAAAATACATGTTGCCTCCCAAAGAGGTTGGGTCCATGGGACCACAAACAACAGAATGAACCAACTATATAAGGTCTCCCTTCACCTTGGATCTGGATCTATATGGCGCACTTCTGCTCTTCCCAACCTCACATGCATCACAAAGGAGACAAAGTGATGTCATTGTGGTAGGGGATCAACTCTCTCTTGCTCAAAAGCTGCAAGCCCTTCTGGCTCATGTGGCAAGCCGACGGTGCCACAAATCTGAATTATCTGCCTTACTAGCATGCAAACTGACATCCATGACTTTCACGCTAGTCATATAGAGTGTGTGACACAAACTTCCTCTAGCCATAATGAGAGAACCCTTGCTAATCTTGCACTTGTTGTCGTCGAACTTTAGATGGTAGCCTTCACTATCTGGTTGTGAACCAGATATAAGGCTAAGTCACTCATCAGGAACATGCCTCACATTCTAAAGAGTCATTGAGCACCCAACATCCGTCTAAATGGAGACGGTGGCCATGCCAATGATCTTAGAGTAACTTTCGTTACCTATCAAGACTCGTCCATAATCACCTCTAGTGTAGGTGGTGAAGAATTCCCTGTGTGGAGTTACATAATAGGAGGTGGCCGTGTCAACGAACCACTCCAAATCACTCCCTGCATGCAAGCATTGATCCTGGATGGTGAGATTCACCTCATCTACACTTTCATCTGCCACAACTGCTGCTAAATTCCCATCTTCCTTTTTCTGATCTTTCTTGGCTTCAACTTGCTCTCTCTTCCAAACCCTGCAATCTCTCTTCCAATGATCGGGCTTCTAGTAATGGTGACACTTTCCTCTACCCTTGGACTTGTCTCTGGATTTCCGCCTCTCCTGTGACGCTCCTCTGCTATTGGATCTTCCTCTCCTCTCAACTGCATACACATATGAAGATGAGGATGTCTCTCCGGATGGACGACATCTAATCTCCTCATTGAGGAGACTACCTTGACCATAGCCATGGTCAACTTGCTGTACTTCGCAGAGTTGCTCACGGTGACTACTAGAGTCTCCCAACTGTCTGGCAATGAACCCAATAAGAGAAGTGCATGCAACTCATCATCAAGTATCAAACTCATGGAGATCAGCTAGTTGATAATGCTTTGGAAATCATTCAGATGCTCCGCCACCTTGGTTCCATCTTTGTACTTCAAGTTCACAAGCTTTCTAATCAAGAAAGCCTTGTTGGTTGCGGTCTTTTGGTCATAGAGTTCGGACAACTTGTCCCGCAACTCCTTCGCATTCGTCTCCTCAACCACGTGATGGAATACAGACATGTCAAGCCACTTCCAAATGGTCCTAATGGCCTTTCGGTTCAACTTTGTCAACTCACTTACGGACATGTTCTCTGGCTTGTCTCTCTCACCTTCCACGGGATCGTGGAGGTCCTTGTAATATAAAATGTCTTCCATCTTGGCTTTCCAAATCTGTCAGTTGCTACTTGTGATCTTAATCATAGTGCCTTCATCATCTTTGCCCATTTTGCTTAATACCACTTGTTGGGGATATACCACACAACCATGAGTATCCCCTAAAACTGTCCTTCAACAAAGATGGCTCAACAAATATATGTTCTCCACACGGAAACTCAATGGTAACAATAAGACAAGCAATCACAAGCAAGCACAATAAGCAACCACACGAGACAAAGATTTTACGTGGAAACCCTTGCTCAATGTGAGCAAGGAAAAAATCACGGGGTAAGACCGACAACGAATCCACTACAGTCAAAATGAGCCAAATGTTCTTCTCAGTTTTGTTGCCCACAAAACCGAGGTACAAGCGACAAGCACAATGATAGTTGTTCCACAAGTATCTGACTATCCCTAGGTATCTAGCTATACCAAATGTGCTCAAATCAAGAAGATAAGGTGGCTTTCCTTGTGGGCTCCCAGATGGAGACCCAAATGATGGCTTCGGCTTCTTGAGGTAGTCCACAATGACCTCCTCGATGCTCCTTTCGAGCTCGACCAGCAACTCTTCTCTCGAATCCGCAGCCCTAGCAGCACCTCGACCAACTGGAGAAGAAGAGAAAGACCACCGGTTGCCCTCTCTCTCACTCTCGGTCTCTCTCTCTCTCTCGTGGAGGAAGAAGATGGGTTTCAAAAAACCTAGTTGCTCGCTGGAATGGGGAGCTCGTTACCCACGAACAGGGCTCTCTTGTTGTTCTAGAAAAACAGGGCTTCGTATTCTGCAATTGGAAATGGGCGGCTGCCAAGTTGAGGGAGCCTCAACTTGCTGGAAGCTATGCAAAGATGCCCCTGCAAAGGGGTAAAATGTCACAGCCCACTCCCCAAGTTGGGGTTGGAATGCTAACTACCTAACACTTGACCCATACTTTTTGACCCGAAACTCATGGGTACCTGTTTGGAAATACCGGGTAGGGTAGACGTTAACTCATGTCACATCCAAAAAATCCATGTGGAATAGCAGGTACCGATTGAAACTTTCCACTTATTCATTGATTCAAAAGAATGCAAAAAGTTAAATATTTTTCAAATAGAGTTGTTGTGTTGTTGATATTTATTTAGAACAATTGTAAATGATCTTCCCAAATCGGCACTCGAGATATCGTATTGAGATTTCTTCCCAATTTCATCATGTGGAGCATACAAGATAAAGAGAGGGAGTAGGTGGCTTGGGATCGTCTCTCACGATTTCATTCGCGCATAGTAATGTATCCATGCTTCTGCGACCTCACCGATGCATAGAGGTGATGACCCGAGTCCTCCAATCATAGGTGAATTCCTTCGTAATCGTCTCATGTTCATATGCTTTAGATTATTTTCATTGTCGATTAAGTTTTTGGTACCTATTTCGTTTGATTTGCTTGAATTTTTCAGTTCAAAATCTAATGTTTTGAATCCCCCGTTTTCGTTGTTTCTTTGATTACATTCACTAATTCAAATTCCTTTTCATCTAGTTTCACCAAATTAGGTATGTAATCCATTGCTAATTGATTACATTTTAATTATCAAAAATTTCAAAGTCGGGTCAATCGAGGCCCCCGATCATCCAAAATTTTTAAAAGTCGGTTGAGGTCCAGCCCGCACCCGTAGGAATCCGGGTTAGCCCGGTCCAACCCATATCCCCACATTAGTTACTTTATAATTTGTACTAACGATGAAATGACATCAAATTAATATTAAAACAACTTACAATATTAAATGCTAAAAATACAGGATGTTTATTAAAACTATTGTATCCATCACATCTTCGACATTTACTAGAACTCTCGAATAATACAAGAATATGATAATTGATAGAAATAACTTGCTCAACTTAATGTATACATATGGATGATGAGGGGATCATTGGAAGAGATATTCCATAGGCAGCTGATAAACCCAAAAATCAAATAGTCTTGTATTCCACACAAAGCGGGAACACAGTCGAAGTGTTGACCACTCAAAATCTGAATTTGATCAACAATTAACCCACACTATAGATCAAGCAATAAGAAATAAATGTGAAGTTAAAATTTATTTTTAACTCTACATAAATGGTGTATAGAGCAAGTATGTAGAGAGTTTGAACACAGGGAGCAAAACAGGGTAGATCAAAAAGGTGTGTGTGTGTCTGAGTGTGAAGTGTTGTCTACACTAATGCAAAGCAAATATTTTTGTGGGTTTTTAATTTAAATTTTTTTTATTTTAATTTTATATTTTATATTTTGATTTTTATTTTTCTGATTTTTATATTTTTATATTATATATATATATGTTCAATATTGTAATTTATAAGCTATATAATAAAAGAGAGGATAGAATACTTATAAAAATATGAAAAAATGCTCCAAAATTCAGAAATAAAATCTTTTTGGTATTTTTATGATTTTTTACTATTTTTGTGATTTTTGGGTATTTTTCAAGATGTTTTTGGTATTTTTAAAAAATGAAATAAAGAAAACAGTGGATTAACAATCTAGTCGAGACTAAAATGGGAAGGAAAAATGTCAAATGATCTCAAAATTTTCCCAAATTAGTTTAAAACAAAGAGAATAAAATATAGAACCTACAGGACCTGAGTTTTATTTTTTAGAGCTTTGTAGATTTTTTTGGAATTTTTTGAAGTTTTTAGGTGTTTTCTAATTTTTAAGGTTTTTCTTTTGAAATTTTTAGTGATTTTTGGACTGACACTAAAATAGGTTAAAATAGATAGTAGGTAATTTTTTTGGAATTTTTTGAGGTATTTTAATATTTTTTTGGTATTTTCTAAGTTTGACAGTACTGAAATGACAAGTTTTTTATTTTTAATAAATATGAAAATGCAATAAAATCAAAAACTAAAAATATGGCATGAAAGTGCAAGTGAACATGAGCTTAACTTGAATTTTTGAGAATTTTTTGAATTAAAATGATGCCTTAAATAAATCAGACAAGCACACAAAAATAATTCAACCTGGTAGGGCATATGTGCAAATATTAAACACCCAAGGGCATACATGCAATTTTCAACAAAATATAACACTTAATATTCGAATTTATGGATCAAACACAAATAAGCAGACCCGCAGGGTATCGGTGTAAAATGCCCACCAGGGCGCATGACTTGCACGCGCCTGGGAGGGACCCAAACGTAATTTCAACAACGCCTGAGGGCATACATGCAATTTTCCCAAAAATATAACGCTTAATACAAAACTTAGAGCACTGAAACGAAATAAACAAAAGGCCAAGGGCCTCCCTGCAAAAATCCCACACCTCACGTGAACAGGTCACGTGAGGTGACGTGGCAGAGGACCTGTATGCAAATACCTAAAGTCCGAGGGCCTAAACGTAAATTTTACAAAAATTTTAAACTAGTAATTAAAGTTTCAGAACTAAAATACAATTACAAAAAGGTACGGGGGTATACTTGCAAAAGTCCCTAGCAAGGCAGATCCAACGGCGGATGGACGTTGATGACGCATGGCGTGAATCCAACGATCGGCGGCTAGGAGCGATCTAGCGGCGTGGCACGAGCCACTTATCCACGTGGCAGCTTCTCCTGGCGCGATGACAGTTCGCTGCCTGCGGCCCAGATCAGAAGATGATGAAGATCGGATGGCTGGGGCCTTGCAAGATCCGATGGCTGTTGATCCGTCTGGGACACCTTCACGATCGAATTGCGGGGAAAGGCTCTCGATGAACTGGGATGAACTCGCGGGGAGGCGAGTTTCCCAGGCGTCGATCTCCCTCCTCCGCCACGTCTTTGTGCCCCAAGATGGTGTCCGGTGCTCCTGAGGTCCTCCTCTCGATGATGACGGCTCCAAAAAGGTCCGGCGATGGCCGGAACGCTCATACGGTGACGACGGAGCTTGGGTGCTCCAGATGCCTCCGGCGACTCCCCAAAATGAGTGCCAAGTGCGCGATGTGGCTCAAGACCTACAGGTAAATGACGTGAAAGGGCCGAGGGCAAATTGCCTCGGCCCCGCGGTGGTGGGCGAACGGTGGAGATGAGTATGGAAGTCGTGGCCGGAGGAGCGCTCCGGCGATGGATTTGGAAGTGCGAATTGATCGACGAATCGAGGTAGTTTTTAGAGGGTTTTTTATCCTAGAACTTTGGCTAGAAGAATGCAAGAAAAACTAAGGGGAAATAACTACCTCAAGGGCCTGGGGCCCGAGGTGAAGGGTACCTCGACGGTGGTTGGCCGGAGGTCACTGGAACGCCCAAAGCCGCTCTGCTCCACCTCCTGGAAGAGTCAATCCTGGAGCTGTCACCTCCAGGAGTAGATTGAGATCACAAGGGGCACGAGAGGGACCAAGAATAGGGTTCAAGTTTGAATCGAAATTCAAACTTTGCTTAAGTAGGGTTGACGGGCAAGGCTCATAGAACTAGGCGTCGCGGATGCTTCGATGCTCCACAGCCCGAGGAATCACCCAGGCGTGATTCATGGATAGATGGGCTACAAAAGTTATGAAGAACGATTCGGGAAATGAGATACGAGGCATCCTCGAAAAAATCGAGAACATGGGTCAAACCGTTGTTCTGACACAAGGCAGGGAGGAAGGTCAGGCTGTTGACCTCGGTCGATGAGCCCGACCACCTGGTTGGTCCACGTGGACCAACCAGGAAAAACCTCCTGGAAATGACTTATTAAATCAATTAAAAATGTAAAACGATTTATTTAATTTTAGGTTATAAAATAAAAAATGTTTAAAATTTTGTCAAGAATTTTATCATGATTTTTAATTATTTTTATGAGGTTTATTTTTACAAGTTGCTTTTTACACCCTATATAGGTATATTACCTATATATTTTATTATTTTATTTTTATTTTGGTATTTTTAATTTCTTTAATTCTGTTTATTATTTTATAAAATTATAAAATACTTTTATATACATAAATATATTTTTGTTTTATTTTTCTGATGTTTTTGTATATTAAATAAAATATAAGTATAATTTATATAGGTATAAGTATAGGTAGTATACCTATGTATCAAATATGTAAGTATTTTATTTTGAGTTTTATTTAGGTTTTTATTCCAATTTTAATGTACAACTATATTATAAGTAATGTTTACAAAATTATAAAAATATAAAATTATAAAAATATAAAATTATAAAAATAATGAATAAAGAATAAATTGAATATTTTAATTAGTACAATTGTACAATGTGGGTCCAAAGCTCAACTTTCAAACCGTAGCTCGGCCAAATGCGAAACCACCGCCATTAAATAGCTTATTTTATTCTATATACAATTAAAGGTGAGTTTGCTGCATTTGGAGTTTTCAGTTGTGAGATACGGGTCTGGGAAGTTGGGATTCTGGATTTTTATTCAGACCATAATTTTTTATCTGTAAATTATTTTTGAGTGAAATAAATTTTGAATTTTTATTTATTTATTTATCCAACTTTCATGTAGAAAGTTTCTGTATTTGATGTATAAAAAGTGGAACCAAAAATAGGTCCCAAAATGAGTAAAGAATGAATGAAATACATTGTATTTGGCCCTTATCTCCCCCTACTTTATTCCTTGTCAATCTATTCATCAAGATGCCTAGGTCTCGGGGTTTTGGGTCATAAAATATTTACAATATTTTATTCTTTTTCTTTTTTTATTTATTCTATGATTTTGGCTTTAATTACAGTATTTTATACACTAGTTATATGCACATGCATTGATGCTAATATGCTCTATTTAATGATATTTACAAGCATTTGCTAGGGTTTTGAGGCCAAAATAATAGAATAAAGATGATGAAATGTGGATTCATCATCCCCCTATACTTTACCTTTGCTAGTCCCTAGAAAACACTTATGCAATAAGTGCAAAAAGAAAAAGAAAAAAAGAAAAAGAAGAACTTGGATGAAATTTAATTATCAAACGTGTCCTCACAAAATCAAAGTTTGGAGCTTAAGTCGGTCCTTTGGAATTTTAGTGCGGGCGGAACTTTAATGAGAACCGAATTTGAAATCTCCTCAATAGCCAGGTCAGAAATATCTCAACTCATACGCAAACCCTTACGACTATGAATCTGACTCGTACAGTGTAAGTGATGGTGGCTCTCCCCAACTGGAATGGCAAAGAAACTGACTTCTCCAGTACGACAACCCAATGATTCCCCAATCCAACAACTCCATCCTCAAGGAGCGGGGTATTCCCTTCTAAGTTCAAGTGGCAACCAGCTCAAGAGGAGGAGGTGAAGAGAAGAATGGACGGCAACCAGTGTAGCTACCTATCCTGGGATGAAAGACCAGTGTAGTCAAGTCATCTAGTTGCAGGCTCACATATTTGACTTTGGAACTCAAGCTTGCTTATTGGCTTTACACATTTGTACATACTTTGCAGGCTTTTTATTTTTGTACATGCCTGAACACATTTTTTTTAATACTATTCACAGCAGCATTTACATAAGGAGTTTTTCCTCTTGAGCCAGTAGACTATCCCTCTTTTGAAGCTTTATCGCAACCAACAGCCTCCTGTCTTTAGACTTCCTAATCACTGGACGGGTTGGGGTGCACTTCCCTCCCTAGAGGAGGACAAATGTTTCCACTTGTGTGCGTCTCATACCGGCAAATCCAATCCCCTCACCACTCCAACTGAGTTGAGCCATGTGAAAGGTGCAGATGTCCAAGTTAGGTCATTATCAAAAAGAGTCGTGCGTGTGCTCCGAAATACTCTACTTAGGCAGTCAAGAATCCATTGAACCAAGTCTCGTGATCCTCAAAGAATTAAGTCAACTAGACCTGAAGTACCTCAAACCCAGTTCCTATAAGGTTTCTGTTATTAGGTAGATTTTAAGGTCCAATCAAGCTCCAATCTCCGGATTTTACTTAGACTTGTTTAACTATCAAACTCAATCCGAAAAATGCGAATGCCATGCAAATGCTATGCAGAAAATATTTTTGTGATGCAATTTTCAAGCTTTTAAACTTTTTACGTATTTTTGAAAAGATGATGATGATGCATATGCATTTTTTTGTATTTTTCACAAAGATTTTTCAAATGTTTTTGGATTTTAGTTTTGCAAATGTTTTTGGGATTTTTTCAAAATAAAAAGATTTTGGTTAAAAATTAGGTGAAAACTATGTACACGGGAATGCTTCTTATACAAACAAGAAGTGAATTTTAAGAATTTACAAGGGTAAGTGATCACTTTTATAAGTACATAGTGGATTTTGGTGAGATGTTCATATATTCCTCAAACTTATTTGACACAAGTTTTTCAAAGAATTTTTGAAAACTATAGTCCAAAATAGTTTTTACAAACATTTTACAAACATGTGCACACATTTGAAAATCATTTTGCAAAGGTTTTCAAAACAGTATATATAGATTTTTCAAAATATTTTTGCAACCATTTTTCAAACCATTTGCAAATCATTTTTCAAATATTTTATTTCACAAAAAGAAAATAAATGTTTACAAACCATACATTTTTACAAAGGTTGAAAACATGTAACAAAACGTTTTCAAAATAGTTTTCAATAGATTTTCACAAAGATTTTCAAACTATTTTTCAAACATTTTGCAAAAAACATTTTTCACCTAATTTATTAATCAGTAAATACGAAAGGAATTTGAGGCATAATCAACATCTTTTCATTATGGTTTTTAATGAATTTTAAAGAATTATTGGCCATATTATTAAGAACATACGAAAGTACGAGTTATGACTAAAGTATATACGTAGTATATACGACCCCCCTATACTTAGCTTGAGCTATGTCCTCATAGATCGGAGAGAAAAGAGAAGACATAACTCGTACTAAGTATAGACAAGTCTAAAAAATAAATAATTGACAATGAAAAGTTGACCGTCCCCCCTATACTTAGGATCAAATAATCCTAAGTATAGCAGACTGTACACAACGCAGGGAGGGTCAAGGGTGGGAATGAACAGATCGTACTAAGATTGTCTCCCCCTATACTTAGGGTAAAATATCCCTAAGTATAGACAAGAAGAGGAGACAATGGAGAGGATCGAAATGAAACTGAAAGAACTCGGGGTGCAAACCCCCCTATACTTAGGACAAAAGTACGTCCTAAGTACAGAAAACTGACAACAAGGGGCAGCACCTTTTTGATAGATAAAGAAAATAGAAAAGGAAAAGAAGAAAAGAAGAAAAGAAGAAAAGAAAAACAGAGATTAGCAGATGAAAGCATGATATAGACAGATGATCTGTACATCGGAAGATGGAGGTGATCACCATGTATGAGATGCAGATGATACGAGTCAAAGAACACATCTCATACCAGAAGAATGGGGGCAACGTCAATGATCGGAGGATCATGATCTAGATATAATTTTAGGCGTTGACCATTGACACAGAAGGTAGAGGAAGATGACGGCTCGGATATATCAATACTGCCATTGTCATGTACCTTCCTGACCACATACGGACCTTTCCACTTGCTCTGTAATTTCCATGGGAATAATTTCAGCCTGGAATCAAACAACCATACTCTCTGATCTGGCTCAAACTGTTTATGGCTGATATGGGAATCATGCCATGTTTTCACTTTCTCCTTGTATTGTAGGCTGCTAGAAAAGGTTGTATCTCTCAGTTCCTCCAGGGCTGCCAACTCTGCTCTTCTCTGTTCTCCTATACTCTTTGGATCTAACAGTAACTCAGTGACTGCCCAAAAGGATTTATGCTTGATCTCCACTGTCAAATGGCACGACTTGCCATAGATGAGACGAAAGGGAGATGTCCCTAATAGTCACTCTGTATAAATAGTCACTCTAGATCCGAGAATATAAGATTGATACTTATCTAAAGCAAAGACTACAGCCAGCATCTCTTTCTCAGTCACACTGTAATTCCGCTGAGCGGCATCCAAAGTCCGGCTGGCGTAGTGAATGGCAAAAGGCAATCCCTCCCTCCTCTGTCCAAGCACAGCCCCAACGGCAAAATCAGAAGCATCCGTCATGATCTCGAATGGGAGAGACCAATCCGGTGGTGATGAATACCCATTCATCACTCTTTATTCTTATATTTTAGCTACAAAAACCTTTGCAAATGCATGTAGATATGTGTAAATAGGAATAATTAGCACGTTTTTGTGCAAAAATAAAAGAATAAAGATTAAAAAGAAAAAGAGGGAAATATTTAGAATAAATATTGAGCAACCTAACCCAAGGGAGGGCTCAGCATGGGCCTGACCACATAAAAGCCAAAGTAGAGGGAGATAGGTGCTCTTGTGTATATATTTATGTAAATAAAATAAAAATGTTTTCCTCACCCAAAAATATGCTTGTAAATACTTGTATATATTTATTTATAAAAACAAAAGAAAAACTAAAAATCAAAAAGATCAAAAACACCCTTTCATCATGCACATAGACCATGCTCCTACATTTATTTAACCTTGCAAATAAATAAAGTTATTTTCCAAACTTTTTGTAAATATTCTATGCTATATATATATATATTGTAAATAAATAAAATAAAAAGAGTCAAAACAAAAATCAAATAAAAACAACAAAATTAAAAATACAAAAATACATTGTACATATACCTTGTATATAGTTGCACATAACTATTTATTTTACCTATGTATATAAATAATAAAAATCAAATAAAAACATCCTTTTATTCCTTATTTTATACTATAAATAAATAAAATATAAAATAAGGATAAAATTGTACAAAAATAATAATTAAAAATCAAAAATCAAAACCCCTTACATTGTGTATATACCTATATATAGTACATATAGTGTAAATACCTTATTTTTATTTCCAAAAATTAATTAAAAATCACCAAGAAATAGAATAAAATAAAATAAAAATATTTCATGTTTTGAGTTTTGGCTGAATCGGGCCCTAGCTACCTCCATTTGTCACTCCAATATCCTGCCACGTGGCCTGACCGCATTGGCTCCTGGGGATGTTGACCGCCCGGTCAACTGGCCCCCCCAGGACCACTTCTCACGGGTTCTAGCGTCGGACCCCACTTCTCGGATTTTTCCCCGCTCGACCCGATTGCCTATCACCCAAACCCCGGCTCCGTTTTACACCTCCCACATCCGACACCCTCGCCGGGCATCCACCTCGGGATCCGCGCGCCACCGTGACCCTACCCGAGCCTTTCTTCTCGGATCCCTCCAGCCTACTTAAGCGAGCTCCGCCACCCATTTCACGCATCTTTGGCCATTCGCGTCATTCTCCAGTGAGCTCCAGAGAGAGAGAGAGGTGACAGCTCGCGCCTCGACCTGTTGCAGCGAGGAGAGGAGGTGAAAACCATCGATCCGGCGATACATCCGCCGCGGCTCCGCCGCCTGAGCGAGCTCCGAGCCTCGGGCCGAGACGACCCTTGAGGCCACGACCGGGAGCTTCCCCAGCTCCATCACAGTCTCCTCGACCACCCAGGTAGTCCCTTAGCTCCACCTTTCCGTTCAATTTCCATTTTCCCCCAAATCTCGCCGTCGCCATGTTTCGTCGATTCCGACCACCTCACACCTCCATTCGATCATCGGAATCCATCATCACCTCCGCCTTCCTCCCGCGCACCTTCTCCATACCCCCATCCAACCCAGCTCGCACAGGAGCTGGGGTTCGAGCTCCTCCGTCTACCCCCCTCGCCGGAGCTCGCCCATATCGCACCACCGGCCACCTTCACCCGCCTAACCGGGTCGAGGCACTTTTCCCTCGACCCGCGAGTCTCCTGGTTTACTTTGCAGGTACTTCACAGCCCATCTGAGGGCCTGGGTCATTCGGGCCAGGAGCTTCACCTCCGCCGACCTCGCCGGAGCCCTCCAGGGCTCGGCTGGGTCATCGGAACCCACCATCAGCTGCGGAGCATCATCGCGGAGCTTCTCCGATCTCCAGAGGCAGCAGGGGAGGATCCCAGCGCACGCACGAGGCCAGCGAAACTCGCCGGCCAACTGTTCTTCCAGCATCTTCCCCGACCGTTCGATCATCCTCGACCTCCAGTTCTCATCCTGACCGTCCACTTGAGGAGATCCAGCCACCGTCAGATCTTGGAGAGGTGATCTGGACCGTCCGTTGCACGAGGTTTAGCCACCGAGAGCCTCACCCGTTCGATCCCCCACGTGGCGTACCCTCGACCGTCCGATCGCTGCGAGGACCTCAGCGTTGGAGCGCCACCTGATCCACACCGTCAGATGCACCACGTGGCGCGCATCCATCGGCCGCATTAATAAAGGGTAATTTGCCCTTAGTCCATGCCTTGTCCTTTATTTCGTTTTAGTCCTGTAAATATTTTAGTCAGTTGTTTAGTTTTAGGGTAATTTGCATGTTGGACCTCGTGCTTTAGACATTTGCATTTATACCCCTGCCTGTGTGAGCCACGTGCTTCGTCACGTGTTATTTTGGTATATTTGCAATCTATGCCCTTGTAGTTCTGGATTGTTCTGAAATGAATGAAATCTTTTTGATATTTGCATTTATGCCCCTGTGAATGAGTTATTTTCGCATGTGCGTTTATTTTTGGGTAAATTACAACTAAGGCCCCTGGACTTTTGGTACGAGTTACCAATAGGTCCTCGGGACTTATTTTCTTTACAAATAGGTCCCTGAGTGCCCCAGGCACGCGCTTGGCGCGTGATTGGCTGGGTATTTTGCACCTGGACCCCCAGAACTTTGGGTATTTGCATTCCAGTCCCTGTGGACAGTACCCTCTTGTCATTTTTAAATAAAATATCAAATCACCTCCAAATTCGACGAAACTTTGACACATGGCTCGTGCCATGGTGTAGGATTTTTGTGAATTTTTGAGGACATTTTTGATTTCGTTTGTTATTTTTAAAAATTCAAAAACTATCATTTTTGTTACTGTCTAGGTTTAAAAATCACAAAAAAATATAAAAACTCCCCTAAAAATTCTATACAAATTAGCCACTATTTACTTTGTGTTCCTTTATTTTCTAGCCAATTTTGGCTATTTTTCATTGCCTAAAAACCCTAAAAACTTAAAAACACTCAAAAACCCATAAAAATTCTAATAAATTAATTAAAAAACCAAAAACAATAAATCTGGTACCTAAATTTTCCTTATTTCATCTATTTTATAGGAAAATTATCTCCAGGCCTTTTTGAGGTCCTTAGGTATTTTATCTAGGGACTTTAGGCTTGGCTGGACAGTACCCCTTGTTTTTGTTACTGTTTGATTTTTAGAAATCAAAATAAATATCAGAAAAATGCCAAAAATTCACCAAAAACATAAAAAAATTATAAAACACATAAAATATTTTTTTTAATTTTTGGTTGATTTTTGATGCATTAAATAAATTGTTGAAGTGTGCTTGTTTTTGTTTTTCTTATTTTCTTTATATCTTAAAAATCCAAAAAAATATAAAAATAATTAAAAACCACTAAAAAATATTTTGTCTTTTATTTTATTCATTTTTACTACTTCGTAGGCCTTCGGCCAACCCGTGCTCCTTGAGTTCGACCCTGGGTGCTATACCAGGTTAAACATATAGCAGGACCGCTTCTTTGCTTTGATTTGTTTTATTTATATCGAGTGGTTCATTTTTCTTGATTGACACATCCGAGCGATTGAGGTCGCGACGACTGATTTAGCTACACTTGATTGCCTTAGTTGCTCGGGCTTTCGTGTCATCAGAATGGCGCCGTTGCCGGGGAGCACGGCTTAGTAGTTTTTCTTTTCGTTTCATTTTGATTTTCGCGGCTTTTCGCGGCTCTTTCAGAGCTCGCGACTCTTCTCGGCTTTTGTTTATATTTTCTTTTTGTTTTATTTTGCCTTATTTTCTTTTTCTTTTATTTTTGTTTTTGTTTTCTTTTGTTTGTTTATTTTATTTTACATTTTTGCATATATACCCTGTTATTTTTATTTTCATTTCTTTTTCCTTTATTATTTGATTATTGGTTCTGACCACTCTGTTTCTCTTGCGAGGGCCTGAGGACCGAGGCGGCTGATTTCGAGAAGCCGGCGCAACCGCGGGATTCGGAGGCGGCTCCTTTCTTCGTGGAGCCGCAGGAGAGAGTGAGAGAGAGAGAGTTGAGTGGGCGAGGTTTTTATTTTATTTCCATTATTATTGTAATAATACAGGACCATTCTCTGGACTTGGACTCTTCCACCGTAGCAGGTCTGTTTCGCCGAGCACCGGTGTGCTCGGGGGACCCTTAGGACCTTCGCGGTTTTTCGCGGTTTTTACGCAGCTTTCTTTTCTTTTTATTTCTGCCTTTTCCAGTTTTTCGCGGTTTTTGCTCGAGCCCCTAGACTTAGGAATTTCTGGTGACTGTGCCGTACTTAGTAGGATCCACACACCTAACTGTTTATCTGTTCCTATAGATCGTTAATTGGACCTACTTAAAAATCATTAATAAAAATAACCGATTCACTTACCTTCGTAGCCTACGTGCCGCAGCCCGTCCTGTAAAGCGCTTACTCCTACCCCCGATTTGTCGGACAGAGGAGGGACGGGCCAAGACCGGACTCTTTGGCTTGGAGGTCGGTGACTGGTTAGACGGTTCATCGCTAGAATTGCTCATCTAGGACTCGGCTTTACCGCTGCATCATTTAGGTTAGTTTCTTTTCAGTCTTTAAATTCTGCGCGGATCATCTTGCATGTAGAGTGCTGGAGACAGGTACGCATTTCTTACTCAGCATGCATCATTGATTTATCGCGCATCGGCTTTTTCGTCTTCTCCCCCCTGTTTTGGACTTAATAATCAGGAGAACCGAAAAATTCGTTAGGCCGTTTGTTTTCATTTGAAAAAGACTAAAAAGTGAAACCATAAAATTGGGACTGGCTAATCTTATTGATCTTAAAATCCGCTCACCCTAAAAATTCTGTCTTGGGGAGAGCAACCCCCTCATTGTATGGTTTGGATGCGCGAGAGAGTGACCTGCACCCTAGGTAGAGCCCCCCGTTGCTAGTCCCGACTGATTACCGACTTTTCCGTGCGGGCCAGTCGGTTGGGTTAGCATCGGATATCCCAACAGGTCACTTAAGCGCTCTGATATTTTGTGTGTTCACCAAATAAAAATTGAAAAGATAATTTGACCGAACTTTCACGGTCTTCAGCTCGCGTTGCGTTGGTGAACCTGGGGTTTGTTTTCTGATCATAATTTTCCAGATCTCATCCGCCTTACTCGCTAGATCAAGATGATGGGTAGACGGTCTCTTAGGCAGCCTCTGGCTGCACCGCTTTCGGGCACGTCTGCCTCCTCATCTAGGTTGGCCCGCGAGAGCTCAGACCCGCTCTCCGAGCCCGAGTACGATTCCACCCTGTTCCCCCTCGATCCCCTTTCTGTTCTACCTGAGAGACACGAGCCCGAGGAGAGACTGATTGATTTGACAGCACCTGAGTTGGGCTCGTTTGATTTTGCAGACGTCGCTATGGCCGGAGCCGGCAGTTCAGATGATCACTCCCGTCAGCCTGAGCACTTTGTACTTGACCAGGGGGCGATCAACTCCACCCTGATCGCATCACTTGAGACAGTCCAGCAACAGTTACGCGATCAGGGGGCATTTATGATAGAGATGAGGCGAGAGTTGGAGAGGCTCAGAGCAGAGCGAGACCAGCAGAGCGAGGCCAGCAGATGCAGAGGCACGAGCCGCAGCAGCCGCAGCCGCAGCAGCAGCAGCAGCCGCCGCAGCGGGAGGCGCTGCGGCAGGAGGACCACCACGACCGATGCGGGATTTACACAATCCCGGATCTACTCTGATGCATCACTGGGTAATGGTGCCGGCGATCGTGGGGGACTTCAAGTTCCCCCCGAACACCTTGCAGATGCTACCCCGCTTCCACGGACTTGCCACTGAGGAGCCCCACCTCCACCTCCAGGAGTTCCTGATGATCTGCAGCACTGTCCACGATCGCCATGTGGACCAGGACACGATCCGGATGATAGCCTTCCCGTTTTCACTGGCAGATAGAGCAGCCACCTGGCTGAAGCATCTTGGGAGGTTTGTCTACACCTGGGAGCAGCTCCGCACTGAGTACTTGAACAAGTACTATCCACTCGGGCGGACGAATGCATCGAGGGCCCTGATCAGCAACTTCTCCATGTTCCCCAACGAGCAGTTTCACGAGGCATGGGAGAGGTTCCGAGAGCTCCTGGACAGATGCCCGCACCACGACATCACGAAGCCGAACCTTTTGCAGAGCTTCTTCAGCGGGTTGACACCAGAGCTACAGGGCCTGGTGAATGCTTCTTGCGGCGGGTCCTACTTCGCCAAGGACCACGACCAGGTCTGGGCCATCTTCGAGGAGATGGCTGAGAACTATATGGTGATGTCTCAGACCAGGTTGTATACTCAGAAGACCCAGCCACAGCAGCCAGGACCCGTGCAGTACCAGCGGATAGCACGGGTAGATGCAGGTCCATCCAGTTCGTCCGCAGCCGCAGCAGCACAGGCAGAGTCGACAGCTGCGGACATGGGCATTATCAGCGAGAAGTTGGACCGCATGGAGCTGATTGAGAAGAAGCAGTGCCAGAGCATCACTCAGATGGAACAGATGGCACAGGTTCTGAGCGACATGAAGACCCAGCTCATGTGTCTTCAGGAGGCACAGACGGCTCCTCAGCCCCGTCTTTAGTCGCGAGGCGACTCCGGTAGCAGCAGCAGCCCGTCCCAGCGCTCCAGCACACCTGTGCAGCCTAGACAGGTTCACCTTGTACAGGCGGAGCCGTACCAGCAGCCGCAGCCCACCTACCAGTCCCCACCATCTCCAGAGATGCAGATGGTGGTTTACCAGCCGGACCAGCCTCTGGCAGTACTCCCGCCAGCCCCCTACGATGCAGAGCCGTTGATGGATGTCAACGGGATTTGGTATGACCGCCCCCAGCCTGGGATCCGACGAGACAATCCCGGATTCAGGTGGGGGAATGGTGGTGCCCAGCCCCAGTAGCAGTCGTCAGGACAGGGAGGGCAGTACTCCCAGCAGAGAGATCACCAGCAGCCGCAGCAGCAGTCCCCAGCATATCAGCAGCACCAGCCATCATCCTTCGGTCCTCATCCCTATCAGCAGCAGGGACAGTCGTGGAGACGTGAGCAGCAGGCTCACCCAGTTCAGCAGCAGCACCCTTTCTCATACCCCTCTTACCACCAGCAGCAGTACCAGCAGCCTCATCCCCAGAGAGGCTACCCGTCAGGCTCCCACGAGAGCCCCGCTTTGGATGACATCGCCCGCCTCCTCACGGACCAGCAGGCCACATTCAGACGGGAGATGGACGAGTTCCGCCAGGAGATGCGGGACTTGGTGAGAGGGAAGGCCGCCATTCCAGCCCAGATTGAGCCGAATCCGAATAACCTCAAGAGGAAATCTGAGCAGGTATTACACACTGAGTCTGCCACTCGTAGTGACCCATTTGTTGATACATCTTCGGATCTATTTGATGCTGATTTTGTCACACTTAGGAGCGGTAGGACCCCAGCATGTGGCGGCGCCTCATCTGAGCTTCACCACGAGGACACTTCAGAGGCGCCACATGAGGAGGAGGAGAGCGGTACTGAGGCCGCTCCAGATGATGACGGTGGCACTGAGGCCACCAAGGATGTTGATCCCACCGGCGGTACTGAGGCCGCCACTTCACCAGATCGAGGAGGTGGTACTGATGCCACCCGTTTAGCCGAGCCAGCCCGCGGTACTGAGGCCGCGAGACGTCTACCAGCAGCAGCAGCAGACCCAGCCCATGGTGGTACTGAGGCCACCGGTGTTTGTATAGAGAGAGATGTTGTCTTTCCCCGTCCTGATGTATCTCAGAACTTTGGTTTGAATAAAGGAAAAGGTTTAGTTTCTTCTGGTCCCACTGTGGTGCATGATGTATGTGTGGATCCGGTCATCGAACCGTCTAGGCCTTTTCCTAGTCCTTCATCTACGAAGGACCCTGTGATCCCCTTCCCTAGAGCCCTTCAGATGGGGAAGGGGAAGAAAAAAGAAAAAGATCCAAAAAAGAGAGAGCTTGAGGAGTTCAGCCAGAGTATGATAGACCGATTCCATATCCAGCTGACCCTCCAGGAGGCTTTGCAGCACATCCCCCTTCTCCAGCGTTCTTTAAGAGATAGGACTACAGTCAGGAGAAGGAGGAGGAACCACACTTCAGAGATCCATGTGCTGACGAAAGCCACGTGTTTTGCGATCCAGAACCGACTGCCAGCCAAGAGGCCAGATTCAGGGGCCCCGTATGTTAGATGCCAGATCAGTGAGCAGAGGTTCGACCGTACTCTTCTAGATAGCAGATCGTCGATCAACCTTCTTCCGGCAGCCCTTCTCGACCGCTTCGAGTTGGGCACTCTTCGACAGAGCAGGACAGTCCTTCAGTTCGCTGATCGATCTGTCAAGAGGCCGAGGGGGTTATCACGAGACGTTATCGTCACAATTCAGGGCCTGAAATTCCCCGTGGACTTCGTAGTGTTGGACACGGAGATCCCTGAGTCAGTGACCGATACCCCCATCATCCTTGGTCGTCCGTTCTTGGCCACAGCCAAGGCGGTGACTGATCATGATAGCGGGAAGGTGTACTTTCGCGTCGAGGGCGAGAGTATACAAATAGAGACGGTCGAGGACTACAGAGCTAGATTCAGAGCTCGCTCAGATGCGAGTACAGATTCAGAGCAGCTGACAGACGTAGAGCCAGACATCCACCAGGACTGTGATTTTGTGATCACAGATGACGAGGCAGCTTGGGCAGATCCTGCAGCACAGACCATCCTCTCATACTCAGATACAGCTGATGCCGAGATGATAGCAGAGGAGAGTCTGGAGAGCACAGCCCTGGTTCAGGATACCACAGAGGCAGCAGAGCCGGTCCTGGATCGCGACACGATTTTCAGTGATGGTGGTGCTGAGGCCACCTTGCTTCACGGTGGTACTGATGCCACCGCGGTTGATACAGATCCCTCGGATTCAGAGTCTGATTGGGCTGATTGTGATGACCAGATGCCAGACCTGATTCCACCTGAGCCTACAGATGAGGAGGAGGCAGATGCAGAGCAGACCAGAGACAGTGCAGTTGAGCAGCCTACCCCCGATCCAGTTTGCGAGAGTACGCTTTCACTTTCCCAGGCAGATTTGGCAGACTTAGCAGCTTTCACTCAGTTTCTTCCACAGCCAGATTTGCCAGCACCGAGCATTCCAGAGCTGAAGCCGCTCCCTACTTCGTTGAAGTATCGATTCCTTGCGGGTGAGCCAGAGATGTACCCAGTCATCATCTCCGCCGAGTTGACTGGAGAGCAGGAATCCCGTTTGATGGGGGTTCTTGAAAAGAACCGCAAGGCGATCGGATGGAGCGTAGCAGATCTCCATGGGATTAGCCCATCAGCGTGCTCCCACCATATCTATCTCGAGGAGGGGGCGAAGCCGTCGCGTGAGTTCCAGCAGCGTCTGAACCCCAACCTGAGAGAGGTCGTGATGAAGGAAATATCGAAATGGTGGAGTGTAGATTTTATTTATCCCATTTCCGACTCCAAGTGGGTCAGCCCCTTGCATGTGGTGCCCAAGAAGACGGGCATCACGACTGTGATCAGTGAGTCGGGAGAGGAGATTGCTACACGAGTACCCACCTCTTGGAGGGTCTGTGTTGACTACAGGAGACTCAACCAGGCCACCAAGAAGGACCATTTCCCCCTGCCATTTATTGACCGGATCATTGAGAGACTGGCAGGGAAGAGCCATTATTGCTTCCTGGATGGGTACTCAGGCTACAACCAAGTGGCCATCGCTCCTGAAGATCAGGAGAAGACCACCTTTACCTGTCCCTTCGGCACATATGCTTTTCGACGCATGCCATTTGGGCTATGCAATGCCCCTGCGACTTTTCAGAGGTGCATGCTGTCGATCTTCTCGGACATGGTAGGGGAGTGTTTGGAGGTCTTCATGGACGATTTCTCGGTCTACGGTGACGGATTCGACTCCTGTCTTGACTGCCTAGACCGAGTACTCCAGCGATGTATTGAGTATCATTTGGTTCTATCTTGGGAGAAGAGTCACTTCATGGTGACTCAAGGGACGGTGCTTGGCCACATCATCTCCAACAGGGGCATGGAGGTTGATCCGGCCAACGTTGATGTCATTAGGAAACTCACACCGCCGTCCAATCTAAGGCAGCTACGATCATTCCTGGGGCACGTTGGATTTTATAGGAGGTTCATTCAGGATTTCAGCAGGATTGCCCGACCGTTGACTGACCTCTTGACGAAAGACACCGAGTTCCTTGTCGATGACAAGTGTCTTTCGTCGTTTGCGACTCTCCAGCAGTGCGTTATTGAGGCTCCTGTCCTCCAGCCGCCTGATTGGTCTCTCCCATTCGAGATCATGACGGACGCCTCCGACTTTGCCGTAGGGGCAGTGCTGGGACAGAGGAGGGATGGAGTTTCATTTGCCATACACTATGCTAGCCGCACATTGAATTCCGCCCAGCGGAATTATACGGTCACAGAGAAAGAGATGCTAGCCGTAGTGTTTGCCCTGGATAAGTTCAGATCATATATCATCGGATCTAGAGTGACTTTGTTTACAGATCACACCGCCATCAGGTACCTCATGGCAAAGAAGGATGCCAAGGCCAGACTGACTAGATGGATCCTTCTACTCCAGGAGTTTGACATTGAGATCAAGGATAAGCCTGGAGTCAAGAATGTGGTGGCGGATCATCTCTCCCGACTAGAGCAGCCTGAGGATTCTGAGCAGATTGACCCTATTAGAGATACCTTCCCAGATGAGGCGATCCTTGCTATCGCCTCACTCCCATGGTACGCCGATATTGTGAACTTTCTCGTTGCTGGGAAAGTCCCACAAGATTGGCCCCGGCAGAGGCTTGAGACCTTCCTCGCGAAGGCCAAGTCCTACCATTGGGAGGATCCCATCCTTTACCACGAAGGAGGGGATAGCGTCTGGCGTCGGTGTATTCCTCAGGAGGAACACCATAGCGTCCTCACTTACTGCCACAAGCTTGAGGCAGGAGGACATCATTCTGGGAGGAGAATGGCACAGAAAGTGCTCCAATCCGGCTTGTGGTGGCCTACCCTCTTCAAGGACTCAGATGAGTTCGTGAAGAGGTGTACTGACTATCAGAGGATAGGCACTTGTGGACAGCGTGATATGATGCCGATGCAGCCTATTCACTTCTGTGAGGTTTTTGATGCATGGGGCATCGATTTCATGGGTCCATTCCCTAAGAGTCGGGGATTTGAGTACATTCTGTTGGCCGTTGATTATGTGAGTCGTTGGGTGGAGGCTATCCCCGCCCGAGCCGCTGATGCGAGGACAGTTTGCAGATTTTTGAGGAAGCACATCATCACGCGGTTCGGGGTTCCACGAGTTCTGATTTCTGATGGGGGATCTCACTTCATCAACGACCAGGTGAAGGCACTTGCTAGCGAGTTCGGCATAGACCATCGTGTTGCTACACCTTACCATCAACAGACGAATGGTCTAGCCGAAATGTCGAATAGGGAGATCAAGACTATTCTGCAGAAAGTCGTCCGCCCTGACCGAAAGGATTGGTCACAGCTTTTGGACTCGGTCTTGTGGGCATATAGGACGTCTTTCAAGACACCTTTGGGCACATCTCCCTTTTGCCTCGTATATGGCAAGCCATGCCATTTACCTGTTGAGCTGAGGCACAAGTCACTGTGGGTAGTTACAGATATTTTGATGGATCCAGATGGTATGGGAGACCAGAGAAGGGCAGAGCTAGCTACCCTGGAGGAGCTTAGAGATGCAGCTTTCTCAAGCAGCCTACATTATAAGGAGAAAGTCAAGGAGTGGCATGATTCTCATATCAGCCACAAACATTTTGAGCTTGGACAGAGAGTATGGCTGTTTGATGCGAGGCTACGCCTATTTCCAGGGAAGCTACAGAGCAAATGGAAAGGACCTTATCTGGTTAGAAAGGTACACGACAACGGTAGCATAGATATATCTGAGTTGTCTTCTGAGAATACCTTTCGAGTGAACGGCCAGCGGCTCAAACCATTTCTAGATCATGAGCCGCGGGTCGTTGATCTTGCCCCTATTCATTTTGCGTGAGATGTGGTCTTTGACTCACATCTAATGCATCTCACGCCTGAGTTTCACTGATCCTCCGCCTTGTATAGATCCAGATGTCCATATCACCACATTCTTTAGTCCCACATCCCTTCCTTCATCTTGTGATTATGCTATACTTAGGGTGCACTTTACCCTAAGTATAGGGGGGATGTGAGACCTTTCGGGTATTTCTTTTGTTTCTGTCTACCCCTGTTTTTGCTGCCTATACTTAGGGATATTTCACCCTAAGTATGGGGGGGTAGGCCCTGTACATTCTGCACTCAGGTTTTTCCTTAGTATACAGCCTGCTATACTTAGGATTACTTGATCCTAAGTATAGGGGGGAGACCTGGGTCCCTCTTGACTTTTCATTTCCTTTTTGTATAGCCTTTCTTTTCACTCTCCTATACCTAGCACGAGTTATGTCTTCTTCATCGCTCTTGACTCTGAGGACATCGTTCGAGCTAAGTATAGGGGGGTGTGTATATATTTCATATATACTTTAGCCATAACTCGTACTTTGTGTGAGTGTGTTAATAAATAAAATGGCTAAAAACCACAAAAATTAAAAATTTTCATGTACATAATCTTCTTTTATTTGCACATACATAACTAGTGTACAAATTATTTTTGTAAAAATGATTTCAAAAATCTTTTGTGTAAAGCTTGTGTAAATATTTTTGTATCAAAATTATGTGTATAGTACAAAATTTTTCCAAAATGTTTTGAAAATCAAAAGTTTGCAAAAATCTTGTGTAAATGTGTGTAAATATCTTTTTGCAAAACTTGCACTTCATGCATCATCCATACATGATTTCAAAACATTTTTCAAAAATTTTGCATGATTGTAAAATTTGTGTAAATAAGCATCTTTTTGTACATATGTATATAGTTTTTCTGGATGATAGTTGACATTTAAACTAGCCTGGAATCAAATTGAGAAATGGAGCTTGATTAAGATCTTAATCCACCTAATTTCTAAGAGGAACCTTATAGGACTTAGGTTTAAGGCTTTTCAGGTCCATGGTGACTTAATTCTTTGAGTCCACTAGGCTATGATCACATGTCATCTCAATGAGCCTAAGTAGAGCACTTAACAACAACACATGACTCATATAGATTATGGCTTTACTTGGACACCAGCACTATGCACCGAGCTCTCTACGGATGAGGTGGTGAGGAGGCAGTCTTCCTTGACTTGGGGTAGCATATGAGGGTAGTACTTCTAGGCGGAACCTCTCTTCTTCTTTTAGTGAAGGAAGTGCGTCTCAACTTGGTCTGGTTGCCATGAGGTCTAACGACGGGAGTTGTGGGTTGCAATAAAGCTTCAAAAGAGGGATAGTCTACTGGCTCAAGAGGAAAAACTCCTTGTATATATGCTGCACATGTAGATGTTGTATAGATGCACTGAAAAAAAAATGTGCAAAAAGAAAAGAACTCCATAAAAGTGGTGGGTCTGAGAGAAAATGATAATCCCACCGGAGTATGTATATAGAGTGCAATAAGCAAAGCTTGGTTTCATGATCCACCTGTTGTAGCTTGCAGCAGGGAGACTTGGCTACACTGGTCAAGCTCCCAAGGGTACTTGGCTACATTGGCCTTGACCCATTCTCTTCTTCCCCCTCTTCTTGAGCCGGTTGTACTTGAACTTAGAAGGGAATACCCCGCTCCTCGAGGAAAGAGTGGCCAGATTGAGGTCATAGAGTTACCTTGTTGGGGAGGGTTGTCAAGTTGCCATTTCTGAGGTGGAGAGCTTAGACTTCACATCCACAGGACAAGGAAAGATTCATGGTCTTCAGGGTTTGTGATTGATGACTTGTTCTGATCTGGAGCATTGAGGAGTCTTGGTTATAGATTAGTGGAACTTAGAGGTTGTTAGGTTTTAAACTTAAGTCTAAATAAGGTTCCGACACATTAATAATCCAAAGATCTGATCGAGCTCCATACCCCAATTTAATGAAGGCAAGTTTAATAATCAACCTTGATCCATGTACATCCTCTTTTTCTTTTTCTTTCTTTCTTTTTCACTTCTTTTTCAAATAAGTGTTTGCTAAGGGACTAGCAAAGTTAAGTATAGGGGGGTGATGAATACCCATTCATCACTCTTTATTCTTATATTTTAGCTACAAAAACCTTTGCAAATGCATGTAGATATGTGTAAATAGGAATAATTAGCATGTTTTTATGCAAAAATAAAAGAATAAAGATTAAAAAGAAAAAGAGGGAAATATTTAGAATAAATATTGAGCAACCTAACCCAAGGGAGGGCTCAGCATGGGCCTGACCACATAAAAGCCAAAGTAGAGGGAGATAGGTGCTCTTGTGTATATATTTATGTAAATAAAATAAAAATGTTTTCCTCACCCAAAAATATGCTTGTAAATACTTGTATATATTTATTTATAAAAACAAAAGAAAAACTAAAAATCAAAAAGATCAAAAACACCCTTTCATCATGCACATAGACCATGCTCCTACATTTATTTAACCTTGCAAATAAATAAAGTTATTTTCCAAACTTTTTGTAAATATTCTATGCTATATATATATATATATATTGTAAATAAATAAAATAAAAAGAGTCAAAACAAAAATCAAATAAAAACAACAAAATTAAAAATACAAAAATACATTGTACATATACCTTGTATATAGTTGCACATAACTATTTATTTTACCTATGTATATAAATAATAAAAATCAAATAAAAACATCCTTTTATTCCTTATTTTATACTATAAATAAATAAAATATAAAATAAGGATAAAATTGTACAAAAATAATAATTAAAAATCAAAAATCAAAACCCCACACATTGTGTATATACCTATATATAGTACATATAGTGTAAATACCTTATTTTTATTTCCAAAAATTAATTAAAAATCACCAAGAAATAGAAAAAAATAAAATAAAAATATTTCATGTTTTGAGTTTTGGCTGAATCGGGCCCTAGCTACCTCCATTTGTCACTCCAATATCCTGCCACGTGGCCTGACCGCATTGGCTCCTGGGGATGTTGACCGCCCGGTCAACTGGCCCCCCCAGGACCACTTCTCACGGGTTCTAGCGTCGGACCCCACTTCTCGGATTTTCCCCGCTCGACCCAATTGCCTATCACCCAAACCCCGGCTCTGTTTTACACCTCCCACATCCGACACCCTCGCCGGGCATCCACCTCGGGATCCGCGCGCCACCGTGACCCTACCCGAGCCTTTCTTCTCGGATCCATCCAGCCTACTTAAGCGAGCTCCGCCACCCATTTCACGCATCTTTGACCATTCGCGTCATTCTCCAGTGAGCTCCAAAGAGAGAGAGGTGACAGCTCGCGCCTCGACCTGTTGCAGCGAGGAGAGGAGGTGAAAACCATCGATCCGGCGATACATCTGCCGCAGCTCCGCCGCCTGAGCGAGCTCCGAGCCTCGGGCCGAGACGACCCTTGAGGCCACGACCGGGAGCTTCCCCAGCTCCAGCACAGTCTCCTCGACCACCCAGGTAGTCCCTTAGCTCCAACTTTCCGTTCAATTTCCATTTTCCCCCAAATCTCGCCGTCGCCGTGTTTCGTCGATTCCGACCACCTCACACCTCCATTCGATCATCGGAATCCATCGTCACCTCCGCCTTCCTCCCGCGCACCTTCTCCATACCCCCATCCAACCCAGCTCGCACAGGAGCTGGGGTTCGAGCTCCTCCGTCTACCCCCCTCGCCGGAGCTCACCCATATCGCACCACCAGCCACCTTCACCCGCCTAACCGGGTCGAGGCACTTTGCCCTCGACCCGCGAGTCTCCTGGTTTACTTTGCAGGTACTTCCCAGCCCATCTGAGGGCCTGGGTCATTCGGGCCAGGAGCTTCACCTCCGCCGACCTCGCCGGAGCCCTCCAGGGCTCGACTGGGTCATCGGAACCCACCATCAGCTGTGGAGCATCATCGCGGAGCTTCTCCGATCTCCAGAGGCAGCAGGGGAGGATCCCAGCGCACGCACGAGGCCGGCGAAACTCGCCGGCCAACTGTTCTTCCAGCATCTTCCCCGACCGTCCGATCATCCTCGACCTCCAGTTCTCATCCTGACCGTCCACTTGAGGAGATCCAGCCACCGTCAGATCTTGGAGAGGTGATCTGGACCGTCTGTTGCACGAGGTTTAGCCACCGAGAGCCTCACCCATTCGATCCCCCCACGTGGCGTACCCTCGACCATCCGATCGCTGCGAGGACCTCAGCGTTGGAGTGCCACCTGATCCACACCGTCAGATGCACCACGTGGCGCCCATCCATCGGCCGCATTAATAAAGGGTAATTTGCCCTTAGGCCCTGCCTTGTCCTTTATTTCGTTTTAGTCCTGTAAATATTTTAGTCAGTTGTTTAGTTTTAGGGTAATTTGCATGTTGGACCTCGTGCTTTAGACATTTGCATTTATACCCCTGCCTGTGTGAGCCACGTGCTTCGTCACGTGTTATTTTGGTATATTTGCAATCTATGCCCTTGTAGTTCTGGATTGTTCTGAAATGAATGAAATCTTTTTGATATTTGCATTTATGCCCCTGTGAATGAGTTATTTTCGCATGTGCGTTTATTTTTGGGTAAATTGCAACTAAGGCCCCTGGACTTTTGGTACGAGTTACCAATAGGTCCTCAGGACTTATTTTCTTTACAAATAGGTCCCTGAGTGCCCCAGGAACGCACTTGGCGCGTGATTGGCTGGGTATTTTGCACCTGGACCCCCAGAACTTTGGGTATTTGCATTCCAGTCCCTGTGCACAGTACCCTCTTGTCATTTTTGAATAAAATATCAAATCACCTCCAAATTCGACGAAAATTTGATACATGGCTCCTGCCATGGTGTAGGATTTTTGTGAATTTTTGAGGACATTTTTTATTTCGTTTGTTATTTTTAAAAATTCAAAAACTATCATTTTTGTTACTGTCTAGGTTTAAAAATCACAAAAAAATATAAAAACTCCCCTAAAAATTCTATAAAAATTAGCCACTGTTTAGTTTGTGTTCCTTTATTTTCTAGCCAATTTTGGATATTTTTCATTGCCTAAAAACCCTAAAAACTTAAAAACACTCAAAAACCCATAAAAATTCTAATATTTTAATTAAAAAACCAAAAACAATAAATCTGTTACCTAAATTTTCCTTATTTCATCTATTTTATAGGAAAATTACCTCCAGGCCTTTTTGAGGTCCTTAGGTATTTTATCTAGGGACTTTAGGCTTGGCTGGACAGTACCCCTTGTTTTTGTTACTGTTTGATTTTTAGAAATCAAAATAAATATCAGAAAAATCCCAAAAATTCACCAAAAACATAAAAAATTATAAAACACATAAAAATATATTTGTTTTAATTTTTGGTTGATTTTTGATGCATTAAATAAATTGTTGAAGTGTGCTTGTTTTTGTTTTTCTTATTTTCTTTATATCTTAAAAATCCAAAAAAATATAAAAATAATTAAAAACCACTAAAAAATATTTTGTCTTTTATTTTATTCATTTTTACTACTTCGTAGGCCTTCGGCCAACCCGTGCTCCTTGAGTTCGACCCTGGGTGCTATACCAGGTTAAACATATAGCAGGACCGCTTCTTTGCTTTGATTTGTTTTATTTATATCGAGTGGTTCATTTTTCTTGATTGACACATCCGAGCGATTGAGGTCGCGACGACCGATTTAGCTACACCTGATTGCCTTAGTTGCTCGGGATTTCGTGTCATCAGGTGGCTGAAGCACAGGAGCTGAAACAACCATATTTTTGAGAGTCTCAAAAGACGCATGACACTTATCATTGACAATGAACTCGGTGTCTTTTGTCAGCAAATCAGTAAGTGGTCGGGCAATCTGACTGAAGTCCAGAATGAACCGTCGGTAGAAACCGACATGCCCCAGAAAAGACCGCAACTGACGCAAATTGGATGATGGATTGAGTTTTCTAATGATATCCACCTTGGCCGGATCAACCTCCATGCCCCTGTTGGAGATGATATGACCAAGGACCGTCCCTTGAGTCACCATGAAGTGACTCTTCTCCCAAGACAATACAAGATTTACCTCTATGCAGTGCTGAAGCACATGGTCTAGGCAGTCAAGACAAGCATCGAACCCGTCGCCATAGACCGAGAAGTCATCCATGAAGACCTCTAAACAGTCACCCACCATGTCCGAGAAGATGGACAACATGCACCTTGGAATGTCGCCGGAGCGTTACATAAACCAAAGGGCATCCCACTGAAAGCATAAGTCCCAAACGGACAGGTGAGTGTCGTTTTCTCCTGGTCTTCGGGCGCAATGGCCACTTGATTGTATCCGGAGTACCGGTCAAGAAAGCAGTAATGACTCTTCCCAGCTAGCCGCTCGATAATCTGATCAATGAATGGCAGCGGGAAGTGATCCTTCTTGGTGGCCTCATTCAATCGTCTGTAGTCCACACAGACCCTCCAAGAAGTGGGTACTCGGGTAGCGATCTTCTCTCTAGACTCATTCACAACTGTAGTGATACCCGTCTTCTTGGGTACCACATGCAACGGACTAACCCATTTGGAGTCGGAGATGGGATAGATAAAATCGGTGCTCCACCACTTCGAAATTTCTTTCATGACTACGTCTCGAAGATTCGGGTTCAACCGTCGTTGGAACTCACGCGACGGCCTAGCATCATCCTCAAGATAAATGTCGTGAGAGTACAGAGCCAGACTAATCCCCTGGAGATCGGCTATACTCCAACCTATTGCCTTGCGGTTTCTTTCAAGAACCTCCATCAGACGAGATTCTTGTTCTCCAGTTAAACCTGCTGAGATAATGACTGGGTGCATATCTGGCTCACCCACAAGGAATCTATATTTCAACGACTGCGGCAAAGGTTTCAGTTCTGGACAACTGATAGGTGGCAGATCTGGCTTCTGATATGTCTGTGTGAAGGCGACCAGGTCTACAGGGGAGAACTCTTGCTCTGCATGAATCTCTGACGAAGGGCAGCCCGCTGAATCATCAATGAACTGCACTGGCTCGCACTCTGTCATGGTTGTAGGCTCAGAAGGAATCAGACAAGGCAAATAGTCATCGAAATCATCCCAATCGATGTCTGAATCTGAGGGATCAGAAGAAGATGAACAAGATTGAAAATCATCAGCACCACTCGTCCCAACATTGTCAGCCTCAAGTGTATCCTTGTCTAGGGGCGTGCTTTCCAGGCTCTCGACTGCCATAAGCTTTAGATATAATGAATCTGTAGGCAAGGCGAGGATCGGTGCTACAGGATCTGTCCAGTTGGATTCGTCATCAGTCATCACAAAATCACACTCTTGGTGGATGTCTAGCTCTTCCGCTGTCATCTGCGCGGCTTCACTAGATTGCTCCGAGCATTCAAGTTCTCTGGATCTGGTCTCCTCGATCGTCTCTATTTGTATGGTTTCACTCTCTACGCGAAAACACACCTTCCCATTATCATGATCGGTCACCGCCTTGGCTGTGGCCAAGAATGGACGTCCGAGTATGATAGGGGCATCAGTTACTGACTCAGGGATCTCCATGTCCAACACAACGAAGTCCACGGGGAATTTCAGGCCCTGAATGGTAACGACCACGTCTTTCAATAACCCCTTCGGCCTCTTAGTCGACCTATCAGAAACCGAAGGACTGTCCTGCTCCTAAGAAGATGACCAAACTCGAATTGGTCGAGTAAGGCTGCCGGAAGAAGGTTAATTAAAGAGCCGTTGTCTAACAGAGTACGATCAAACTGCTGCTCTTGAATCTCGCATCTGACATAGGGAGCTCCTGCATCTGGTCGCTTGGCTGGAAGTTTGTTCTGAATAGTGCAGCAAGTGGAATGAGTGAGCACATGGATTGGATCTCTGTGGTTCCTCCTCTTCCTGCAGACTGTAGTTTTCTCGTTCAAGTTCTTTTTGAAGAGGGGGATGTGCTCAAGTGCTTCTTGTAGAGTCAGCTGAATATGAAATCTGTCTATCATCTGATTGCTGAACTCTACCTGCTGATCTTTTTTAGGATTTTCTCTTTTGTTCCCCTTCGCCCGGCGGAGTGCCTCAGGGAAGGGGATGGTAGGGGCCTCCTCAGATGGAGGACTAGGAATAGGTCCATGTGCCTGTGAAGGATTAGAATCCATACAATCATCATCATTCAACACATATGGATCCGCAATTCGAACAGAAACCTTTCCTTTATTCATATTTTTGTTTTTCTTGTTACCATAGTCCATAGATACAAAAGGTGGTAATATCACAGAGGGACGCTCAACAAAAGTAGATGTGGTGGCCTCAGTACCACCACCGGCACCTGTCTTCACGGCATCAGCACCGCGCTCTGGCTCTGCATCCAAAATGGTGGCATCAGCACCACCGTTTGCATCTGGTATCACGACGGCCTCAGTACCGTCGTCTGGCTTTCCATCACTGGTGGCATCAACACCACCATCTTCATCAACAGTGGCATCAGTACCGCTACTCTGTTCCTCTGGAGCTCCTGGTTCAGCTGGTGGTTGTCGCTCAGAAGAGGCGCCGCTGGCTGGCATCCTACCGCTCCTAGTAGTCACAAAATCAGCATCATACAAAGAAAGAGATATGTCACTCAAATAGTCACTAGGAGAGGTATCCTCTAGAAACTCTACCTGCTCAGACTTCATTTTCAGATTGTTCGGGTTAAGTTCAATTTGAGCGGGTATGGCGGTCTTGCTTTTGATGATTTCCCTCATCTCCTGCTGGAATTCATCCATTTCTTGCCTGAAGGATGCTCGCTGTTCGGAAAGCAAGCGGGCAAGATCATCTAAAGCTGGGTTCTCAAAAGCCGGGGCCTGAGAACCGGATGGGTTCCCTTGCGGGAAATGAGGCTGCTGTTGCTGCTGGTACTGTTGAGGCAGGGGATATGACTGATGAGGCTGCTGACGCTGCCTCCACTGCTGTCCCTGATAAGCGGGACGAGGACATTGATGGTACTGTTGCTGCTGGGCATATTGGGGCTACTGTTGCTGCTGTGGTTGCTGGCTGCTTTGTTGTCCTTGAGATGGATTCTGCTGTTGAGATGAGGACCCACCATTGCCCCAACGGAATCTGGGATGATCGCGACGAATCCCGGGATGAGGGTACCGGTCGTACCATATCCCATTGACTTCCATCAATGGTTCCTGCTCGAAGGAGGGTGGAGGAAGAACTGCCAGTGGCTGCTCCGGCTGATAGACCACCATCTGAGTGTCCTGAGATGGCGGCTGCGCTGGGTAGTATTGTAGCAAAGGGACTGGCTCTGCCTGGATATGGTTGACCTGGCGGTACGAGATAGAGGGTTGGGATGAGTTGCTACTGCTCGAATCAGCACGTGACCTAGGAGGATGCTGGGAAGATATATGTGCCTCCTGGACGCAAAGGATCTGCGTCTTCAGGTCACTCATTGTCTTGGCAATCTGGTCCATCTGGGCCATGCCTTGCATCAGGATGCTCTCCTCTGTCAGCCGTGTTTGGGTTCTCTGAAAAAGCAAAAGAACCCATCTCAGGTGCTGTCAAATGTTTTGAGCTCTACGATGCACTAAATTCTGAGACTCTTGGACTGATGGAAGGGGAATGAGAAGGGTGGTCGAGGGGGAACAGGGTGGAAGTGAACTCAGGCTCGGAGAGCGAACTCTCCGAGGTCGTCCTAGATGAATGAGGATGAGTGCTAGATAGCGGTGCCGACAGAGTCGGCCTAAGAGACCTCCGTCCCATCATCTTGATTATTGAGAAGAGTAAGGTGAATGCAAAATGAAGAAGAAAGAAGGGAGATGCAAAATTGCGCACAAGTGTGTTGTGTTTTTGATCTTGACCTAAATATATCTAGCAATCAAACACAAAATAGGGGTGAGTTCACCAACTCAACACATGAAGCCGTGAAGGTTCGGCTTTTATCTTGTCAGTTCTAATCTTGAATTCAGGAATTTATCTTGTCACGAGTCCTTAGAGCGCTACGCCTAAAGGAGAGAGAGTACTGCCGGAAAAGTATTCCCGTACTTGTCCTCCTCCTGTGTAACCTGTAGCATGCGCTTTTTAAGGTCCTTATAACCCTTCCTAGATCCCTACTCAGCCAAAGAATGAGAGGGAGGAAGCCGATAGGCGAAACCGATACTTCGGACCTCGCTCGCAACGGAATCACCCGTGAGCGTGCAAGATCCTACTCGGACGCAGACGGTGAGACAGACACACTCGTGAAGGTGTGGCCTATGCTCGGTACTTCAGACAAGGTCGATGCTCACACAATAGTGAGTCACCAATGGCGACCAAGCCCTACTCGCCTACGTATGATAGTAGCGCCAATACTTCAGAAATCCAGGCGATACACAAGGCAGCCACAAGCTGGGATTTGGGCTGTAATCCTTACGAAGCACTCTGCTCACTTGGAAGGAGACCTTCCCATGCAACCTGAAAACAAGTGAGGGTTTTACTCTCCCCAATCAATGAGTCCAATTATCGATTTTATTTTTGGTCAAGGTTTTCTTAGTAGTCCCTTTTTTAATTTTTTTGGTGTTATCGCTTCTTTTGAGTAAATTCAAACAAGCGCCTAACGATTTTGTATTTTCTTGATCCTACTTTATCCTAAAACAGAGGGAGAATAGAGTCGGAAAAGCCAATGCAAGTCGACACCAAGATGGAAATCTCTCCTTTGTGCCTAAATGATGGATGCAAAGTAAGAAGACTTACAGCGAATCCCAGCTCTCTCCATGCGGGATGCAAAGCAGAAATTTATAAACCTAAACTACATGCCGGTATGCAATGCGGAAATCGTCCTAAAATAGGCAACTGCTACGTGAAGAACCACAAGTCAACCACTAACCTTCAGTCCTAATGTCCGGTCTAGGCTCACCCCTCCTTCTCTCGACACATCAAGTTTAGGAGAAGCGCTTGGCGGGATGAGCTCGCGGCGCACGGATCGAAGACTAATGACTGACTTTTTAATTAGACTAAGTCCAAATACGATTAATAGGAATATGCAAAGGTTATTAGTGTGTTTGGACCTAATCTAATCGAACAAGCAAGCCTACAGCTAAGGGCTCAATCCACAAAAGAAATGAAAATGAAAACAAAACTGGAAAATGAAAATCGGAAAATGCGATGAAATCCGCGGTGATCCCCCGGGTGAATAAACACCCGGAAATTAGGCCCAGAAGTTCAAGTGTCCAAGTCCCTGTATTATTACAAATTAATAAACACTCTCTCACAAAATAAAATGCAAGCTAATCTAATCACTCTCTCACTCCTCCTGCTCTCTCCTGCCAGCTTGGCTTAAGAAAAGCCGGCTCAGCTTCACGTGGTTGCTTCAGATCCCTTAGGCGATCCGCCTCGCTCCGCGGTCCCTCGCAAGAAGACAAAAAGAGATGGTCAGAAAAGCTCAACAATATCTATCAAAAATGCAAGAGAGATAAAATGAAGCAATGGTAAACAAGCAAACACAATCAGACAAAAATATGAACTACTCGTTGTTGCTCCCCGGCAACGGCGCCATTTGATAAACCCAAAAATCGAATAGTCTTGTATTCCACACAAGGCGGGAACACAATCGAAGTGTTGACCACTCAAAATCTGAATTTGATCAACAATTAACCCACACTATAGATCAAACAATAAGAAATAAATGTGAAGTTAAAATTTATTTTTAACTCTACATAAATGGTGTATAGAGCAAGTATGCAGAGAGTTTGAACACAGGGAGCAAAACCGGGTAGATCAAAAAGGTGTGTGTGTGTGAGAGAGTGTGAAGTGTTGTCTACACTAATGCAAAGCAAATATTTTTGTGGGTTTTTAATTTAAAATTTTTTTATTTTAATTTTATATTTTATATTTTGATTTTTAATTTTCTGATTTTTATATTTTTTATATATTTTATATATATATATTTTTCAATATTGAAATTTATAAGCTGTATAATAAAAGAGAGGATAAAATATTTATATAAATATGCAAAAATGCTCCAAAATTCAGAAATAAAATCTTTTTAGTATTTTTATGATTTTTTTACTGTTTTTGTGATTTTTGGGTATTTTTCAAAATGTTTTTGGTATTTTTAAAAACTGAAATAAAGAAAACAGTGGATTAACAATCTGATCGAGACTAAAATTGGAAGGAAAAATGTCAAATGATCTCAAAATTTTCCCAAATTAGTTTTAAAACAAAGAGAATAAAATATAGAACCTACAGGACCTGAGTTTAGATTTTTTAGAGTTTTGTAGAATTTTTTTTGGAATTTTTTGAAGTTTTTAGGAGTTTTCTAATTTTTAATGTTTTTCTTTTGAAATTTTTAGGGATTTTTAGACTGACACATAAAATAGGTTAAAATAAACATTAGTAATTTTTTTGGAATTTTTCGAGGTATTTTAATATTTTTGGGGTATTTTCTAAGCTAGACAGTACTGAAATAACAAGTTTTTGATTTTTAATAAATATGAAAATGCAATAAAATCAAAAACTAAAAATATGGCGTGAAAGTGCAAGTGAACAGGAGCTTAACTTGAATTTTTGAGAATTTTTTGAATTAAAATGATGCCTTAAATAAATCAGACAAGCACACTAAAATAATTCAACCTAGCAGGGGCATATGTGCAAATACTAAAACATCCAGGGGAATACATATAATTTTCCACAAAATATAACACTTAATATTCGAATTTATGGACCAAACACAAATAAGAAGACCCACAGGGGTATCGGTGTAAAATGCCAACCAGGGCGTGTGACTTGCACGCGCCTGGGAGGGACCCAAACGTAATTTCAACAACGCCCGAGGGCATACATGCAATTTTCCCAAAAATATAACGCTTAATACAAAACTTAGAGCACTGAAACGAAATAAACAAAAGGCCAAGGGCCTCCCTGCAAAAAGCCCACACCTCACGTGAACATGTCACGTGAGGTGACGTGGCAGAGGACCTGTGTGCAAATACCTAAAGTCCGAGGGCCTAAACGTAAATTTTACAAAAATTTTAAACTACTAATTGAAGTTTCATAACTAAAATACAATTACAAAAAGGTGCGGGGGTATACTTGCAAAAGTCCCTCGCAAGGCAGATCCAACGGCGGATGGACGTTGATGACGTGTGGCGCGAATCCAACGATCGGCGGCTAGGCGCGATCCAGCGGCGTGGCACGAGCCACTTATCCACGTGGCAGCTTCTCCTCGCGCGATGACGGTTCGCTTCCTGCGGCCCAGATCAGAAGATGATGAAGATCGGACGGCTGGGGCCTTGCAAGATCCGATGGCTGCTGATCCGTCTGGGACACCTTCATGATCGAACGGCGGGGAAAGGCTCTCGATGAATTGGGATGAACTCGCGGGGAGGCGAGTTTCCCAGGCGTCGATCTCCCTCCTTCGCCACGTCTTTGTGCTCCAAGATGGTGTCCGGTGCTCCTGAGGTCCTCCTCTCAATGATGACGGCTCCAAAAAGGTCCGGCGATGGCCGGAACGCTCACACGGTGACGGCGGAGCTTGGGTGCTCCAGATGCCTCCGGCGACTCCCCAAAATGAGCGCCAGGTGCGCGACGTGGCTCAAGACCTACAGGGAAATGACGTCAAAGGGCCGAGGGCAAATTGCCTCGGCCCCGCGGTGGTGGGCGAACGGTGGAGATGAGTATGGAAGTCGTGGCCGGAGGAGCGCTCCGGCGATGGATTTGGAGGTGCGAATTGATCGATGAATCGAGGTAGTTTTTAGAGGGTTTTTGATCCTAGAACTTTGGCTAGAAGAATGCAAGAAAAACTAAGGGGAAATAACTACCTCAAGGGCCTGGGGCCCGAGGTGAAGGGTACCACGACGGTGGTTGGCCGGAGGTCACTGGAACGCCCAAAGCCGCTCTGCTCCGCCTCCTGGAAGAGTCAATCCTGGAACTGTCACCTCCAGGAGTAGATTGAGATCACAAGGGGCACGAGAGGGACCAAGAATAGGGTTCAAGTTTGAATCGAAATTCAAACTTTGCTTAAGTAGGGTTGACGGGCAAGGCTCATAGAACTAGGCGTCGCGGATGCTTCGATACTCCACAGCCCGAGGAATCACCCAGGCGTGATTCATGGATAGATGGGCTACAAAAGTTATGAAGAACGATTCGTGAAATGAGATACGAGGCATCCTCGAAAAAATCGAGAACATGGGTTAAACCGATGTTCTGACACAAGGCAGGGAGGAAGGTCAGGCTGTTGACCTCGGTCAACGGGCCCGACCACCAGGTTGGTCCACGTGGACCAACAAGGAAAAACCTCCTAGAAATACCTTATTAAATCAATTAAAAATGTAAAACGATTTATTTAATTTTAGGTTATAAAATAAAAATGTTTAAAATTTTGTCAAGAATTTTATCATGATTTTTAATTATTTTTATGCGGTTTATTTTTACAAGTTGCTTTTTACACCCTATATAGGTATATTACCTATATATTTGATTATTTTATTTTTATTTTGGTATTTTTAATTTCTTTAATTCGGTTTATTATTTTATAAAATTATAAAATACTTTTATATACAAAAATATATATTTTTGTTTTATTTTTCTGATGTGTTTTGTATATTAAATAAAATATAAGTATAATTTATATAGGTATAAGTATAGGTAGTATACCTATGTATCAAAAATGTAAGTATTTTATTTTGAGTTTTATTTAGGTTTTTATTCCAATTTTAATGTACAACTATATTATAAGTAAGGTTTACAAAATTATAAAAATATAAAATTATAAAATTAATGAATAAAGAATAAATTGAATATTTTAATCAGTACAATTGTACAATGTGGGTCCAAAACTCAACTTTCAAACTGTAGCTCCGCCAAATGCGAAACCATGCCATTAAATAGCTTATTTTATTCTATATACAATTAAAGGTGAGTTTGCTGCATTTGGAGTTTTCAGTTGTGAGATACGGGTCTGGGAAGTTGGGATTCTGGATTTTTATTCAGACCATAACTTTTTATCTGTAAATTATTTTTGAGTGAAATAAATTTTGTATTTTTCTTTATTTAATTATATACAACATTCATGTACAAAGTTTCTTTATTTGATGTATAAAAAGTGGAACCAAAAATAGGTCCCAAAATGAGTAAAGAATGAAAGAAATACATTGTATTGGCCCTTATCTCCCCCTACTTTATTCCTTGTCGACCTATTCATCAAGATGCCTAGGTCTCGGGGTTTTGGGTCATAAAATATTTACAATATTTTAATCCTTTTCTTTTCTTTTATTTATTCTATGATTTTGGCTTTAATTACAGTATTTTATACACTAATTATATGCACATGCATGGATGCTAATATGCTCTATTTAATGCTATTTACAAGCATTTGCTAGAGTTTTTGAGGCCAAAATAATAGAATAAAGATGATGAAATGTGGATTCATCATCCCCTATACTTTACCTTTGCTAGTCCCTAGCAAACACTTATGCAATAAGTGCAAAAAGAAAAAGAAAGAAAAGAAAAAGAAGAACTTGGATGAAATTTAATTGTCAAACTTGTCCTCAAAAAAACAAAGTTTGGAGCTTAAGTCGGTCCTTTGGAATTTTAGTGCGGGCGGAACTTTAATAAGAACCGAATTTGAAATCCAACAACCCCTGAGAATCCCAAAACTCTGTCCAAGTCTCCTCAATAGCCAGGTCAGAAATATCTCAACTCATACGCAAACCCTTACGACTATGAATCTGACTCGTACAGTGTAAGTGATGGTGGCTCTCCTCAACTAGAATGGCAAAGAAACTGACTTCTCCAATACGACAACCCAATGATTCCCCAATCCAACAACTCCATCCTCGAGGAGCGGGGTATTCCCTTCTAAGTTCAAGTGGCAACCAGCTCAAGAGGAGGAGGTGAAGAGAAGAATGGATGGTAGCCAGTGTAGCTACCTATCCTGGGATGCAAGACCAGTGTAGTCAAGTCATCCAACTGCAGGCTCACATATTTGACTTTGGAACTCAAGCTTGCTTATTGGCTTTACACATTTGTACATACTTTGCGGGCTTTTTATTTTTGTACATGCCTGAACACATTTTTTTAATACTATTCACAACAGCATTTACATAAGGAGTTTTTCCTCTTGAGCCAGTAGACTATCCCTCTTTTGAAGCTTTATCGCAACCCACAGCCTCCTGTCTTTAGACTTCCTAATCACTGGATGGATTGGGGTGCACTTCCCTCCCTACAGGAGGACAAATGTTTCCACTTGTGTGTGTTTCATACTGGCAAATCCAATCCCCTCTCCACTCCAACTGAGTTGAGCCATGTGAAAGGTGCAGATGTCCAAGTTAGGTCATTATCAACAAGAGTCGTGCGTGTGCTCCGATACTCTACTTAGGCAGTCAAGAATCCATTGAACCAAGTCTCGTGATCCTCAAAGAATTAAGTTAACTAGACCTGAAGTACCTCAAACCCAGTTCCTATAAGGTTCCTGTTATTAGGTAGATTTTAAGGTCCAATCAAGCTCCAATCTCCAGATTTTACTTAGACTTGTTTAACTATCAAACTCAATCCGAAAAATGCGAATGCCATGCAAATGCTATGCAAAAAATATTTTTGTGATGCAATATTCAAGCTTTTAAACTTTTTATGGATTTTTGAAAAGATGATGATGATGCATATGCATTTTTTGTATTTTTTACAAAGATTTTTCAAATGTTTTTGGATTTTATTTTTTCAAATGTTTTTGGGATGTTTTCAAAACAAAAAGATTTTGGTTAAAAATTAGGTGAAAACTATGTACACGGGAATGCTTCTTATATAAACAAGAAGTGAATTTTAAGAATTTACAAGGGTAAGTGATCACTTTTATAAGTACATAGTGGATTTTGGTGAGATGTTCATATATTCCTCAAACTTATTTAACACAAGTTTTTCAAAGAATTTTTTAAAACTATAGTCCAAAATAGTTTTTACAAACATTTTACAAACATGTACACACATTTGAAAACCATTTTGCAAAGGTTTTCAAAACAGTATATATAGATTTTTCAAAATATTTTTGCAACCATTTTTCAAATCATTTGCAAATCATTTTTCAAACATTTTGTTTCACAAAAAGAAAATAAATTTTTACAAACCACACATTTTTACAAAGGTTGAAAACATGTAACAAAACGTTTTCAAAATAGTTTTCAATAGATTTTCACAAAGATTTTCAAACTATTTTTCAAACATTTTGCAAAAAAACATTTTTCACCTGATTTATTAATCAGTAAATACAAAAGGAATTTGAGGCATAATTAACATCTTTTCATTACAGTTTTAATGAATTTTAAAGAATTATTGGCCATATTATTAAGAACATACGAAAGTACGAGTTATGGCTAAAGTATATACGTAGTATATACGACCCCCTATACATAGCTTGAGCTATGTCCTCATAGATCGGAGAGAAAAGAGAAGACATAACTTGTACTAAGTATAGACAAGTCTAAAGAATAAATAATTGACAATGAGAAGTTGACAGTCCCCCCTATACTTAGGATCAAATAATCCTAAGTATAGCAGACTGTACACAACGTAGGGAGGGTCAAGGGTGGGAATGAACAGATCGTACTAAGATTGTCTCCCCCTATACTTAGGGTAAAATCTCCCTAAGTATAGACAAGAAGAGGAGACAATGGAGAGGATCGAAATGAAACTGAAAGAACTCGGGGTGCAAACCCCCCTATACTTAGGACAAAGTACGTCGTAAGTACAGAAAACTGACAACAAGGGGCGGCACCTTTTTGATAGATAAAGAAAATAGAAAAGGAAAAGAAGAAAAGAAGAAAAGAAGAAAAGAAAAACAGAGATTAGCAGATGAAAGCATGATATAGATAGATGATCTGTACAGTAGAAGATGGAGGTGATCACCATGTATGAGATGTAGATGATACGAGTCAAAGAACACATCTCATACCAGAAGAATGGGGGAAACGTCAATGGTTGGCGGATCATGATCTAGATATAGTTTTAGGCGTTGACCATTGACACGGAAGGTAGAGGAAGATGACGGCTCGGATATATCAATACTGCCATTGTCATGTACCTTCCTGACCACATACGGACCTTTCCACTTGCTCTGTAATTTCCCTGGGAATAATTTCAGCCTGGAATCAAACAACCATACTCTCTGATCTGGCTCAAACTGTTTATGGATGATATGGGAATCGTGCCATGTTTTCACTTTCTCCTTTTACTGTAGGCTGCTAGAAAAGGCTGTATCTCTCAGTTCCTTCAGGGATGCCAACTCTGCTCTTCTCTATTCTCCTATACTCTCTGGATCTAACAGTAACTCGGTGACTGCCCAAAAGGATTTATGCTTGATCTCCACTGGCAAATGGCACGGCTTGCCATAGACGAGTCGAAAGGGAGATGTCCCCAATGGATTCTTGAAGGAAGTCCGATAAGCCCACAAGACCGAGTCCAACAACTGTGACCAATCCTTTCGGTCTGGGCGGACAACCTTCTGCAAGATAGTTTTTATCTCCTAGTTCGATACTTCGGCAAGACCATTAGTCTGAGGTTGATACGGTGTGGCAACTCGATGGTCAATACCGAACTCGTCTGCAAGGGCCCTATTGATGAAATGCGACCCCCGTCTGAAATCAAGACTCTAGGTACCCCGAACCGTGAAATGATATTTTTCCTCAAAAATTTGCATACAGTTTTAGCATCTGCGGCTCGGGCGGGGATGGCCTCAACCCATCGGCTGACATAATCCACAACGAGAAAAATGTGCTCAAATCCCTGACTCTTAGGAAATGGGCCCATGAAATATCCCCCATGCATCAAAAACCTCACAAAAGTGAATGGGTTGCATGGGCATCATGTCTCTCTGTCCGCATGTTCCCATCTTCTGACAGCCAGTACATCTCTTCACGAACTCATCAGAATCCTTCAAGAGAGTAGGCCACCATAGGCCGGATTGAAGCACCTTCTGTGCTGTCCTTTTTCCAGAATGATGTCCTCCTGCCTCAAGCTTGTGGCAGTATGTGAGGACGCTATGCTGCTCTTCTTGAGGAATGCACCTCCTCCAGATGTTGTCCCCTCCTTCATGATAAAGGACGGGATCCTCCCAATGGTAAAACTTGGCCTTCGCCAGGAAGGTCTCAAGTTTTTGTCTGGGCCAACCTTGTGGAACTGTCTTGGCAACAAGATAGTTTACAATGTCGGCGTACCATGGGAGCGAGGTGATAGCCAAGATCGCCTCATCTGGAAATGTCTCTGTGATAGGTGCGCTGGGCTCAGATTCCTCAAGATTCACTAATCTGGAGAGATGATCTGCCACCACATTCTTGACTCCATGCTTATCCTTAATCTCAATATCAAACTCCTGGAGCAGAAGGATCCATCTGGTAAGGCGTGCTTTGGCATCCTTCTTGGCCATTAAGTACCGGATGGCGGTGTGATCTGTATAAATAGTCACTCTAGATCCGAGAATATAAGATCAATACTTATCCAAAGCAAGACTACATCCAGCATCTCTTTCTCAGTCACACTGTAATTCCGCTGAGCGGCATCCAAAGTCCGGCTGGCGTAGTGAATGGCAAAAGGCAATCCCTCCCTCCTCTATCCAAGCACAACCCCAACGACAAAATCAGAAGCATCTGTCATGATCTCGAATGGGAGAGACCAATCGGGTGGCTGAAGGACAGGAGATGAAACAACCATATTTTTGAGAGTCTCAAAAGACGCATGACACTTATCATTGACAATGAACTCGGTGTCTTTTGTCAGCAAATCAGTAAGCGGTCGGGCAATCCGACTGAAGTCCTGAATGAACCGTCGGTAGAAACCGACATGCCCCAGAAAAGACCGCAACTGACGCAAATTGGACGGTGGATTGAGTTTTCTAATGATATCCACCTTGGCTGGATCGACCTCCATGCCCTTGTAGGAGACGATATGACCAAGGATCGTCCCTTGAGTCACCATGAAGTGACTCTTCTCCCAAGACAATACAAGATTTACCTCTATGCAGTGCTGAAGCACGCAGTCTAGGCAGTCAAGACAAGCATCGAACCCGTCGCCATAGATCGAGAAGTCATCCATGAAGACCTCTAAACAATCACCCACCATGTCCGAGAAGATGGACAACATGCACCTTTGGAATGTCGCCGGAGCGTTACATAAACCAAAGGGCATCCTTCTGAAAGCATAAGTCCCAAACGGACAGGTGAATGTCGTTTTCTCCTGGTCTTCGGGCGCAATGGCCACTTGATTGTATCCGGAGTACCCGTCAAGAAAGCAATAATGACTCTTCCCAGCTAGCCGCTCAATAATCTGATCAATGAATGGCAGCGGGAAGTGATTCTTGGTGGCCTCATTCAATCGTCTGTAGTCCACACAGACCCTCCAAGAAGTGGGTACTCGGGTAGCGATCTCCTCTCCAGACTCATTCACAACTGTAGTGATACCCGTCTTCTTGGGTACCACATGCAACGGACTAAACCATTTGGAGTCGGAGATGGGGTAGATAAAATCGGTGCTCCACCACTTCAAAATTTTTTTCATGACTACGTCTCGAAGATTCGGGTTCAACCGTCATTGGAACTCATGCGACGGCCTAGCGTCATCCTCAAGATAGATGTGGTGAGAGCACAGAGCCGGACTAATCCCCTGGAGATCGGCTATACCTCCAACCTATTGCCTTGCGGTTTCTTTCAAGAACCTCCATCAGACGAGATTCTTGTTCTCCAGTCAAACCTGCTAAGATAATGGCTGGGTGCATATCTGGCTCACCCGCAAGGAATCTATATTTCAACGACTGCGGCAAAGGTTTCAGTTCTGGACAACTGGGAGGTGATAGATCTGACTTCTGATATGCCTGTGTGAAGGCGACTAGCTCTGCAGGGGAGAACTCTCGCTCTGCATGAATCTCTGACGAAGGGCGGCCTGCTGAATCATCAATGAACTGCACTGGCTCGCACTCTGTCATGGCTGTAGGCTCAGAAGGAATCAGACAAGGCAAATAGTCATCGAAATCATCCCAACCGATGTCTGAATCCGAGGGATCAGAAGAAGATGAACAAGATTGAAAATCATCAGCGCCACTCGTCCCAACACTGTCAACCTCAAGTGTATCCTCGTCTAGGGGTGTGCTTTCCATGCTCTCGACTGCCATAAGCTTTAGATATAATGAATCTGTAGGCAAGGCGAGGGTCGGTGCTACAGGATCTATCTAGTTGGATTCATCATATGTCATCACAAAACCACACTCCAGGTGGATGTCTAGCTCTTCCTCTGTCATCTGCGCGGCTTCGCTGGATTGCTCCGAGCATTCAAGTTCTCTGGCTCTGGTCTCCTCGATCGTCTCTATTTGTATGGTTTCGCCCTCTACGCAAAAACACACCTTCCCATTATCATGATCGGTCACCGCCTTGGCTGTGGCCAAGAATGGACGTTCGAGTATGATAGGGGCATCGGAAACCGACTCAGGGATCTCCATGTCCAACACAACGAAGTACACGGGGAATTTCAGGCCCTGAATGGTAATGACCACGTCTTTCAATAACTCCTTCGGCCTCTTAGTCGACCTATCAGCAAACTGAAGGACTCTCCTGCTCCTAAGAAGATGACCAAACTCGAATTGGTCGAGTAAGGCTGTCGGAAGAAGGTTAATTGAAGAGCCGCTGTCTAACATAGTACGATCAAACTGCTGCTCTTGAATCTCGTATCTGACATAGGGAGCTCCTGCATCTGGCCGCTTGACTTTCAGTTTGTTCTGAATAGTGCAGCAAGTGGAATGAGTGAGCACATGGATTTGATCTCTGTGGTTCCTCCTCTTCCTACGGACTGGTAGTTTTCTTCTTCAAGTTCTTTTTGAAGAGGGGGATGTGCTAAAGTGCTTCTTGTAGAGTCAGCTGAATATGAAATCTGTCTATCATCTGATTGTTGAACTCTACCTGCTGATCTTTTTAGGGATTTTCTCTTTTATTCCCCTTCGCCCGGCGGAGTGCCTCAGGGAAGGGATGATAGGGGCCTCCTCAGATGGAGGACTAGGAATAGGTCCCTGTGCCTGTGAAGGATTAGAATCCATACAATCATGATCATTCAACACATATGGATCCGCAATTTGAACAGAAACCTTTCCTTTATTCATATTTTTGTTTTTCCTGTTACCACAGTCCATAAATACAAAAGGTGGTAACATCACAGAGGGACGCTCAACAAAAGTAGATGTGGTGGCCTCAGTACCACCACCGACACCTGTCTTCGCGGCATCAGCACCGCGCTCTGGCTCTGCATCCAAAATGGCGCCATCAGCACCACCGTCTGCATCTGGTATCACGACGGCCTCATTACCGTCGTCTAAATCCCCATCATTGGTGGCATCAGCACCACCGTCTTCATCAACAGCGGCATCAGCACCGCTACTATACTCCTCTGGTGCTCCTGGTTCAGCTGGTGGTTGTCGCTCAGAAGAGGTGCCGCCGGCTGGCATCCTACCGCTCCTAGTAGTCACAAAATCAGCATCATACCAAGAAAGAGATATGTCACTCAAATAGTCACTAGGAGAGGTATCCTCTGGAAACTCTACCTGCTCAGACTTCCTTTTCAGATTGTTCGGGTTAGTTTCAATTTGAGCGGTATGGCGGCCTTGCCTTTGATGATTTCCCTCATCTCCTGCCGGAATTCATCCATTTCTTGCCTGAAGGATGCTCGTTGTTCGGAAAGCAAGCGGGCAAGATCGCTTAAAGCTGGGTTCTCAAAAGCTGGGGCCTGAGAACCGGATGGGTTCCCTTGCGGGAAATGAGGTTGTTGCTGCTGCTGGTACTGCTGAGGCTGGGATATGACTGATGAGGCTGCTGACGCTACCTCCACTGCTGTCCCTGATAAGCGGGACGAGGACCTTGCTGGTACTGTTGCTGCTGGGCATATTGAGGTTGTTGTTGCTACTGTGGTTGATGGCTGCTCTACTATCCTTGAGCTGGATTCTGCTGTTGAGATGAGGACCCACCGTTGCCCCAACGGAATCCGGGATGATTGCGATGAATTCCGGGCTGAGGGTACCAGTCGTACCATATCCCATTGACTTCCATCAATGGTTACTGCTCGAAGGAGGGTGGAGGAAGAACTGCCAGTGGCTGCTCTGGCTGATAGACCACCATCTGAGTGTCCTGAGATGGCGGCTGCGCTGGGTAGTATTATAGCAACGGGACCGGCTCTGCCTGGATGTGGTTGACCTGGCGGTACGAGACAGAGGGTTGGGATGAGTTGCTACTGCTTGGATCAGCACGTGACCTGGGAGGCTGCTGGGAAGATATATGTGCCTCCTGGACGCAAAGGATCTGCGTCTTCAGGTCACTCATTGTCTTGGCAATCTGGTCCATCTGGGCCATGCCTTGCATCTGCTTTTTCTCGAGGATCTCGAGACGGTCCAGTTTCTCACTGATTATGCCCATGTCGGCTGCGGCTGATTCTGCTTGGGCTGCGGCTGCCGACGAAGTGTTAGGACCAGCATCGATGCGGACGATCCTCTGGAATGATCCCGCTCCTTGCGGGGGCTTCTACTGTGTGTAAACACGGGTTGGGCCATGACGGTTGAGTTCTCTGCCATGCCTTCGTAGATGGCCCAAACGTCGTCCTCACCCTTGGAAAAATAGGACCCACCGCAAGAGGCATTCACTAGCCCCTGCAGCTCCGGTGTCAGCCCACAAAAGAAACTCTGCACTAGATTGGGATTAGAAATGTCATGGTGTGGACACCGGTCGATGAGCTCTCAGAATCGATCCCAGGCATCATGGAATTGTTCATTTGGGATCATGACGAAGTTGCTGATCATCTCTCTAGCTGCATTAGTCCGGCCGAGAGGGTAGTACTTCTTCAGATACGCGGTCCGGAGATCTGCCCAAGTGTCGATGAATCGCCCCAAATGTTTGAGCCAGTATGCGGCTCTGTCAACCAAGGAGAAAGGGAAGGCGATCATCTTGATCGTGTCCTCGATCATCAGCCTATCATGGATCGTGCTGCAGATCATTTCAAATTCTAGGAGGTGGAGGTGTGGCTCTTCGGTCGGCAACCCATGGAATTTGGGTAGAAGCTGAATGGTATGGGGGCGAAGCTCGAAATCTCCATGGATAAGCGGAAGTCTGATCCAGCGATGAGTGAGGGATGCTGTTGGATTGTGCAATTCCCTCATGATAGTCTGTGGCGGTCTCTCAGCATCGGGATCACCTCCTCCTGCATCAGGTCCACCTCCTCCACCTCCACCGCCACCGCCCCCAGGTCGGTTTTCTCTCATCTGTGCTATTTCTCTCATGAGATCACCCATGAAGGTTCCCTGGTCTCGGATCTGCCTCTGCATGGTCTCCAGGGATGCTAGAAGTGAATTGTTGATGGCGGCTTGATCAATGAAGAATGGCGGGTGCTCATGATCATCAGGATGCTCTCCTCTGTCAGCCATGTTTGGGTTCTCTGAAAAAGCAAAAGAACCCATCTCAGGTGCTGTCAAATGTTCTGAGCTCTACGATGCACTAAATTCTGAGACTCTTGGACTGATGGAAGGGGAATGAGAAGGGTGGTCGAGGGGGAACAGGGTGGAAGTGAACTCAGGCTCGGAGAGCGAACTCTCCGAGGTCGTCCTAGATGAATGAGGAGGAGTGCTAGATAGCGGTGCCGACAGAGTCGGCCTAAGAGACCTCCGTCCCATCATCTTGATTATTGAGAAGAGTAAGGTGAATGCAAAATGAAGAAGAAATAAGGGAGATGCAAAATTGCGCACAAGTGTGCTGTATTTTTGATCTTGACCTAAATATATCTAGCAATCAAACACAAAACAGGGGTGAGTTCACCAACTCAACACATGAAGCCGTGAAGGTTCGGCTTTTATCTTGTCAGTTTTAATCTTGAATTCAGGAATTTATCTTGTCACGAGTCCTTAGAGCGCTACGCCTAAAGGAGAGAGAGTACTGCCGGAAAAGTATTCCCGTACTTGTCCTCCTCCTGTGTAACCTGTAGCTTGCGCTTTTTAAGGTCCTTGTAACCCTTCTGGATCCTTACTCAGCCAAAGAATAAGAGGGAGGAAGCTGATAGGCAAAACCGATACTTCGGACCTCGCTCGCAACGGAATCACCCGTGAGCGTGCAAGATCCTACTCGGACGCAGACGGTGAGATAGACACACCCGTGAAGGCGTGGCCATGCTCGGTACTTCGAACAAGGTCGGTGCTCACACAATAGTGAGTCACCAATGGCGACCAAGACCTACTCGCCTACGTACGATAGTAGCGTCAATACTTCGGAAATCCATGTGATACACAAGGCAGCCACAAGCTGGGATTTGGGATGTAATACTTACGAAGCACTCTGCTCACTTGGAAGGAGACCTTCCCATGCAACCTGAAAACAAGTGAGGGTTTTACTCTCCCCAATCAATGAGTCCAATTACCGATTTTATTTTTGGTTAAGGTTTTCTTAGCAGTCCCTTTTTAAATTTTTTTTGGTGTTATCGCTTCTTTTGAGTAAATTCAAACAAGCGCCTAACGATCTTGTATTTTCTTGATCCTACTTTGTCCAAAAACAGAGGGAGAATAGAGTCGGAAAATCCAATGCAAGTCGACACCAAGATGGAAATTTTGTGCCTAAATGATGGATGCAAAGTAAGAAGACTTAAAGCGAATCCCATCTCTCTCCATGCGGGATGCAAAGCAGAAATTTATAAACCTAAACTACATGCCGGTATGCAATGCGGAAATCGTCTTAAGATAGGCAACTGCTACGTGAAGAACCACAAGTCAACCACTAACCTTCAGTCCTAATGTCTGGTCTTGGCTCACCCCTCCTTCTCTCAACACATCGAGTTTAGGAGAAGCACTTGGCGGGATGAGCTCGCGGCGCGCGGATCGAAGACTAATGACTAACTGTTTAATTAGACTAAGTCCAAATACGATCTATAGGAACATGTAAAGGTTATTACTGTGTTTGGACCTAATCTAATCGAACAAGCAAGCCTACAGCTAAGGGCTCAATCCACAAAAGAAATGAAAATGAAAACAAAACTGGAAAATGACAATCAGAAAACGCGATGAAATCTGCGGTGAGCCCCCGGGTGAACAAACACCCGGAAATTAGGCCCGGAAGTTCAAGTGTCCAAGTCTCTGTATTATTACAAATTAATAAACACTCTCTCACAAAATAAAATGCAAGCTAATCTAATCACTCTCTCACTCCTCCTGCTCTCTCTTGCTGGCTTGGCTTAAGAAAAGCCGTCTCCGCTTCACGTGGTTGCTTTGGATCTCCTAGGCGATCCGCCTCGCTCCGCGGTCCCTCGCAAGAAGATAAAAAGATATGGTCAGAAAAGCTCAACAATATATATCAAAAATGCAAGAGAGATAAAATGAAGCAATGGTAAACAAGCAAACACAATCAGACAAAAATGTGAACTACTCGATGTTGCTCCCCGGCAACGTCGCCATTGGATAAACCTAAAAATCGAATAGTCTTGTATTCCATACAAGGAGGGAACACAGTCGAAGTGTTGACCACTCAAAATCTGAATTTGATCAACAATTAACCCACACTATAGATCAAGCAATAAGAAATAAATGTGAAATTAAAATTTATTTTTAACTCTACATAAATGGTGTATAGAGCAAGTATGCAGAGAGTTCGAACACAGGGAGCAAAACAGGGTAGATCAAAAAGGTGTGTGTGTGTGAGTGTGAAGTGTTGTCTACACTAATGCAAAGCAAATATTTTTGTGGGTTTTAAATTTAAAATTTTTTTATTTTAATTTTATATTTTATATTTTGATTTTTAATTTTCTGATTTTTATATATTTATATATTATATATATATTTCAATATTCAAATTTATAAGCTATATAATAAAAGAGAGGATAAAATATTTATAAAAATCTTTTTGGTATTTTTACGATTTTTACTGTTTTTGTGATTTTTGGGTATTTTTCAAAATGTTTTTGATATTTTTAAAAACTGAAATAAAGAAAACAGTGGATTAACAATCTGACCGAGACTAAAATGGGAAGGAAAAATGTCAAATGATCTCAAAATTTTCCCAAATTAGTTTTAAAACAAAGAGAATAAAATATAGAACCTACATGACCTGAGTTTAGATTTTTTAGAGTTTTGTAGAATGTTTTTTGGATTTTTTTGAAGTTTTTAGGTGTTTTCTGATTTTTAAGGTTTTTCTTTTGAAATTTTTAGTGATTTTTGGACTGACAATAAAATAGGTTAAAATAGACAGTAGGTAATTTTTTTTGGAATTTTTCGAGGTATTTTAATATTTTTTGGTATTTTCTAAGCTAGACAGTACTGAAATGACAAGTTTTTGATTTTTAATAAATATGAAAATGCAATAAAATCAAAAACTAAAAATATGGCGTGAAAGTGCAAGTGAACAGGAGCTTAACTTGAATTTTTGAGAATTTTTCGAATTAAAATGATGCCTTAAATAAATCAGACAAGCACACAAAAATCATTCAACCTGGTAGGGGCATATGTGCAAATATTAAAACATCCAGGAGCATACATGCAATTTTCCACAAAATATAACACCTAATATTCGAATTTATGGATCAAACACAAATAAGTAGACCCGTAGGGGTATCGGTGTAAAATGCCCACCAGGGCGCGTGACTTGCATGCGCCTGGGAGGGACCCAAACGTAATTTCAACAACGCCCGAGGGCATACATGCAATTTTCCCAAAAATATAACGCTTAATACAAAACTTAGGGCACTGAAACGAAATAAACAAAAGGCCAAGGGCCTCCCTGCAAAAAGCCCACACCTCACGTGAACATGTCACGTGAGGTGACGTGGCAGAGGACCTGTGTGCAAATACCTAAAGTCTGAGGGCCTAAACGTAAATTTTACAAAAATTCTAAACTACTAATTAAAGTTTCAGAACTAAAATACAATTACAAAAAGGTGCGGGGGTATACTTGCAAAAGTCCCTCGCAAGGCAGATCCAACGGCGGATGGACGTTGATGACGCGTGGCGCGAATCCAACGATCGGCGGCTAGGCGCGATCCAGCGGCGTGGCACGATCCACTTATCCACGTGGCAGCTTCTCCTGGCGCGATGACGGTTCGTTGCCTGCGGCCCAGATCAGAAGATGATGAAGATCGGACGGCTGGGGCCTTGCAAGATCCGATGGCTGCTGATCCGTCTGGGACACCTTCACGATCGAACGACGGGGAAAGGCTCTCGATGAACTGGGATGAACTCGCGGGGAGGCGAGTTTCCCAGGCATCGATCTCCCTCCTCCGCCACGTCTTTGTGCTCCAAGATGGTGTCCGGTGCTCCTGAGGTCCTCCTCTCGATGATGACGGCTCCAAAAAGGTCTAGCGATGGCCGGAACGCTCACACGGTGACGGCGGAGCTTGGGTGCTCCAGATGCCTCCGGCGACTCCCTAAAATGAGCGCCAGGTGCGCAATGTGGCTCAAGACCTACAGGGAAATGACGTGAAAGGGCCGAGGGCAAATTGCCTCGGCCCTGCGGTGGTGGGCGAACGGTGGAGATGAGTATGGAAGTCGTGGCCGGAGGAGCGCTCCGGCGATGGATTTGGAGGTGCGAATTGATCGATGAATCGAGGTAGTTTTTAGAGGGTTTTTTATACTAGAACTTTGGCTAGAAGAATGCAAGAAAAACTAAGGGGAAATAACTACCTCAAGGGCATGGGGCCCCGAGGTGAAGGGTACCTCGACGGTGGTTGGCCGGAGGTCACTGGAACGCCCAAAGCCGCTCTGCTCCGCCTCCTGGAAGAGTCAATCCTGGAGCTGTCACCTCCAGGAGTAGATTGAGATCACAAGGGGCACGAGAGGGACCAAGAATAGGGTTCAAGTTTGAATCGAAATTCAAACTTTGCTTAAGTAGGGTTGACGGGCAAGGCTCATAGAACTAGGCGTCGCGGATGCTTCGATGCTCCACAGCCCGAGGAATCACCCAGGCGTGATTCATGGATAGATGGGCTACAAAAGTTATGAAGAATGATTCGTGAAATGAGATACGAGGCATCCTCGAAAAAATCGAGAACATGGGTCAAACCGTTGTTCTGACACAAGGCAGGGAGGAAGGTTAGGCTGTTGACCTCGGTCAACGAGCCCGACCACCTGGTTGGTCCACGTGGACCAACCAGGAAAAACCTCCTGGAAATACCTTATTAAATCAATTAAAAATGTAAAACAATTTATTTAATTTTAGGTTATAAAATAAAAAATGTTTAAAATTTTGTCAAGAATTTTATCATGATTTTTAATTATTTTTATGAGGTTTATTTTTACAAGTTACTTTTTACACCCTATATAGGTATATTACCTATATATTTGATTATTTTATTTTTATTTTGGTATTTTTAATTTCTTTAATTCTGTTTATTATTTTATAAAATTATAAAATACTTTTATTTACACAAATATATTTTTGTTTTATTTTTCTGATGTGTTTTGTATATTAAATAAAATATAAGTATAATTTATATAGGTATAAGTATAGGTAGTATACCTAAGTATCGAATATGTAAGTATTTTATTTTAATTTTTATTTAGGTGTTTATTCCAATTTTAATGTATAACTATATTATAAATAAGGTTTACAAAATTATAAAAATATAAAATTATAAAAATATAAAATTATAAAAATAATGAATAAAGAATAAATTGAATATTTTAATCAGTACAATTGTAAAATGTGGGTCCAAAACTCAACTTTCAAACCGTAGCTCCGCCAAATGCGAAACAACCGCCATTAAATAGCTTATTTTATTCTATATACAATTAAAGGTGAGTTTGTTGCATTTGGAGTTTTCAGTTGTGAGATACGGGTCTGGGTGGGATTCTGGATTTTTATTCAGGCCATAACTTTTTATCTGTAAATTATTTTTGAGTGAAATAAATTTTGTATTTTTCTTTATTTAATTATCTACAACTTTCATGTACAAAGTTTCTTTATTTGATGCATAAAATGTGGAACCAAAAATAGGTCCCAAAATGAGTAAAGAATGAATGAAATACATTGTATTTGGCCCTTATCTCCCCCTACTTTATTCCTTGTCGACCTATTCATCAAGATGCCTAGGTCTCGGGGTTTTGGGTCATAAATATTTACAATATTTTATTCTTTTTCTTTTCTTTTATTTATTCTATGATTTTGGCTTTAATTACAGTATTTTATACACTAATTATATGCACATGCATGGATGCTAATATGTTATATTTAATGCTATTTACAAGCATTTGCTAGGGTTTTTGAGGCCAAAATAATAGAATAAAGATGATGAAATGTGGATTCATCAACAGCTACGGGTATTCGTTGTCTATTCAAATGAATCGGGTACCCATTAGATATGGGTACCCATTGGAACGGGTTGAATCGACCCCTAACCCGATAATAATAATGTATGGTGGATCAACAAACGAACGGGTTGGGTACCAGTGAAATGATTAGAGAGAAACTTCTGATCCCAATGATCTCAAATGATGGTAAATGTTGCTAATAAAAAGTCAAAAACAATCCACAAGGGGAAGGCGTATTCCACCGGTGAGGCTAAGGGCATGTTTGGTTGCAAAGATACACCGGGGTACCCTGACATACTCCTAGCTCCAGCCCAGTATTCCTGGGTTGAGATTACTTGTATTGACCCTACAATTTCTTTTGTATAATATTTTTTAACCATGATCAAATAAACTTATTAACATAAAAAATATATTATAATCATTAAAAAAGTTAATATAACATATAATCAATGCCACATCACATCACAATTATCATTCCAATCCTCCCAACCTTCAAACATCTACTATTCACAGGAGGATACCCCAGCTCAGCCCAACCCAATAACCAAACATGCCCTGAGAATATGAAACATCGATAAGCAACCAATAAACAAACACAATTCAAAAATAAAGTTCACTGTAACTTGGCTACTCACTCGGATGGGAATCACATATTTGTCTAATCACTTTACACGCTTAGCCTTCAATCTGAGGTTGTGAACAAAGTCAGGCAAAGCTCTCTAGGGGCGAGCACCTCACTTCACGCAGTGTTTTAGCTTTAATTGAAGTAACATACATGGGATTTCTTAAACATCCTTAAACATGAAGATCTCTAGATCTCTCCAATGAGAAGAACAAATGAGTTGGGAAACAATAAGAATCCACGTTGATCCGGTAAACAATTATGCCCAGGATCTGGATAAATATTCAGATCTATCTCGCATCTTATAGAATATAGATAGATCTTAGCTAATTAAGATCCATATCATACTAAATCTGGAAGGCACCTGCACGGCTTTCCACACAAGATCTCGATAGATCTGAAAGTAGGCGATTGGTTAGAACCGGTTAGTTATCGCTGAGAGGTCCGCGTTGTATTACAGTGGATCGTCCGATGGGGATCGGATAGCCCTCGTAGGACCCACTATCCCCGGCTTCTTAGGAAGACCGTCCAATCTCCATCGGATGGTCCACTGTAATACAACATATGCTGTATTATAGCAGACAATCCGCTCTCGAGTTGGGTTCCAATGAAAGAGGAGGTTTTGTTTATAAAGGCGCAAGATAATCAACTCATATATAGCGTTTGATATGAATCATCAAGCAGAAATGACCTTTAATTTTGGAGATTGGATCGTCTCATGTAACCCTTGCTGCAATAGAGTCGGTTGTAGGGGCCGGAGTCAATTGATCTTGATCGAGCGATTCTCATGAATTCATACTTTGTGTGGACCCGAATCATACGAATTTGTGAGAACCGCTCGTTCAAGATCGAACGACTCCAGACCATACAACAAACTATCCATCTCGTTAATTTGGTACCGATTGCCTTCCGCGCATCATATGTGGGGAAGAGGCGTCTCTTTAGTCGCAGAGACATTGAATAAAAACAAAGTTGACCACCGCCACCTCAATAGATGCCGTCGGACTTTTATCACACTAACACCGCCAATCACGGCTTTGCTGCCCAGATCCACTATATTCTGACTTTTTTTGGTTATTTACACCTTGATCCCTAAAATCTTGTCTAATTATACAGTAACCTATATCATCTTTTTAATTAGACCTCGATTCCTTTAAATTACATACGCATCCCTGTAATCTCGACACTAAATCTCACACCACAAACCTTCGACAAGGACAGTATTGAATAGAGTAGGGGCCATGGTGTAAATAAAGGATTGCATGGGTTATATTGCACTTTGACATTATTTTCAATACAACAAAATTGATCTAAGGAAAAAAATAATTTAAATATATTTGTTGTCATATATTCCTATGTTAAAAATGTATAACCGCGAATATTATTCATTTCGATGTTATCTTTTTTCATAATTAGCAATGGATAATAAGGTCGACGGTCAATATGAATCGTAGACAAGGGGAAGGGATTCTTTGGCTTCTTTGTTTGGGAGTTAGAATGTAACACCCCAACCCCAAATATAGTGCCATACCTAAAACTCACGAAGTGTGGGTATGGTTTATAAATGATGGAGATTGCTACTTGACAACTTGGGCTTAAGCATTTTGAGTGGTTGTCAACGGATCCAATTGGGCCCGAACCCAACAAGTTGTCAGGGCCAGTTTTCCTCGATAACGGATCGGGGACCTAAGCCCGGGACATTACAAATAGTATCAGAGCCAAATTCTCTCTGATAGTGGAAAGAGCTACCCAAGAGGGTGCAGCCGCCACTATCACTGTGAATAAGTGATGGGCCATGTCACAACGAGGACGTTGCGAATATAAGCGGGGGAGGTTGTAACATTCCAACCCCAAATATAGTGCCATACCTAAAACTCACGAAGTGTGGGTATGGTTTATAAGTGGTGGGGATTACTACTTGACAACTTGGGCTTAAGCATTTTGAGTGGTTGTCAACGGGTCCAATTGGGCCCGAACCCAACAAGTTGTCAGGGCCAGTTTTCCTCGATAACGGACCGGACATGGCCAGTTTTCCTCGATAACGGACCGGGGACCTTAGCCCGGGACGTTACAAATGGTATCAGAGCCAAATTCTCTCTGATAGTGGAAAGGACTACCCAAGAGGTGGAGCCGCCCCTACAAGAGGTTGGAGGAAATGGCTACCCGGAGCGTGCAACTGCCACTATCACTGGGAATAAGTGATGAGCCATGTCGCAACGAGGACGTTGCGAATATAAGTGGGGGAGGTTGTAACACCCCAACCCCAAATTTAGTGCCATACCTAAAACTCACGAAGTGTGGGTATGGTTTATAAGTGGTGGGGATTACTACTTGATAACTTGGGCTTAAGCATTTTGAGTGGTTGTCAACGTGTCCAATTGGGCCCGAACCCAACAAGTTGTCAGGGCAAGTTTTCTTCGATAACGGACCGGGGACCTAAACCCGGGACGTTACATAAAATGTACCCTCGTATGACTTGTGATAATATGGTATATCTTTAGTGCAATTGGGCTATAACATGGGACATATCATCGAAAAGGGTCCGGGGGGGAGGACAATTGCATCTAGCACTCTATACGTCGATTATGAGGAGTAAGATCAAGGGGTACGGCCATGTGACTGGTCTGATAGCGAAGCAAAGACATATCTCTTTCAACGAAAAGACAAAGAAAGCTAGGAATGGAGAGGATGAAAGAGTAGATTCTTGCCAGCTCTCATATATAATGGAATCAATCCATTGCGTTAGCCAATCAAACTAGTCAAATATGAGACTATGAAAGGGATAACAAACTATCAAATTTTCTATTTCTGAAAGTACGAGGTAAAGATATCCCACTCAAACTATAGAGAATTTGAGACTAGGGTCAACACTAGGCCATTACATGGAAAGATTATCTTTTTTTAAAAAAAATAAGTTCCTCAATATAAGTTTTTTTGAGAAAAGATATATAGCCTCAAAATATTTATTAACTGATATTCCAAATTTAATATATTAGTAGTTATTAAAATGAAATTCTAAGTTATCCTATTATATTAGTAGTTATTTTTTTTAACTTTTGCGAGAATATAAATCTAGAAAGTTACCAAGGCCCCATGAAATCAAGAGATTACCTGTGAATACGCAAGAGATAAATACCTACACAAATTTCAAGTTATTTAATAAGTCTCAATACATGAGTGTACCTTAAAGTTACAAAAGTTGTACCAGTGAACCAACATCCTAAAGAAAATAAGCGCAAGGAAAAAACAATAAGCTGGACCAACCCATAAAAACGAAATGGTTCCCCTTATGAATAGTTACTAATCATCCTAATATCGGGGCTTCCCTTTGCTTCTTGATTTTCTCATTGACAACAAACTAAGGAAATTTGAAATGTGCTTGATGGATGCTTGATGGAGAAAGTTTGCAAACCTCCATTAACTAGCCCCATTCCTTCTGACTTCTTTCCCTTGTAAGTCAACTACTTCCTTGTATTGTCCCCATAGATCAGAAGAATTACGAGGTTAAGACTTTGTCGCCGATCTTGTTGCAGGATGGTCACATCCTACTGGATAGTGGGGGCAGAGTGAGCAACTAGCATATAAGGGGCATCTGTATATGTCCATGATTGTCAAGTCAAATGATGTCTTTTCTCCATTCGATCAAAGCGGGATCGATTTGAAGCACATAGTTGTCGAGGTGGAAAACAATTAGCTTAGGTTTCATAATATACTGCTCTTTGCCATGCACGACCTCTACCCTTTCCGCAAAGCAACTTGAGCATGTGTGCGCCAAAAGTACACATGTTTTGATATTCCAATTATTATTAAGAAACTTTGAATTAGCCCTCATCCCCTCCCAGGGATTGGAGAAAGAAGACTCAAGGCCACAATTCCTCTACTACAAACCTAAATTCTAAGTCCAGTTCATCACTAAAGCAAGCAGCTAGAACAAAGACTAGCAAAGGAAAGACTAGACCCTCGCTTACTTACTTGCTCGGCATAACGAGCATATTCGTTGTTAAAATTTCGTTTAATAACTATTTTTCCATTCACTTGTTTGTAAAATTTCATATTAATCATTTCTTAAATTAATAATAATAATTATAAGAAGAAGTAAATGAATAATCATTATTATATGATTAGTTGTAGGAATATAGAAGTTGAGACTATATTCGTGGTAAATTTAAAGAACCAAAAAAATAAAAAAAATATTCAATCTTATATATATATATATATATATATTTGACTATGGAAGACATGCCAACGAATATGGAATTACTCATTGCCTTAGGTCAGTTTATTGTAAAATTTAAGGTCTTAATTTAAAATATTTTATTTTTTATTGGCTCCTAGATAATTTGATTATTATCTATAGACTTTTCGTTTGTGTCCCACATGCCTTTTGAGTGTTTCAATGAAGACAACTTGATTAGGTAGGTAGGTGGGTATTAGAATACAAAATCGTCTCTCGTTCAGCATGTAGAATGTAGATCCTAAGAAATATAAAATTTGCAACCTGACAATCAATATAGTCATTTTACAGGTAAACGTGGATCGTTTCCACTGTTCCATATCACACAGGGCCCCACAGCTTCCTCAGGGCTCGGGTTGTCTGCTGTAGTGATGTAGTGCACTAATGCTCGAGCGGCTGTAGTGCTGTAGTGCACTAATGCTCGAGCGGTTATAGTGCATTACAATACTACAACACTGCGGCAGAGGATCCGCACTCCTTCAGAATTTCTCATCTCCCGTAATCGATCGTGATTCGCAATCATTCCATTCCATTTGATTCTGTATTTTATTCTGGATAAACTGCAAAAATAATATCCATCTATGCATCTATTTCTAATTAGTATTTTTTAAGTAACGCAGAGAGATGCAGTTCTATTTTTCCTTGGACGCAGCCTTTCGCGGTGTCGCGATTAAAAAGTGAAGGACCTAATTGGAAGTGATGAGTAGATGTGGATTTTTTATATATATTTTTGAGCCTTTTGTTTTTCATTTAGGTATTTAAGGTTCTTTCTTTGTACTATGCAAACCTTACCTTGTCCATATCCATTTTCAAAGTGGAATCCATGTACAAATACAATGATTAGATGGTTATGAAAAATGCGGTACTATGTTTTGAAAAAGGATAAGTACTAAATATTTTTAAGCGAATATAGATCATCCATCTAATAGCATTATGTCAAAGGTTTCATACGAATATGTATATGTAAATTTACACTGACATTATAATATAAGAGAAAAGGGAGTCTACTTCATTAAGTAGGTAAGCTTACCTACTTCATGCATATTTTCACTATTTTTTAATTTTTTTGAAAAATATTACCATGTATGTTCATAACTATATCCGACTAATATGTCATTACAATTTCGTCAGAAATAGAGACTCCTATGACCTCCATTTAGAACAAGTAAGTTTAACGGTCTTATAATGGTTGTAATCGACCTGTTCTAGATGGAGGGTACATGAGTATCCGTTTCTGACGATATTGGAATGACATAGTAGATTGTTAGTTATGAAAGTCCACGGAAGTATTTTTCAAAAAAAAATAAAAAAAAGTAGTGAAAATAAGCATAGAGTAGGTAAGCTTACCTAATTCATGAAGTAGACTCCCTTTCTTCGTAAAATAATAATAAATTTATAAATCATACGTAGAAATAATGAAAAAGATGCGAAAATAGTTTACAATGAAAAATTGAACGAAGAGGAAGTCGATGTTGATTAGAAGGGGTTTGTAAGAGCAATGAATTTTGTATAGTTTAATTTAGTTGTATTACAAAGGTTACTTTGTGATCTTTTAAGGGATTCTTACACGTGTGCCCTTCCGAGTTCTTCCGTTAACACCCGTGCCTTTATATTCTTAGAAAATTGACAATATTATCCTTATTTTAGTGCAGTATAGAGGGGCGCAACACAAGTGTAATGATAAAAGAGAACATTATTATGAATTTTGCAAGAATATGATGAGAAAAGTGTGATTGGAAAAAAATAGGGACGTAAGTGTTAATAGAAAATTTCAAAAGAACACACATGTAAAAATCCCATCTTTTAAATTTCAGCATATATACTTCACTAGTATGTTACGTGCTTGCATTTTATCATATATTTGCTAAAATATTTCCTTTTTGTGTATATATTATATACATGATGTATTTGTGGATAAGCAAAATTTCATACGGAAATTCACCAATTCTTTATATCCATATATGTATTTACATAAGGGATTTTTACACCCATAACCCTGAGTACTCTCGCAATAACATTCATAACCCTGTATAATCGCGAATTACGCTCATAACCCTAAATAAGTGTACCGTCTCACATCTATAACCTTCAGTTACTTTATCTCATTAACTCAACCAGATGATTGGGTAATCTAACCGATCAACAATCTAACGGTTGAGATTAACCCAAATTAAAAAAATATCCCACTGCACAACGTCGGGGCTTCCAGATCGATATGAGACAGAGCTTCAGGGGCATTCCAGGTCGTCGTGGGGGTGGGGGGAGGGCATCCAGGTTGGGGCATCCGCAGGTCATCGCTGTGGGAGGGGGGGGGGATCAGCAGGTTGTCATGGGGGGGGGGGGGGAGCTGGGTCACCTGCAGGTCATCGCGGCGGGGGTGGGGGGCATCAAGGTCGTCGTCGGGGAGGGGGGGGGGCTTTGATTGGGGATACGACGAGAGGGAGGGGGGAGAGGTCGGCGACGGCAGGCGATCAGGTGCCTTCGATTGGGGATACGACGGGAGGGAGGGGGTGAGGGGGAGAGGTCGGCGGCGGCAGGAGACCAGGTGCCTTCGATTGGGGATACGACGGGAGGGAGGGGGGGAGGGGGGGAGGTCGGCGGCGGCAGGCGACCAGGTGCAGGGGGGCTTCGATTGGGGATGCGACGGGAGGGAGATGTGCATGTGACGCGGGGGTGGGTGGATGGGAGGCTTCCAGTGGGGACACGAGGGTTGGTGGAGGGCAGTGGGGGTACGGGAGTTGGGGCAACGCGACATCGGGGGGGGGGGGGGGGTTGGGGTGGGGGGGGCATCCAGGTCGTCGCCAGGGAGGGGGGGCTTCGATTGGGGATACGACAGGAGGGAGGGGGGAGAGGTCGGCGGCGGCAGGCGACCAGGTGCAGGGGGGCTTCGATTGGGGATACGATGAGAGGGAGATGGGCATGCGACGCGGGGGGTGGGGGATATACGGCTACCAGTGGGGACACAGGGGTTGGTGGAGGGCGGCAGGGGTACGAGGGTACGCGAGTTGGGTCAGCGCAACATGGGGGGGGGGATGGAGGGTACGGGACTCAAGGCAGGACGGGAGCAATGCGGCGGGGCTACGGGGGGTCGGTGGAGGGCGGCGAGGCTCCGGGAGTTGGGGCAGCACGGCGGCGACAGGGGGGGTGGGATACAGGAGTTGCAGGACGATCGGGGCGGAGCTGGGTCGGTAGGATGTTGAGGCCGACCTGGCAGGAAGAGAATGATGGGGAAGGTGAATGGCATGATTTGTAAATAAGAATGATTATTAGGGACAGTTTCATCTTTTTTTAACGGAAACCGTCAACTATAACGGTCATCCCAAACAGAATATAACACGGAGTTATGTAGTGTAAGAGTTAAGCATTACTCGGGGTTTCTGGTGTAATTTGCGATTCTGCGGGGTTATGAATGTTATTGCAGAATTACTCGGGGTTATGGGTGTAAAAATCCTTGTACATAAACCTACTAGATTCATATATGACATTTGATTCAAACCCTACTAGAAAACGGTAAATATACATGTAACAAAAAATGCGACCACTAATAGTGGCTATTAGTCACAACATTGCTTGATGTGCACAATATTTAGTCGCAATTGTTGCCGTATAGGGATCAATGGCTATTTCGACGGGTATTAGTCGCTTTATGTTAATAGTCGATTCTCCTGACTTCATTGTGACCTAAAACTTCTCTCCCTCTTTGTAGACTCCACACCCCCTCCCGCGAGCTCCTCTTCCTCCTCAACCGGTGTCCACAACCACCACCTCCTCTTCTGTCAGCCTCCACTGTCTCGTCCTCCTCTGTCGACAACCCTCCTCCTCCCCAACCTTTGCTTGCAACCCCCTCCTCCTCCACCACTGCCTTCCTACATCTCGCGAGATCCTCGGACTTCGCCCGCAACCGCCTTCCACATCCACCTCCCCATTCCTCCATCTCATGAGGTCCTCGACCTCCCTTGCTCGCATCTACCACCTATTCCTCCTCCTCTGGCTAGCCAACATGTCCTCTTTTGCCAGACCACCTCTGCCCTTAACCAGTGCCCCCACTTACTCCTCCTCCTTTGCTCGCAACCATCCACCACCTCCTTCTCCACCCATCACTACTTCACGCAATCCCCCTAATTTGTTGGGGGAGTTGTTCTAGGTAGAAATGAAAAAGGGTATACTAGTTGCATTTTTTCCATTTTATTATTGTAATAAAATAGTATTTCTATTCAACGTTTTTGTGATTAAATGATAAGTGTTAGTTTCATTTGGAATTTATTTTAATGTGATGTTAATAATACAATGGAATGTTAATGAAGATTTTTTGTAATGATATTAATGCTAATGTAGATTGTTTGGTGTTAACATAGAATAATGTGTACTAGTTCCATTGGGCAAAAGGAAGAGGAAGAGAGAGATCATATTTCTAACTAATGTATTAGGTACATATGATATGTTAGCAATCCTACATGTATTATGCCTATTGCAGATAATGTTAGGAGATATGCATGTGTTGATAAATATATATATGAGTTTAAAAGAACAATATATCTGAGAGTTATTGTTGAAAAAGATCCTTTAAAGCCTTTGATTACTCACATAATATTCAAGAATGAAAACAAAGGTTTTAATCAACGAATCACTTAGGAAAAGTTACCAAACATCTAAGCACAATGTCGTGTTATTGAACATGTCACTGAGGATCGCAAGGGGGAATGAAGATGGAGAAACGTCCAATGCAAATTTGGGCTCAAACCCGAGTATAAATGTTCATACGGTTCATTGAGAAGATTCACAACAAGTTTAATAGGACGATATCGGGCTGAACTTTGAAGCTGATTTGGCACTTGGAGTATTTAGACATTTTTGGATAAGTGGGTACCAAGCTTGACTCGTTCATTTTGATCCTAAAGGGTATCCGCTTGAAAATAATGGGTCGGGTACCTACTATATCACGACCCACACACTATACAAAAAATCCGTTCGGATTAATGGGTACCTGTGGATACCTGATCATAAGCTTCCACTACCTAATAGATTTAAAAAGATGCAAATGATCCAAACAAAATCATGTCTCGCATGCGACGTATATGTATATGTATCCATTTTAACTATCCTTGGCACCTCACATGTCGAAACAAAATCGTCTTTGACACCCCGTGTGCCTCTTTGTCTTAGGCATCCTACATACTTCCTCCTCCGAAAGTGCTCTCCTCTCCAGCAACACTCTCAAACACCCTCCTCTTCCCTGACATCTCTGGATGCCTTCCTCCTCTAGTAGTGCCCTTCTTTTGGTAAAGTTCAGTTGAAATTAGATTTGAAAGTTTGGTTAATGGTTGGAATTTACGGTGAACTGTGATTAATGTACTTTACATTTGCTTGATTTGAATTTAGCATTTGCATATATGCAAATGGGTATCATTTGTTTCTCTAATTAAACACATTATCGGGTTCGGAGGAATAGTATGATGATAGAATTATCTTTTTTGTCACTGCAAGGTGATGAATCTCTGATTGATCATGACTATCCTCCGTAATTATCCTATGAGCTTGAATAAATAAAAAAATCACCAATAAATTCCCTCTAATTAACAATTGACCCTTTGCCTGTAAATAGCTTGAATTATTATACAATTATTAACCCCTTTATTTTTTTTATTTTCTTATTTTTTTTCTTCCTATTAAAAACTTCAAAAAAATAGTTAAATATTGTAGATATTTATTTTGAGCTTTACAACAAATTAAAAATACAAAAATTACAAAACCACTGAAATGCAGTTTTTTTTCTCATTAAAAATACTCTCAAAAAATTTGCCTTATTTATTTAATCTCTTTTGACTTTTTGTTCATCACGAAACTTGTAGATCTCTTCGAGATCTAGAACTTTCTTGTTTTGACTTTTTCTTAATTTTACCTCCTTCTATTTCTTTTTGATTTTCTCTTCATTTTCTTATTTTTGAACAATTTTATGGGGCCATGTGGCGCTCTCTGGAGCCACCACACGACCCATCTCCCTTTGCGCCTCCTGACCCTTTCCGCAACCATTGGATCTCCCTCTGCTCCCCTCTATCTCAGCCATCCTTCTCCGCTCCTCTCTGCACCCTTGGATCTCATCCCCAGATGTTATCTCCACTGCCCACTCCCGCACTCATCACAACCGCATGATCACTTCGTATCCAACAACTGAGAGTCATCCACGTCGCCTTTTTCATTCCCCACCATAGGATGAAGTCCTCGGTCCATTCCAGCCTTCCCTTCGCGCCTAGCCACTTTGCCCTTGGATCAGATCAACTGATCTGATCTAAGCCGCTCACTCGTGCTCTCACCACAGTTGTTGGATCACGAGAACCAATGACCCCGGGCCCATCTTCCTCGCCTCACTCTCCCTCTCTCTCCCACGAAATCCTCGCCGGCCACTCCTCCCTTCCTATTTTAGCACCTTCACCTCGACACCTCTCCACGAGCTAACGTTCTCCCCACGTAACCCTAACTCCCTTGACCTTCGGATGGCCTTCAATGCCCCCGAACCTCGCTCCACACACGACCTCCCGGCTGTTACAAAGTCGCCTTCCACTCTCCTGTAATGACCGAGAATATGCATACGACAAATGAGAGGAGAGGGAAGGAGAATAACACACTTATTCTTGGGTCTACTCTCCAAACGAACAACCCCTTAGCATCTTAGATCCAATATGTTTGATCGATATGGTAGGCGGGATCTACCTCAGGTATGCACCTTTTACACATTTTTTCTGTCAGATGCTCAAAAGAATATTCGCCGGAGACGGCAAAGTGCCATAACCGCAAAACAGTAAAAGGAGGACAGCAAACGAACAATGCACTGGACTTCCGATAGTGGTGACCGGTGAGCATCAGCACATGCGGGCATGTCTTGTTGATGCCTTGTTGCATTGTTCCACTCTCTCCACGGCTTGATTTTACTTGTTCTCGTCTCGGAGATCCAGTAAAGAATGCGTACGAGTACCCCACCTGGACAGTGTTCGTCACGTGGAATAAACAGAGTAGAGAGTGACAACCTCTTTATATAGCAGCATAGGTTCTTCTACCTGTAGCGTAGGCGCATGCTCATATTATTTTGGATGTTTGGATCTATTGCATGTGTATCTTCTTTAGGCTCTTCGGATGTATCCATCAACCGTCGGATCATGATAATCAATGGGAATCCTCGCTAATTATTATCAAACTATCCAGACTGTCATGCATTACTTCTAAGCACCTAAATCGTAATTCTCCCCACGTTGTACAACCCGTAACATTTCGAGTTTACCTCAACACACTATGTACCATCGCCATCAATAATGTATCCTTTACTAATTCGTACGGAACCGAAGTAATGTTTACTAATGGTCCATACAAAGTAGTCCTCGTTGAGTTGGGATATCACTATTCCGAATCAACGAACTAGATGAAACAAAATTAACATGCACAATTCTCACCGCTTTTATCGGGAAAATACCAATCAAAGATACACACGTCCGGAATACCTAACAAAATCGAGGTTCATATCGCAAAAGTTCCACCTCGTGAGCATATTCCATCCCCACGAGAAGCCCTTCCCCCTCCTTTTCAAAAAAGGGCAAAACCACACACACTTCCACTCAACTCAGCTCCATTTACTCCCCTCGCCTGTCCCCCTCTACCCGTTTTCTCTCTCTACGTCCGCATGGCTCCGCTCTTTCTCCCTCTCCTCTTCCTCCTCCTCCTCATCCCCTCCTCCTCCTCCTCCGCGCCCCTCTCCTACGGTAACTTCACCTCGCTCTCAACTACATCTTCTCTCTCCAACTAACTCACACGTTCACATGTTGTCGTTACAGCTCAACTCTCCCTCCTGATCGACTGCGGCGGCTCGGACAACTTCACGGACGCCTTCGGCCGCCAGTGGCTCTCGGACCGCTTCTTCTCTGGCGGCTCGCCCGCCGAGGTCTCGCAGCCGCACGTGTTCCAGTTCCCGCAGGAGCGCACCCTCCGCTTCTTCCCCCCAACCTCCACGGGCGCGAAGTCCTGCTACTCCATCCCCTCCCCCCGGGCCGTTTCTACCTCCGCCTCTTCACTGTATACGACAACTACGACTCCAAGCTCCATCCCCCCTCCTTCTCCTCATCCCTCGGCCCCACCCCCCTCTTCTCCTGGCCCTCCCCCTGGCCCCCCCTCGGCCGCCCTCTCCGGCGCCTACTCAGACCTCCTCGCCTTCATCCCCCCCTCCTCCCACTCCGCCGACCTCTGCTTCCACGGCATCGCCACCGACGCCCCCGTCGTCGGCTCCATCGAGATCATCTCCGTCGACCCCCTCTCCTACGACTCCTCCACCACGGGCCACAACGTCATCCTCGTCAACTACGGTCGCCTCACCTGCGGCTCCGCCCTTTTCGGCCCCGGCTTCACCAACGACACCGACCGCTTCGGCCGCGTCTGGCGTTCAGATGCCGGATTCCGTTCGCTCTCCCGCGGTGCAGCCGTGCGCGCCCTCTCCACCCGGAGGAAGATCCTCGGCGCTGACCTCTCTCCGAACCATTTCCCCGAGGTTCTCTACCGGACCGCCATCACGAGCACCTCGCACGATGCCACGATCGCTTATGCGCTCCCCGTCGATGCGAGGCTGGACTACATGATGTGGTTTCACTTCGCAGAGATCGATGAAGCGGTCGTGAGGGCCGGGCAGAGAGTGTTTGATGTGTTCATTGAGGGAGTGAATGTCAGGAGGATTGACATCTTCAAGGAGGTCGGTAGCTTCGCGGCATTTAAGTGGCAGCATGTGGTGAGGAATCTGAGTGGCACTGTGCTGAATGTCAAGCTTGTACCGATCATCGGTCCACCATTGATCAGCGGGCTGGAGAATTATGCGATGGTGCCGGTGGATATCGCGACGGTTCCGAGCCAGGGTAAGGGAGGTGGTGGTGGTGGTGGTTGGTGTGTTGAGTTGGGCATTGCTGGTTAACCTGAGCGTTTTTTTGGCAGCAAGTGCAATGCGGGCGTTGAAGGAGTCATTGCGGGTGCCGGAGAGGATGGGGTGGAATGGGGATCCTTGCGCGCCGGCGACTTGGGATGCCTGGGAGGGAGTTACCTGTCAGCGCAGTGAGAGTGGAAGGGGACTCGTGATCACTCAACTGTAAGAGAAATTTAATGTTCTTTTTTATTACATGTCTTGTGCTATATACTAATTTTAGTTGTAAGTATACGTATATATCTTGTCAGTTAACAAATTTGTGAAAAACCTCGGGAACTTGTTACCATATCTGGAAATCTATGTCACGGTATGAAAACTGGTGATTACGATATATCTGCATTCACCATCTGCATTTATGTATTCCTAATTTAGTTTTTCAAGGCCTCATATGCACAAGTTGATAATGCCACTCGTTTATTCTAATATAATATCATGTGATTTGAACATTGGATAAATTTATTAACAAAGATATATTGGGTGTTCATATTTAAATTGACATCATATTCGTAAACCCACCGGCTGTATTTCTCAAGACTTCCATATCTGGGAGGTGTTTATATTCTTACCATATCTTCTCGGGTATACTCCAATTACGAGATTCTTGTTTTTGGCTCTTCAAGAGGGCTATTGCGGAGTCTTTTGTCACATCCACTTATTCATCTCAGCCACAGTTATGTTTGAGTTGTTCATTTTGAATGATAATTTAACTCAAGGTAGACACATATATGTTGATGATAGTTTTAGAAAAATAACTGTCTTAACTAATGTAGGCAGAGACATGCGAGTAGCAACACTCTTGAGGTAAATCTGATTGTCATTTCACTGAAAATGGAACCTCTATATTTGAGGGACTCGAGTTTGTTGGACACCAGTGCATTGATAAGACTAGAAGTTTGTTCTATTTGACATCTAGTTTGTAAAAAAGAAAGGTCGGGGACTTCTCTTTTCTTTTTAAGGTCCATGGACAAGGATCTGTACAAACACTATGAAGTACAAAATTTATGGCCTGATATCTTACAAGTCCAATTTACCAATTACTCGTGTCCAGTTATCTGGATTTCATGTGTTCGATCAGCTTTTGTAAGAAAACACTAATTGTACCTTGCCAAGCTATCACTGGATTGACACAATTAATTAGTTTTATTTTGATCATGACAGAAAATACTTGTACCCTGTCAAGCTATCAATGGATCTACCCACTGAATTAGTTTTATTGTGATCATGACGGTATTTGTCTATGCAGAGTTATATGCTTCCACATATAGGAGTGCGGAAACTTATCAGCATTTAGTTCCATGTTATACCATTGGGTCAAAAGAAATTTTATGTGAGCATGCACGTCACTAAGGACTAAGGAGATGATCCCCTGGGAAAACCATGAAAAAGAAAAAAAATTTATAAATGTATACACAGATTGATTTAGAACTAAAGAAACATAAATGCACAAAGAATCAAGCATAATCGTGGTGGAATAGATGTTCTCTTAAAAATATCAAGCACAAGATAGAGTTATTTACATGAAAACCTTCACCAAAAGGGAAAAAACGGCGAGCATCCTCTAGCATTCACTAGAGGCATGGCTTTTTTCAATAAGATAAAAGAATCCAAGACATAGATTTATGTTAGGCGTAGAAAGAAATGGAATATTTTTTTATTGATACTCTCCCTCTCTTATTAAAAGTATTGAGAGGTTACAATAGTAATAGCAAAACGTGTAGTGAAATCAGAAGTATCTCAGAATATCTCATAGACCTATTCGAAGGATCAAAATGTATTTTAAGGATTTAGGAGGTCATGGAGAATCTACTATATATAGAAGTAAACTCAAACGTGTAGGTAAACTGGTAGGTGGTTACTCAAAAAAATATAAATCAACTCTACAATCCATGAATTTACAAGAAATCTTCCGTGACCACAACTTGAGTAGTGATCATGTGGAGAGAAACACATGATTATTCATAAGGCCTCAGGGTTCTTTTATATAAGAGGAGAAATCTGTTTGGGCAAATTGCATAATAGAGGTTGAAAGAAAGAAAATAAATAGAAATATGAAAGATAAATAATATCTCAACACCCCCTCGAGATGGAGCATATATATCAATCATGCTTGATTTAGAACAACATAACTGAAATGGTCCTCTGGCTAGAGCCTTGTTGAACACATCTACTGTCTGTTCCATTGAGCTAACTTGAATGGGTGAAATAAAGCCTTTCTGAATTATGCCACGAGTATAGTGACAGTCGACCTTGATATGATTGGTCCTCTCATGAAAGGCAGAGTTGTTGGCAATGAAAATAACAACCTAATTGTCGCATTGGAGATGCATGGGAAGATGCACATCAATAGCTAGGTTAGTTAGAACGGATCTGATCCGCTTCATCTCTGTACTCCCTTGTATCATGGCTCTGTACTCTGACTTTGCACTCGATCTGGCGACCACCATCTGCTTCTTGCTCTTCCATGATACCAGGTAGCTCCCTATGAATATTGTAAAACCTACGGTAGACTTCCTGTGTTTGGAACATCCCACATGGACTAAATGATGTGGTTACTAGTGCGACTAGATCCGGGCTACGCTGCAGCTCGCGACCAGAAGATCACTGCTACGGTTATTGCCACTATTGAGGAGGCTTATAGTATACTAAGTCGTCTTGCCATCCCCACTGCTTTCACTACTATAGAGGTCCATTGGCCACCCCATCTAGGCGTGTGGGTCATGGCTCATTCCAAGGTCATGGTTGTGGTCACTTCGAATGGGATGAGGCCGCAATACCATTCAGTGTACCTACTGTCACAAGTATGGATACACATAGGCTGTTTGTTACACTAAATCTGGTTATTTAACGCCTCTTGCTCGTAGTTCTACTGAAGGAGATGGCCCTCCTGTCGAAGTTCCTCAAAGGGACTTCGAAGATCTGATGCAGCTTTTGAACATGCTCTACCTGAGCGAATCTTCCCACTCCAACCAGAGTGATAATCCAAAAATTGCTGCAGCTGCTCATACATGTATCTTTATTGTTTCTGCAAATAAATTTGCGAAATCAGAGTGGTTGATTGATACAGGTGCATCCACTCACTTATGTGGGGAAAACAACCTCATACATCAGATGCGCAAAATCCCGTTGGGATACACTGTTCAAGTTGTTGATGACAAATTTTCTCCTATAAGAAAATGAGTTGTTCACCCCACTCCTAACATCAGTCTCAATGATGTTCTATTTATTTCAGATTTTCCCATTAGTCTACTTTTGTAAGTCAAATTGGCAAGGAACTCAACTATCGGGCAATATTTGATGTGGTTTCTTGTGTTTTCCGGATATATTGACTGGGAGGACGATTGGTGTGGGCCGTGAAGAATGGAGTGTTTTCCATCTTGTGCAGTCATCTGGGACTACAACTTACTATGGGACGTCTTTTTCAGCATCCTTTGGGGCCTGTTTGGTTGCTGGTGTACAACGGGGTACACCGACATACCCCTGGCTCCAATCCTCCCAACTTGGGTCGGGATTACTTGTATTGACCATATAATTTCTTTGGTATAATATTTTTTGACTATGTTCAAATAAAATTATTAACATAAAAAATATATTAGAATCATTAAAAAGTTAATATAACACATAATCAATGTCACATCACATCACAATTATCATTCCAACCCTCCTAACCCTCCAAACAGCTACTATTCACAGGGGGATACCCCAACCCAACCTAACCCAACCCAGTTACCAAACAGGCTCCTGGTGCTCTCTGGTACCAACGTTTGGGTGACCCATCTCTATAGAAGCTTCGTCGTGTTCTTCCCTAGCTTCTTCCCACTATCAACATAGAGTGTGAGGCCTGCCAACTGGGAAAGCATCACATGAATTCATTTCCGTCATCTAGGAATATCCATCCTGTTAGTCTCTTTGAGCTTGTTCATCTTGATGTTTGGGGACTTAGTCGATATCCTTATCATCAGGGAACTCGTTATTATCTGGTCATAATAGATGATTTTTCTCGTGTGTTATGGACCTTCTTAATGAAAACAAGTCTGATGCTCTTTCCATTATTATCTACTTTATAAAAGAGATAAAGACTCAATTTGATACAAGTATCAAGATTCTCAGATCTAATAATGCAAGGGAGTTTGGCAGACGGAGGGATCGGGATGGGTGGGGTTGGCAGGGGAAAGGGGTCTTGCAAATTGCGGAGGAGTATTCATGGGCTTTGGTTGAGGAGTTCTCAGAGGAGGAGGTCAGACGTGCGCTGTTCCATTTGAATGTGGATGGAGCACTGGGGTCGGATGGTTTCCCTGTGCTTTTTACAGGGAAACTATCCAACAGACTGCCTGTGCTCATACTTCTCAACTGAGATTTTACACCAAACTACTTGTGCTCATACTTCTCAACATAATGGCGCGGTTGAGCGTAAGCATAGGCATGTCCTTGATATTGCGCGTACACTCTTGATTGACTATCATGTTCCCTCTACTATTGGGGTGACATTGTTCTTACCACGACATATCTTTTAAACTGAATACCTTCCACCACCATATATGAGCATGCTACTATTGAGGTTCTTTTGCCAGGGAATGCTGTGTTTCATGTTCCTCCCAAGGCGTTCGGGATCTGTAGCTTTTGTTCATATACTTTATCATGGAAGGGATAAGCTTTGGCTATAGCAGTCTATTGTGTTTTTCTAGGATATGACATAAATCAGAAATGGTATAAATACTATGCCCCTCGCTCTCGAAAGCACTACATCAGTACGGATGTCACTTTCTTTGAGTCTCTTCTATATTACTCCAGGTTCAACTCTCATGTTCCTCCACCACATACATACACCACCCTGCTTCCTGTCCCTATTCCACATGATGATTTTTATGGTAGTATTGCTCCACAGGGACACCCCCCTTCTGAGCCAACACTATCTCCTCAGATATGTCCTTCGATTGAGGCTTTACAGACTAATAGTCTTGCTATATCCATGGATACAAACACATGTACTACCAGGGGCTCCGTAGATGCTGAAGCAGATCAACCAATTGCTCTAAGGAAGGGGAAAATGCAATGCCCTTCTCGATACAGTACGAAACATCTAATCTTTGCTGTGGTGTCCTTTTCTGGACCCATGGCCTCAAATTTCAGCGAAATTCGGTCGAATTTCTGTCGAATATCGATATCCAGTCGAAATCGAAATTCGATCGAAAATGACCGAAATATGGGGTCCTAGTACAAAAAATGACCGAAATGACCGAAATTTCGATCGAAATTCCACCGAAATTCTGTTTTGGTAGGTACCGAAATGATGACCGAAACCGACATTTAAGGCCTTGTCTGGACCTGGCTCCTCCTATAGACAATTCGGCGAAGTTATCTCTGATGCAATTATCCCTCGCACGCATATAGAGGCCCTTCGAGATTCCCAATGGCATTTAACGATGGAGGAAGAAATGGATGCGCTCATCTTTCGCAACACATGGTCACTTGTAGAGCCACCCGACAATGTCAGGATAGTGGGGTCCAAATGGATTTTGACAGTGAAGTACAATCTAGATGGCTCAACTTCCTCGTTACAAGGCATGCCTAGTTGCAAAGAAGTTCACCCAAACATATGGTATTGACTTCTTTGACACTTCTCTTTGGTGTCTCGTCTATCCACTATACGAATTCTAATGGCAGTTGCAGTATAACTTGATTGGTCCTTACACTAGCTTGATGTGAAGAATACTTTCATGTATGGCGACCTTCAGGAAATTGTTTACATGCAACAACCTCCAGGCTTTGGGGCTCAAGGGAAGTGTTAGAAAGCGTGCCTTCTAAGTAAGGCCATTTATGGACTCAGAAAGAGCCCTCGTGCCTGGTTTCAGAAATTGTCAGAAGTATTAGAGAATATGAGATTCATCAGATTTTCGCAGACCATTCCTTTATTCATAAGAAAGAATGGAAGAGGAACAGTGGCAATGCTCATCTATGCAGACGATATCATCCTCACAGGAGATGACTCTGATGGTATTTTGGAAGTTAAGAAGTAGCTAGAAGAACAATTTGTGATCAAAGACTTAAGGCCACTACGATACTTTTTGGGGATTGAAATTGCTAGGTCCAAACGAGGATTAGTCATGTCATAACGAAAGTACGCAACTGGTCCACTTAGAGAATGGAGATACTGGTCGATATAGGCTTCTAGTGGGCAAATTGCTCTATCTTACAATCAGTCAATCAAACATACCCCTAGCCGTTGGGAAATTGATCCAGTTTATGGATGCCCCACTACAACTCACTTTGATGCACGTATGATAGTTTTGAGGTACATCAACTCTTCTCTTGGGAAAGGGTTACTCTTCACCAAAGGCAACAACTTTGATCTTATGGCCTATTCAGATGCAGACTATGGAGGATGCATTATACATAGAAAATCTACTACAAGTTTTTGCACTTAGCATGAAACCTTGTCACGTGGAGGAGCAAGAAACAACCACTGGTGTTACGCTCAAGTGCTGAGAGTGAATATAGAGCGATGGCTCAAGCTGATGCATAATTAGTATGGATTTGATCCGTACTTACAGATATTCATATCACTCCTAGCCAACAAACCCATGTCCCACGAACGTACCAAACATGTGGAAGTTGGCTGCCACTATACTCGAAATCTAATACAGAGTGTTGCTTCATACTCATAGTGTACCATCTACTGAGCAGAAAGCAGACATGTTCACCAAGCCACTCGTACGCACGCAATTTGAGAAATGCTATAACAAGCTGAGCATGATTGATATATATGCTCCAGCTTGAAGGGAGTGTTGAGACTTGAGAGTTGTATTGTTAGCCCTAATTTATAGGGGTGTTCTGGATGACTAACTATCTGGGAGTCATCATCTGTGTAACCCTAGTCCTAGGACTTCATCTTATATAAGGAGCCCTAGGGTCTTCTTTCTGAAGATATAGAACTATTACAACATTCAACTTAAGTGTTGATTTTCATCACACTATATTTTCATAAATTTAGTTGTGTAGTGAATAGTGATATTAGCTGGATGCAAGTTAGGACTACGTACAATTGGACCCTAGGTGGTTCAGCACTTGCATTGGGTACGCATAGTGTGATCTTATGCAATGGCTGACCTTTTTAGTTATCTAATCTATAGAATACTAGGGCGAGTATTTTCTGTTTAACTTGACTATAATATGACGGAATTCGTTGACATAAGCATAGTTTTGATGGACATCCTAAACTATATTAATCATCTGGCCACTTCAATATTGTGATTCCGTTTGAAAGATGTTGAGATAATTCTATATCTTTGTCTTTATTTATATTTCTCTAATTTTTCCGTCTTCTTTATGTAATTTCTCCCCAGAACCTTTCTCCTATATAAGAGGGTTCTAGGGCTACATGATATACAACTTTTCTTTTCACACCTTTTACATGGTATCAGAGCGACGGTCCTAGATTGGAGGCTGTGACCTAACCCTAGCCCCTCCCCACAAAAAAAAACACCCCCTCCTCGCGGGTTATCGTCGCCTCTGCTCGCGGATGGTCGCGGGCCACCCCCCCTCATCACGGGTCGCCGCCCCTCGCATTCCTCTCGTGGGCCACCTCCCTGCTCGGGCTGCCGCCGCCTCTCGCGACCCCCTCTTGGACCTCTATGGTGTGTCTTGATCATCTAAAAACCACCCTAGTCACCCAAAGACGCCTTCAAATAATGGAATAGGTTGTGGTATGAGTCTACAACCCGCAACCATCTTCCCATATGTTAGTGTAGATGCAAGTCTTATTTGTTGCAGTCCCAGTCTTAGTGATAGTTGTCATCATGGTTGACAACAAAGCTGATGTTCCATCCCTGGGGGCCTTCAAAGGTCCAACCCCCATCATCAAGATGAATGGAACGAACTAATGAACTGTGGGCCATGCAGTTCATGAGTCTGATGCATTGTAATGGCAAGAAGCACATCCTCACGGTGGAGGAGTCAAGTGACAAGAATGGGATAAATGCCTTATGGGAGGCAGATGATGCCTATGCACGCGTAGGGCTATCCTGGGACGGTGTCTACAAAGTTAGCAAATGATATACTGAGTTAGCCTACTACAAAGGCTATATGGGACATTCTCGCTGTGACATACTCTCTAGTGAAGAATGTGTCGAAGATACTGCAGCTCCAGCATGATATCTTTATGTCGAAGCAAAATGGTCGACTCCTCCATACCCTCTACACTTCCTTGAGGGGCATGTTTGAGAAGCTACAACGGCTACATTCCCTTGATTGCTACGCCATAGCACCTCAAGGCTTACAAAGATTCCGTGATTTCCTTTATTTAATATATTGGGGCGAACACCACTGAGTGTGTCCCCCTTTTTTTTGGCGTAAAAAAAAAAAAGATTCTGTGATGACTGAGGTCTTTCTAGCGGCCCTTGATCCTGAATATGACTCAGCTCGCGCCCAGATTCTTACAGATGCTACCATACCTCCAATGGAGGAGTCATATCGCAGAGTGAGTAGGTTATCTATATCCTTTGGTGGTAATGTACAATCTTATACATCATCAGCTATGGTTGCATCTTGTGGTAGGGGGAACCCTACTCCATATCGTGGTAGGGGAGGAATCTAACCATGGCAGAGGAGGGGGTGGCCATCCCCGTCAACCGTGTACCTTCTGCCACAAGATTGGCCACTCTAAGGAAACCTTCTATTCTAAGCATAGGTTTCCTGCTTCCGCTAGAGTTGCAGAACATACTCAACAGGTTGGGAGCCCTGTTGTTGCTGATTAGCGATTTGATGAACTTGTGGCCAGACTCAGGGAGATCATGCCTACTCCTGCACCATACAGCTCTCCCTCAGGATCCTCAGAGGTAGCTGCCTCTACTGCTGCATCTTCAAGGGTATAATATATGCCTTTACTAGTTGTTACAAGGCAGATTTGTCAGAATGTGTTTATGGACTCTGGTGCATCTCATCACCTCTATGGTGATAGAAGTCAATTTAGTGCTTTCAGTCCAACCCAACCCGGACGATCTGTTGTGATAGCAGATGGAACACATTCTCCCATTACTGGTCAGGGGGAAGTGCATCTTACTCTTGCGACGAGACTTCAGAATGTTCTTTATGCTCCTGAGTTTCAATGAATTTATTATCTATTAGTCAAATCACCAAGGATTTGCATTGTCGTGCCATTTTTGATCCATATGCTCTTGTGTTTTAAGGACATTCTAACGGGCACGTGATTGGTACTGCTGTGAGGATGTCTCTACAGACTAGCGCAATCTCCTTATGCTGGTGCTTCTTCCATTCGCACTGGGTACGCGTCTCCTTACATGTGACATCTTCGTTTTGGTCATCTTCCTCTGCAAAAGCTGTGTCACGTTCTTCCACATATTTCCCCTCGTTCTACCTTTCAGTGCGAGGCCTGCCAGCTTAGGAAGCATCATCGATCTACGTTCCAGAGTCGTCAGGGTCGAAGTAATCATGGTCTGTTTGAGTTAGTTCATTTTGATATTTGGGGTCCCAGTCGTATCCCTGATCATCAGGGGCATATATTTTATCTCGTTGCCGTTGATGAGTTTTCAGGTTGTCATGGGTTTTTCTTCTTAAAAACAAGTCTGATGCTGGTCATGTTATTCAGTCCTTCATTAATGAAATAAAGAACATTTTTCCAGCAAAAATCAAGTACATACGTTCTAACAATGCCATGGAGTTTTGTACTAATCAGCTTGCCACATTTCTTGCGTCTCATGGTATTGTCCATCAAACATCGTGTGCGTATACTTCCCAAAGGAATGGGGTGGCTGAAAGAAAACGCCGTCATCTTCTGAACAATACAAGGACCCTGTTGATTAAGAGCTGTGCTCCTCATTCATACTGGGGGATGCGGTTCTAACTGCTTGTTAGCTTGTTAATCATATGCCCTCTTCTGTTCTGGGAGAAAAGATCCCGTTCTTGATTGCGTTTCCTGAGACGGATCTTTTCTCTCTTACACCTCGAGTATTTGATTCAATGGCTTTCGTTCATCAGATGTCTCCTGGTCTTGATAAGCTCTCTCCTAGAGCGGTCAAATGTGTGTTTGTTGGGTACTCCAAAACCCAAAAGGGATATCGGTGCTTCGACCCTGTTTGACGAAGGTACTATGTTAGTTCTGATGTAACCTTTTTTGAGTCTATTATGTACTTCTCTCCTACAGGTGACAAGCTCGTTTCTTCTGAAGAGGGGAAGAGATCAATATGCCTCTACCTCCGATCTCTACTCCATTATCATCTGCAACTCCTCCTCCTCCACCACCCCTTACGTCTCCTCCATCACCGCTGCCACCTCCTCCACCTCCATTCTTTTGTCAGGTTTATCATCATCGACCTCGTGTTCATTTGCCTCGCCAATCATCCAGCCACGCCCGAGGTATGTTCTGAACATTTGAGTTCTTCTAACGGCAATGGTGATTTGCATGTACAACATGAGGTGCAGGATAACCAAGATGCTACATCTCCTGTGAGTACTGAAGATCTAGATTTGCCTATTGCTCTACAGAAGCAGAAGCGTGCGTGCACTATGCATCCTCTTGCTTCCCATGTGTCATTGGATCGTCTTCCGAGGACTTTCAGAAGTTCGTTCTGGGTTTGTCAGCAGTGGAGATACCTCGTTCTTATCAAGAGGCACTACAAAGTAATCAGTTTCGTCTAGCGATGGAAGAAGAAATGGCCGCTTTACAATCTCGAGGTATGTGAAGCGTTGTGCAGGCTCCTCCAGTTGCATCTATTGTTGGCAGCAAGTGGGTGTTTGCTGTGAACACCGTGCTGATGGTACAGTTGACAGATATAAGGCCAGGTTGGTTGCTCGCGGGTTCACCCGAACGTATGTGGTGGACTATCAGGATACCTTTTCACCAGTTGCACGCCACTTCACATTACGAATTCTTATTGCAGTTGTTGTGGTACACGACTTGCCGCTTTTCCAGCTGGATGTGAAAAATGCTTTCTTGTATGATGATCTGTTGAAAGAAGTTTACATGCAGCGACCACCGGGGTTTGCTGCTGAGGGGGAGTCTAGTATGGTGTGTTGACTTCACAAGACCATATATGGCCTCAAGCAGAGTTTGAGGGCTTGGTGTCAGAAGCTTTTAGAGTTGATTGAACAAAATGGTTTTGTCAGATCTACTACAGACCATTCTCTCTTTGTTGAAAGAACTCAGGGAGGTACGGTTGTTGTTCTGCTTTATGTTGATGACATTGTTGTTACTTGTAGCGATGAACAAGGTATTCAGGCTGCTAAGGATTTCCTTGGATGACAGTTTGTGACCAAGGATCTTGGCAAGTTACGTTATTTTCTTGGCTTGGAGTTTGCACCAGTTAGCAGGACATGATTATGACACAAAGGAATTATGTTAATGATCTTCTGGCTGAGACTGGTATGACATGATGCATACCTGTTACTACACCAATGAATCCTAATGCTAGACTCTATGATGATGAATCTGAGGGAGATAGATAAGAGACGGTATAGGGAGCTGGTAGGAAAGTTGCTATATGTTACTATTACCAAGCCTGACATATCATTTGCTGTGAGCAGAGTTAGCCAGTTCATGTAGCAACCTAGACAAGTTCACATGGATGCAGTTTGTATGATCTTAATATATATGAAATCTTCTTTAGGTGCAAGTCTACTTTTCAGAAGAGACACGTCACTCTCAGTTACTGGATGTGCAGACACAGATTATGCTGGGTATCCCAAGGACAGGAAGTCCACTTCAGGCTTCACTGTGTTCGTTGGTAGCTCATTTGTTTCATGGAAGAGTAAGAAACAGATTGTTGTTGCTCGATCCAGCGTTGAATTAGAATATAGGGCTATGGCCCAAGGGAGCACGGAAATGATGTGGGTCAAGTCCGTTGTGACTGATCTTGCAGTTGAGGTACCTCTTCCAATGCACCCTCAAATGTGATAATCAAGTAGCTCTATTCATAGCTAATAATCCGGCCTTTCATGAGAGAACAAAGCACATCAAAGTTGATTGTCATTATACCCATGACTTGATCCAAAAAGGGTTTATTTCCACCTCCCATGTTGCTTCAGGAGAACAGATTGCAGACATGTTTACTAAGGCTCTCGCGAGGGGTCATTTCCAACGTTGTTGTTGCAAGATGAGCATGATAGACATATATGCTCCAGCTTGAGGGGGAGTGTTGAGAGAATTCTATATCTTTGTCCTTTATTTATATTTCTCTAGTTTTCCGTCTTCTTTATGTAATTTCTCTCTAGAGCCTTTCTCCTATATAAGAGGATTATAGGGTTCCGTGATATACAACTTTTCTTTTCACACCTTCTACAGAAGATATATGATCATTCCTTACTTGAAATAAATGTGGCACCAGTTATTTTTGACCTACAACCATTTTTATCGACTGCCTTGTGCCACTATCCATCTTTTTTATGTTTTCCTACTGGAATACTGTTTCATGCACAATTTTTTACAGGGATCTGGGAAGCCAAGGCTTGAAGGGCTATATAACTGACAAAATAAATCTTTTGTCAAATTTGATAAGCATGTAAGTAACTAATCTTTGCCTGATCTCTCCAAAATTATATTCTGTACCTAATTTTAAAGGTACTTGTCGTTGCTATCATTAATTGCTTTGAATGTCAGCGGCATTATAAATTAATGGATCCTGATAGCTGGTTGAGGTTCAGATTCTTAGACCAATTATAAATCCGATTGATTGATTAAAGATATGGTATCTCATTTTCTTATGTTATAGTGCTGATATAGCTGGTTATCACGAGGTTTTCTTAGATCTGAAGAGATTTAGTTACGCCATTTAATGGGATCTCTGTTCGGATTAAAGTGTTTTCTATTTACTGTCATAATTGAGCAACTCTTTATCGTGAAAAATGTAGACCACATTGGTCGAGGGTCACTAAGGTTCTCTGTAGTTTGGAGATTGCTTTATTGCATTGATTGTTTGATTGGGGGTTGCAAAAGTTTGTATCATGTTCAGTCGGAAGGATGATTTATTAAGAACAAATGATATTCATGTGCTAGTGGGAATATTCAATTAGATATTGTTAAATATTTTAAATATAAAAGTTAAAACCTGCTTCAACGGTTTGGTGGTAGTGCAGTGTGCCTACCACCCAAAAGACTAGGGTTAAATCCCTCCTCGTGTGGGTTGCGTTGGGTAGCCGACAATCAGTGTAAAAAATAGTCGGATCACTCAACACGAATTTTAAAGCAAGAATCCATGTAGCCGACCCTACTTAAAGTGGGAGAAGGCTGTCACCATTTTTATTTTAAATATATAAGTTACGTCGATTACATATTATATATATGGTCATTAATCAACAAGATAAAAGTACCATTTGAACTACAGAAATTGTACAAATCCAACAATTGGTTTACACAATTTTTTTTCTTGAAAGGAAACTTACGTTAAAACAAAGTATAACCAGTCAAGAATAAAAAAAATGGAATTATTATTTCTTTAGTCGGCTGACTAGGCATCCAATCGGTCACCCCCTCTCTCCCACAACCAGTGTAGTCGGATTGACTAATCGGTCTAGTAGGATGACTATTGCAATATTGGTTTGGTTCTTGTCGCTCTTTTAATTGCTTGTTTGCATGTATCAGTATGACCAGCTACTAAATTCTTTAAAACCATGAAAAGGTGAGTGAGGTCTAGCTCTAAAATGCTACAAGCTAAAATTTTTTCTCTGCACAACTGTGTATAACTATTTATATTTAAGAATTAGCGAAAATCTTATAACAATTAGAATGCCCCGGTGTTATTGTTGAGAAGTTAGTTGATGGGCCATATAGTTGGAGTCGCAATAGGCATTAAACTTACATTCGCTGTCTTACTTATATGGATTTATGCTTTTTATGACTACATATGCTATAGTAGTTCCAGGTAATTCACCCTGCCCTTCATGGTAAAAAATCTAGTATGACTTTTTGCTTTCTTGACCAAAAAAATTCTATCCAGATCCTCTTGTTATAGTATTAATATATATTACAGCTGTTTCTTTTTCCTTATAAGCCCAAAGGGTATCTCTGTAGCCCTATAGGGCAACCTCTTTTTGTCTCTAGTGTTTCCTCCCGGTATATACATGACCCTAGCCCTAGGATCCTTTATATATAGAGAGCAAACCCAAGAGGCCGAAAGCGGTTGTCTTATTGGGCTACAAAGACGTTGTATTGGGCTTACATAAAAAAAGACATCTGTAATATACGAATACTATTACACTCCCCCTCAAGCCGGAGTATAGATGTCTATAAGGCTTTGTACACTTCTGGAAAGGTTCCCTTACAAGTGATTTGGCACTGTCGTAAAAGTCCTCCGACTGGCTCGACTAGTAGGTCTGACTAGTCTAGTCGGTGGGGAGGCCGACCGAGTATTGACTAATTTCGACTAGGCCGATTAGTCAGATCAAATTTTACTTACCATATATATTTTACTTTTTTTAAAGCAAACTTATTCTAATATGCTTAATGTTTTATTTAAATTCAATTACTTCTTTTCTTTCATTATAATTAATATAAAAAATGTAAAAATCATTGTAAATTTATAATAATATATGTATAAGAATGATTTATATATTAAAATAATTACAAATTCAAAATCGATTAAAGCCCGACTAAATCTGACTAGTCGCTCGACTACCGATTAATCCTTAGATAGTGACCCAACCGACTGAGTACGGAGTACTGATTTTTGCAACCTTGTGCTTTGGTAAGTGTTGAAGGGGAATGAGCAAGATAAATTCCATTAAACCCTAGAGCTCTCTTATATAGGAGAAAAGCTCTATGGGTAAATTACAAGAAAAGGGACAAATAAACAAATAATTACTAAACCACATAATTATTCTAACACTCCCCCTCAAGCTGGAGCATATATATCTAACATGCTCAGCTTGGAACAACAGAGATGAAAAGGACCTCTAGCAAGAGCCTTGGTAAACATGTCTGCTATCTGCTCTCCAGAAGATACATAAGAAGTAGAAATGAGTCCTTTTTGAATCAAGTCCCGTGTATAATGACAATCCACTTCAATGTGCTTTGTTCTCTCGTGAAGGGCTGGATTATTGGCAATAAACAAAGCTGCCTGATTATCACATTTAAGATGCATAGGAAGAGGTATTTCAATAGTTAAATCAGTCAGAACTGATTTAACCCACATCATCTCAGCACTACCTTGGGCCATTGCCCTATATTCTGACTCAGCACTGGATCGAGCCACTACAGTTTGTTTCTTACTCTTCCAAGCTACTGGTGAGCTACCAACAAATACAATAAAGCCTGAAGTAGACATTCTATCATTAGGGCACCCAGCATAGTCTGCGTCAGCACAACCTGTGACAGATATAGAGGTATCTTTTCTAAACAGAATCATATAAACAGCATTCATGTGAGTCTGTCTGGGTTGCTCCATGAATTGACTTACCCTACTAACTGCAAAGGATATATCAGGCCGGGTAATAGTAACATACAACAACTTCCCCACAAGCTCCCTATATCGTCTCTTGTCCACCTCATCAGAACCATCATCATAAAGTTTAACATTAGGATCCATAGGAGTAGTAGTTGGTCTACATTCTGCCATACCTGTCTCAGATAACAAATCAGTAACATACTTCCTTTGCGTCATTATCATGCCTTGCCCGTTTCGTGCAAACTCCAATCCCAAGAAATAACGGAGTCCACCTAGATCCTTTGTAACAAACTGCTCGCTAAGAAAAACCTTAGCTGCTTGAATGCCCTGTTCATTACTGCCAGTGATAACAATATCATCAACATATACTAAGATAATTACCACACCTCGCTGGTCTCTCTTTACAAAGAGAGTATGATCTGCTGTAGATCTGACAAAGCCCTCTTGTTCAATCAACTCTGAGAGCTTCTGAAACCAAGCCCGTGGACTCTGTTTCAAGCCATAGATGGCCTTATGAAGACGGCACACCATATTGGACTCCCCCTCAGCAGCAAACCCTGGTGGCTGCTGCATATAGACCTCTTCCTGCAATTCACCATACAAGAAAGCATTTTTGACATCCAGCTGAAAAAGGGGCCAGTCACGGACAACAGCAACTGCAATAAGAATCCTCAAGGTAGAATGACGTGCTACTGGAGAAAACGTCTCCTGATAGTCCACCCCATACGTTTGGGTGAACCCACGAGCAACCAGCCTGGCTTTGTATCGATCAACCGTGCCATCAACCCGATGCTTAATAGTAAAGATCCATTTGCTGCCGACTATGGACGCACCTGGTGGAGGATGCACAATACTCCATGTATCACGCGACTGCAACGCCGCCATCTCCTCTTCCATAGCCAAAACACCATGGACTGCTCTGTAGTGCCTCCTGATATGACCTTGGGATTTCCACAGCTAATAACCCAAGAACAAACTGGCGAAACTCCGGTGATAACCGCTCCAAACAGGCCTGTGAGCCAAAGTCCATCCCATATTTGGGATTCATTGTCCGCGCACGCTTTTGCCTTCTATGGGCAATAGGAAGATCGAGATCATCAACTGGAGGAGTGGTAGTATCATCTGTACCCTGTACATCTATCTGCGCATGCAAATCACCTGTGCCATCAGTAGATCTCAAATGTTCATTACATACCTCGGGCGTGCTGGATGATGGAGGAGGCACATGAGCAGAGGGTCGACGCTGATAGACCTGAGGATAAAAAATAGGAACTGGTGGTGGTGGTGGTGGAATAGGCTGTGGTGGTGGTGGTGGAGACAGAGTAGAGCATGGAACAGATGGAGGAGGAGGAGGCACATAGACATCATCTCCTTACTCCGAGTGAGTGAGTCTGTCACCTGTAGGAGAGAAATACATAATGGACTCAAAGAAGGTGACATCAGCACTAACATAGTACCGTCGTCTAACTGGATCAAAACACCGATACCCTTTTTGGGTTTTTGAATAACCCACAAAAACACATTTGACAGCTCTGGGAGAGAGCTTGTCAAGACCAGGAGAGAAGCAATGAATAAATGCAACAGACCCAAAGACGCGTGGTGTTAGTGAGAAAAGATCCTTCTCGGGAAACGCAACCAAGAACGAGATCTTTTCTCCTAACACCGACGAAGGCATACGGTTGACCAGATAACAAGCAGTTAGAACTGCGTCCCCCCAATAGGAGTGAGGGGCACGACTCTGAATCAAGAGGGTCCTGGTAATGTCCAACAAATGACGATGTTTCCTCTCAGCCACCCCATTCTGTTGGGAGGTGTAAGCACATGACGTCTGATGCACAATCCCATGAGACATAAGGAATTTAGACAGGTAAAGAGCTACATAATTCAAGAGCATTGTCAGACCGTATAAACTTCACTCTAGCAGAGAAAATATTTTTTATTTCAATAATGAAAGACTGGATAACATGACCAGCATCAGACTTATTTTTAAGTAAAAAGACCCAAGATAACCTAGAAAACTCATCGACATCCACAAGATAAAACCTGTGCCCTTAAAGATCAGGGACACGACTGGGACCCCAAATATCAAAATGTAATAACTCAAATAGGCCATAACGACTTGGACCTGTACGACTCTGAAATGATGACCGGTGATGTTTGCCAAGCTGGCAAGCCTCGCACTGGAAAGTAGACCTGGGAGAAATCTGTGGAAGGATATGGGTCATCTTTTGCAACGGAAGATGACCAAATCGGAGATGCCACGTGTAAGGAGAGACAGAACCAGCCTTCATAGAAGAGACACCAGCATAAGGAGACTGCACTAGTCTATAAAGACCCCCTTGCTCACGGCCAGTTCCAATCACTCTGCCCGTTAGTATGTCCTGAAACACAAGAGCAGATGGATCAAATATGGCACGACAATGTAATCTTTAGTGATTTGACTAATGGACAATAGATTCATGGAAAAATCAGGAGCGTAAAGAACATTCTGAAGCCGTATCCCAGGGGTCAATTGCACCTTCCCCTGACCAGTAATGGGAGATTGTGTCCCATCAGCTATCACCACGGAGCGTCCTGTCTGAGGTGCAGTAAAATCATCCAATTGCTTTTTGTCACCACATAAATGGTGAGATGCTCCTGAATCCATGATCCATTCTGATAGATCTGCTCTGTAACAACTAGTAAGAGCATACGTTGTACCTGAAGAGGATGCGGAAGCTGAGCCGGCTATCTCTGAAGACCCTGAAGTACTAGCTGGTCCCTGGCTTGGCATGATTTCTCGAAGTCTTTCCACTAACTCCTCAAACTTCTGATCATGGAAATGGGAAGGACCCCCTTCCTGCTGGGCCTGCTCCGCCACACGTGCCGTAGTAGTAGGAAACCCATGCTTAGAATAGCATGTTTCCTCAGTGTGTCCAGTCCTGCGACAGTAGGTGCACGACTGTCTAGGATGTCTGTTACCTCCTCCTCGGCCACGACCACCTCTACCTCGAAAATGTGAAGAGCCTCCTCTGCCACGGGATGCTGCCATGGCTGATGGTGTCTGAACTCCACCATGAGATATGGAGAGTCTACTCAACCTGCGATAGGCCTCTTCCATAGGAGGTATGGTGGCATATGTAAGAATCTGTATTCTAGCGGCATCATACTCCGGATCAAGGGCTGCTAGAAACACTCCAGTCATCACCGAGTCTCTGTATGCCTTGAGCTGCTCCGGTGTAGCTGTCAATGGAATGTACCCGTATAACTTCTCAAACATACCCCTCAGAGAGGTGTACAGGGTATGAAGAGGACGCCCGTTCTGCTTCGAGGTAAAGATGTCATGCTGAAGTTGTAAGATCTTGGACTCGTTCTTTGCCGGAGAATATGTGGCTGCCAGGATATCCCACATAGCCTTCGCAGTGGGTTGACTCAGAATGTCGTTGGCTATTTCCATAGACATGGTACCGGATAGCCAAATGCGCGCATAAGCATCATCAGCCTCCCATGAGGCGTTAACCCCAGTCTTCTCAGCAGATTCCTCTTGTGTGAGGATATGTTTCTTGCCATTGCATTGCATAAGACTCATGAACTACATGGCCCACAGTTCATAGTTTGTACCGTCCATCTTCACAACGGGTGCAGGACCTTTGAATGCACCTAGAGACGGAAGATCTACCTTGTTGTCAGACATGATGACAACAATATTCTGCGACTGGGTTACACGACTAGACGATAATGTCTACGTGTACATAGATGAGGGCCGCCGTGTCCGTAGACTCAAACCACAACGCCCTTCAGACCACAACTCGCGGCTAGCGTGCAAGCATTTTGGTGTGGCACACTACTTTGATCACAGGGATGCACAGAGATGCGTGCGCTGTGCACATGGACGCACAGGGGTGTACGTGCACAGTAGCACGCAGTGCACGCGGTGCGGTGTTGGCGCACAGAACTTCGGCTCGCGCAGAACGGGCCTCGCGCAGCGCAAGGGATAGGCACAGCGCACGACCTAGGGCGGCGACCTAGGGCACAACCTTGCGCACGCCTTGCGCACGCCTTGCGCACGGGCTGGAGAAGACCTTTGCAGCCCCGACCAACGGAGGAGCCCGCCGACCTAGGGCGGCGCCCTGCGCACGATCGAGAGAGAGAGAGAGGGGCGGCGGGTGGGGTAGGGTAGGGTTAGGGTTTCGAGAACTCCGGCCTAGGACCGTCGCTCTGATACCATGTTGAAGGGGAATGAGCAAGATAAATTCCATTAAACCCTAGAGCTCTCTTATATAGGAGAAAAGCTCTATGGGTAAATTACAAGAAAAGGGACAAATAAACAAATAATTGCTAAACCACATAATTATTCTAACAGTAAGGATGTCAATCGTCTCTTCTGCTAAACTGATACGAGAAAATATATGAAGCCTTTCTCGATCATGTCTATATTGTAGTGATAGTCTCATGGAACATAATACATAGGAAAAAGATAAAACCTTGCATATACATAATGCTATAATACATTGCAATTGTATACAAATGCATTGCATATTCTTACAACTGAATGGAGGAAGAGGCAGAGCTACAAAGGTAAGTACCTGAATGAGAGGATTGGAGAGTTGGGAGTTGTTGGAGCAATATGCAGGGCACATGTGGGATATGCAAGGCATATGCGGGAAGGGCACATAATGCACTGACTAATAAAATTGGTTCGGTCTGCATGCCGCACGGGCATGTGCGGCTCGTGCCCAATTTAATGAATACTGCTGACTATTCACGACTGATGTAGTTTCTTCGAAACTCCAGTGCAAATACTAGTGAGGCTAGTCCTACTGCGCACCTGATTACCACTTCAGGTATCGTTTCCAACTCCGCCACTACCTTAGCACCTGCTTGGATCATTGACTCTGATGCTTCTACTCATCTATTACATGCTGACCTCCTCTCAACCCTCTTCCATTGTGAAGTTGGTTAGAGTTTTCAACTTGGCTCATTCCCCTATAGCCACTGGGACTATAGAGTTCTCCTCCAAGCTCTGATTCATTGGGGAGCACTGTGCTCCTGACTTCTCTTTGTGACCATGGAAGGACATATCGATATCGGTATCGATATTGGTACCATATCGATACCAATATATCGCCGATATATCGGCGATATATCGACGCCATATCGCTGACATCGGACCGAATCTTGCATTTTTGGCCTGTCGATACCCGATATCGACCATTTCGGCGATATATCGGTGACCTGTCGATACCGATATATCACCGATATATCGCCGATATATCGCGATATGGCCGTCCATGTTTGTAACTACTGTCCGTTTAAAAGCTTTGTTTAAAGCTAGACTACCGTGTGATTTTTGATGAGATTTTTTTGCTACTTTCACAGCATTTGGACGATGCAGGTTTTTGTTTTGACATGATAAGAATGGCCTTTACTACCTTGACATTCCTTAGATACTATTGCTGGTGCTGCTTTATCTGCGCTATTCTGTTCCTCTAGCATTTGCATCTTGGATACCCCTATGTAAAATCCCTATCCATGATGTTTCCCAAACTCTCTTATCTGAAGCCGTTTGAGTGCGAGGCATGTTAATTCAGCAAATATCATATGACCTTATCTCCTAGGGCTGAGCCACATCGGACTTTATATTTTACGTTGGTTTATTATGATGTCTCGGGACCTTTATCAAGTCTGTACTTTAAGTGGTCATCGATATTTTTTTAGACGATTATAACATATCTTCTTGGGTCTTTCTAATAAAGGAATAATCAGAGATTAATAAAATCGCCAAGTCCTTTCAGTTTATTATATAGAAATATATTTTATGTTTATGTACTTTCTTATCTATTTCCTTTTCTCTTTGTCTACTTTATGTAATTTGCCCATAGGTCTCTCCCTATATAAGAGAGCCTAGGGCTCAAGGAATAAATAAGTTTCTCATTTTTCCCAACATGGTATCAGAGCGACGATCCTAGACCGGAGCTCTCATACCCCCACAAACGCTAACCCTAGCCCAACATCGTCGCCTCTCCTCTCATGTTCTCGGCTCCCCGCCGCCGCTGCTAGGGGCTGGTGCCGCCCCTCCTCTCTCCAGGGGATGTCGTCGCCACCCTCTCTCTAGGGGCGCCACCGCCCCATCCTCTCTCTAAGGGCGCCACCGCCCCATCCTCTCTCTAGGTGTGCCGCTGCCCCATCCTCTCTCCGGGTGCCTCTGCACCTCCTCTCTCTAGAGGTGCCGCTACCGTCTCTAGGGGCTGCCATCTGCCACCACCTCTCTTTCTCTAGGGGCCTGCTTGGTAACTGGTTTAGGTTGGGTTGGGGTATCCGCGTGTGAATAGTAGTTGTTTGGATGGTTGGGAGAATTGGAGAGGGTTGGAACGATAAATATGATGTGACGTGACATTGATTATGTTTTTTTAATGATTATAACATGATTTTTATGTTAACTTTTTTATTTAAACATTGTTAAAAAATGTTATACAAAGAAAATGTAGGATCCATACAAGTAATCTCAACCCAGGAATGCAGGGATATGGAGCTAGGGGTATCCCAGGATACCCCGAAGTACCCTAGCAACCAAACATGCCCTAAGGGTCGCACCTCCGCAGCCTTCGACTACTACTTGATGGGATTTGTTGCGTGAGTCTACACATGCAACCAAATCTCTTTATGTTATTGTAGACAAAAGTTTATCCAGTCTACAACCCTAGTCTTCTCTAGCCGTCATGTCAGAAAGTCAGGTAGATATCCCCACCACAGACGCCTTCAGAGATCCTGCGCCTATATTAAAGATAGATGGGTCGAACTACAAATTATGGGCCATGCAATTCATGAGCCTAATGAAGACAATGGGTAAGAAGAATATTCTTACAGAGGAAGAAACGACGGAGAAGACATGATTATATGCCTCATGGGAAGCTGATGGCGCATATGCTCAGGTCTGGTTGTCTGGTACTTTGATACCAGAAATTACAAATGATATCTTGCATCAGCCCACTGCCAAAGCCATGTGGGACATTCTTGCTGCCACGTATTCACAGGCTAAGAATGAGACAAAATTCTACAGCTTCAGCATGGCATCTTCACTATAAAGTAGAATGGTCGATCTCTGCCATGGAAGGAAATATCGCGATATATCGACGATATATCGCCGATATATCGATATCGACATGGGACCGATATGGGTATCGATATGGCGATATATCCCGATTTCTAGGCATTTTCTTCACAAAGGCTCGTCGATATGAGCGATATTTCGGCAATATATCGTCGAAATATCGGTATCGATACGATATCGAAACGATATCGATATCGATACGGCCTTCCATGACTGCGTGCTCACCACACTGCTTTGCGGGGAATTTTTGAGAAGCTTCACAGCTTCATGCCCCTTACAGTTACTCCAGAGCAGCTGAAGTCATATCGGAATGCCATGATGGTTGGTGTTTTTCTGGCCTCCCTCGATTCACAATATGAGGTCGTTTCTTCTCAAATTCTGACAGATACAACCATTCCTCCTATGGAGGAGGCCTTCCATAGATTTAACCGGATCAATATCTCAAGCCTTGCTCCAGTGCCAAATTCCTTTGCTATGGTGGCCTCTCATGGAAGAGGTGGTCCATCTATGTTCTGTGGGCGGGGACCACGCGATAGGGCTGGACGTGGTCGTGGACCACCTTGTACCTATTGTCATCGATCTGGTCATACAGAAGATACATGCTACTCCAAGCATGGTTACCCAGCGTCCGCTCGAGTAGCAGAGCAAACTTAGCATTATGCGCTCCACCCACATCGAATCAACGCTATGATGAGCTTGTGTCTCGATTGAGAGATATCATGCCCCCAGCTAACACTCATTCACCAGCTTCTGAGAGTAGTTCAGATATTGCTACTACTGTAGGAGCCAATACCTCAGGTAGTGCTCATATCTCTACTTCTCATCATGGTTCAGCTCAGAATGGATTATAGATTCCGGTGCAACGCATCATTTGTGTGGAGACAGAAATCAGCTCATAGCCTACATGCAGGTTTCTCCGGGAAAGACCATGGTTATAGCAGATAGGACTCATTCCCCAATCACGGGACAGGGGGAGATCAACTTGACGCCATCATATTATAACATCCTTTTCTACTTGTGTGTAAACTATACAGGCCAACAATGCTCTTAGGTTTACCCAACATGACTGGGTCTTGTTCTTTTCCTCTTATGGGACAATTCATCAGTCGTTCATATATCTCCCAGCGAAACAGGGTAGTTAAAAGGAAGCTTCGCCACTTTCTTGACATTGTGCATTCATTTCTCACTCACATGAAGGTTCATAAGACCTACTGAGGGTGCCTTTCTTATTGCTACTCATTTCATAAACACGACCCATCGTCTATTTTGAGGGGGACAACTCCATTCTCTCTGATATATCCCGATTGACATTTTTCACTACCTTTGAGAATTTTTGGATGTCTTTTGTTTAGAATTTTCAGACTGCAGATAAACTGTCTCCTCATGCTATCAAGTGTGTTTTCCTTGGGTACTTTCTTGTTAGAGTATTTGGAGCATGCATCACTTATGTATATCCCACCACTGAGTTTAGTCCCACATCTACCAGTGGTGGGACTTGGAGGCTCTGAGGAGGCTATATAAGGAGCCCCAAACCTTCTGTAACCATTGAGAAAAAGCAATGCAAGATATGCCCCTTTGAGGGCTTCTCTCGTGGTTTCATCCCTCTACTCACGGAGTAGGGTTCCACGTAAAATCATGGTGTTCCATGTTTATTATTTCTGTTCTTATGCTCTTATCATTTTCGCTTCCGCTTCCTATTTTCTAACATGGTATCAGAGCGGGTCGATTCTCGATGAATTATTTTTCATTAGTTTTTAGTCGAGATTCGGTTATTGTTCGTTCTTCAAGATCTTCTGTTTATAAAAGATCGTGTTAGTGATTTGCTGACCACATTTAGTGTTTCATTTTGAGACTTTAATTTGGTTCTACAATTTGTTATTCGTCCAATGATCTTCCAGCAGCGATCAATGTTTCTTCAGACGTGCAACTCTAGTTTGTTCCATCTTGGAGTTTCTGGAACCCTACTGCATTCTGTATCCAGAAGCCCGTAAAGGCTCCAGATGGCCGCTCCTGGCTCCTGGATCCAGAAGGAGTACGACTTCTCTCTGGCATCGTAGGCGCGCCTCCCGCAACCTCGCAGGATGACCCATCGTGCAGGCAGCGCGACTTCCTCCCGCAGGCGGCCCCTTCAAGTGCGGCATCGAGGCCCATGCGTTACTTTGTCCTCAGCCCCCAGACGTGCACCCCTCCATCTCCTATCCTCGTCGACCCAGGCGATACCTCCTCGATACCACGAAACTAGGGATGAGCATTGGGCTGGGCCGGCCCAGCCCAGCCCGAAGCCCGACCCGCATAGCCCGGCCCGGCCCGAGCCCGAATTATTTATGGGCTGGGCTTGGGCCAAAGATGTAGGCCCATTTGATAATTGGGCCGGGCTTGGTCTTAGCCCGGCCCAGCCCATTAGGCCCGATAGCCCGGCCCGCGTAGAAGCCCAATATTAGGCCCGTTAGGTCCGATAGCCTAGCCCACATAGAACCCATATGTGTCTAGACTTTGGTATCTCACTTTAATATATTCATCTGGATTTAATGAGGGAGTTGATGATGTCGACAGACTAATCCACTTGAGGTACATTTTCAACCTGTTTGTTTACTATTATTTGCACATGTTTATATAATATCTCTATGAACTCTTTCCATTAGATATTGTAGAATCATAGATATGACCAAATCCGTGCAAAACAATAGGATAACTAAATAATAAAGACCTAAATAACTAATAAATACTTCATAACGAAGATTACAATCAAAATAACCAAATGAGGGTACGCCAAGTTTATGGGCCCACCAAGTCTAGACCCATAAGGTTTTGGCCGATACAAGCCCAATTGACGATTGAGACATTATGGGCCGGCCCGGCCCAAGCCCGACCCATAATAATTGGGCCGGGCTTGGGCCCGGGCCTTCAAAAAAAATTTTTAGTGGGCCTAGGCCCGGCCCAAAGCCCACAAACTTAAATGGGCCTGGGCCCTGTAGGGCCCGGCCCAGGCCCGACCCATGCTCATCCCTACACGAAACCCTCTAGGCGACGAAGGCCGCTGTTGGTGGCACCAGGCGGCGTCGCCCACCCTCGCACACTCCTTCATCTCTGGCGGCGCAGCTCCGCTCGATCTTCTGGCGGTCCAGGTGGAGCCGGCCGCACATCACACGCGCATCTCCAAGGCGACCTGCAGACCCCCCGATGCCGCGAGTCCTTCCCTCTCCAGCATGTGAAGGCAGCGGCGGTGCTACCCTTCCTTTCATCATCTTCGAGGGGTGGCGGAGGCTGGTCTCCCTACAGCAGAGCCCTATCGGGCAGCGGCGACATTCTGGAATAAAACCCATTGGGGGCGGCGAGGGTTTGAAGGAAGAGCCCTGATTGAAAACCCTAAATAGGGTTACGACACTGTGAGCCTCCAGTTTTAATATATATATATATATATATATATAGATAGATATTGCTTTTATTGTAAAGCCCAAGAGGGCTGTTTACATCATTTAAAAAAAAGGAAAAAGGGAGAGAGAGAGAGGAAAAGAGTGATTTTGTAAAGCCCAATTGGGCTAAGGCATCTTTGTGCCCAAATGGGCATGCATTTTAAAAAAAGTGGGGGAAAAAGGCGCTTACAATTAAAAAAGCCGTACGCATTTCCAAAAAAAATGTTTGCAAAAAAAAGAAGAAAAAAAGAAAGAAAAATATTGCAAAAGCTGAAAAATTATTGTTGAAACGTCTTATAAAAAATGTGTTCAAAAAAAAATTACGGCTTATTAAAAAAAATCTGATGAAGAAGAGCCGTAAGATTTTTTTTGAATACTCATGTTTTTCCCCATATTTATGTATTATTGTCTTCTCCCAACGTGGTCAACAATGTCATTCCGACTAGTATGGGAGAAAGGTGGAGTATATGTAGAGTCACATGTCTTTTTCAAAGATTCAGATATCAGATTTTCCAGACCTGTCAGATGTTCAGACTCTACAATTTTCAGATTCAGACTCGACGACGACGCATGCTAATCATTTGTCATTCTTGTTGCTCGGCCAGTGTTTTCATGTGAGCCATAGGGACTCCAGAGCAGAGGACCATTCCCTATACCATTGAGGGCAAGTGTTTTCATGTGGTATCATAGGGACTCCAGAGTAGAGTACCATTCTCTGAGCCAGATAGGAGAGATCCAGTTTCACACTCCATCCCGTTAGTCCTCCTCATATGCACGTCATGAGAAACAACATCCTCGACTGCAGCAGTTGTACGCGTTGGGTTGATATTGTCTGTAGTGTCATGTATTGTGAGTTGAGTTTCTTTCTGTTTGTCCAAGCTGAGCATTGCATGCTCCAGCTTGAGGGGGAGTGTTAGAGTATTTGGAGCATGCGTCACTTATGCAATAGGTGGGTAAATGGATCCCTCCAGGATCCATTTACCCCACCACTGAGTTTAGTCCCACATCTACTAGTGGTGGGATTTGGAGGTTCTGAGGAGGCTATATAAGGAGCCCCATACCTCCTGTAACCATTGAGAAAAAGCAATGCAAGATATGGCCCTTTGAGGGCTTCTCCCGTGGTTTCATCCCGCTCCTCACGGAGTAAGGTTCCACGTAAAATCATGGTGTTCCATGCTTATTATTTCTGTTCTTATGCTCTTTTTATCATTTCCGCTCCCGCTTCCTATTTTCTAACATTTCTAACTTAGAAGGGGTATAGATGCTATGACCCCACTGCCGTCGTGATTACATATCAACTGATGTCACTTTCTTTGAAAAAACCAACTATTTTATGCAATCTATTCTTGATATTCCCTTGGAGCTACCACCCCCACCCATTGTCTACAAACGAAAGCACACGACTCATTCTGATCCTGCACCATTGTCTATTCCTTACTTGCAGGATGAAGTGCCCTCTTCGAGTGTCCCCATCGTTGCAGCTCCAGATGCTCCACTAGAACTCCATATAGCTATGCAACGAACAAAAATGCAATGTACTATATACATCCCATATCACATTCTAATTCCACTGACAACCTATCCAGTTTCGACAGACACTGTACGGATGCTTTGATGGCTATTTCTATTCCTTCGGATCATCATAGTGCATTACAAGACCATGATTGGAAAAAAGATCATGGATGAGGAGATGGAAGCACTCACATCTAATGGCAATTAGGATCCCGTACCTTACTTTTGGTTTCAAGCCTGTTGCTTGCATATGGGTCTTCGCAATCAAATAGTTACTTGATGGTTCTATTGACATATTGAAGGTCAGTCTTGTAGCAAAGGGCTTTACTTAGACTTATTTTTTTTTGAATAACCAGAGGATGGGATCTCGAGATGGGACCCACCACCAAAATTACAGCTTTACTCAGACTTATGACGTGGATTACTTTTAGACTTTTTCTCTAGTGGCCAAGATGGGATCTCTTTTCAATTAGATGAAATAATGTGTTTCCCAATGACGACCTTGAGGAGGAGGTCTATCAGTCGAGGGGAGCATGTGTCCCGACTTCACAAGGCTATTTATGGCCTAAAACAGATCCCATGTGCTTGGTTTGGCATGCTTACTGCTGAGATCAACTCTCTTGTCTTCCACATGACAACATCTTACTTGTTTTTGTCAGATAAAGGAATACTGACACAGTTATAGTAGCCGTCTATGTTGATGATATGTTGATTACTGGTGATTATAAAAGTGGTATTGCAGGGACCAAGACCTTCCCCTAAAAGGTGTTTGTCACTAAGGATCTTGGTAGCTCCTTATACTTTCTTGGCAATGCAATGATACACACTAGAGAGTGATTGCACTATCACAGAGAAAGTATTGTTTAGATATTCTTAAAGAGGATGGCTTACTTGGATGCATATCATTTGACATCCTTGTAGAAGTGAGAAAACACTCTACATCCATTAATCATGATTTTGAGGATACCACACGATATAAAAGCCTAGTGGGCAAACCGCTCTATCTCACGTCACTGAACTAGATATATCGCATGCTGTGAGCAGAGCTAGCCATCACACGGAGAGACCTCTCTATAAGGAAGGTAGTTTTTCTGATTTTTCGATACTTGAAGGAATCTCCAGGGTGATGTCTCTTCTACGGGGCAATGACCATACTGATGTCATTTTTTATGCAGATGCAGATTATGCCATTTCATTTGAGGACCGACGATCTACTACCATCTATGCTATGTTTGTTGGTGGCAACCTTGTTTCATATCGAAGCAAGAAGCAAGAAGTGGTTTCTAGATCGAGTGTGGGGGTGGAATACATGGCGATGTCCCAGTCCACTTGTGAGATTACCTGGCTTGTCTCCTTTCTACAGGAGCTTGGACTTTCTTCTACTACTCTCGTACCTCTATATTGTTACAAGTCTGCTACATATGTTGCTACCAACCTTGTATTTCATGAGCAGACCATGTACATTGAAGTTGACTGTCACTTCATTTGACATGCAGTACGAGGAGTGAAGATCACTACTTCTCATATCTCCACAGGTCTTCAGCTCACAACTATATATTCACGAAGGCATTACCTAAGAATTACCTCTCGTGAATGGTTTCTTTTTATTTGAAACTAGAAAAGGGGAGAATCACGCTTAGGTGCCCGCCCCAATATTATCAATAATAATTAAAAAAGAAAAACAAAATAAAATAGATTACATGCTACATAAGCCAAGACTCAAGCAGACACTTGTAATGGACGCTAACATTCTCACAATAGAAATGGTGGCCAGAGAAAAGAACATCATTACTGTTGGAAGAAAAAGTAAGAGTTGATTATTTCTGAGAACCCTAGGCTCTCTTATATAGAGAAGAGACCTATGGGTAAATTACATAAGGCGGAAAAACAAAAATACAAATAAGAAAACGATACATATAGAATATAGAAATACACAGATATCTCTACACTCCCCCTCAAGATGGAGCATAGATATCAATCATGCTCAGCTTGGATGAACACTTCTGAAATGATCCTCTGAGTAATGGCTTGGTAAAGATATCTGATGTTTGCTCTCCAGAACTAACATGAGAAGTAGAAATCAATCCCTTCTGAATCATATCTCTGGTATAATGACAATCTACCTCGATATATTTTGTTCTCTCATGGAACGTAGGGTTGTTTGCAATAAACAGAGCAGCCTGGTTATCACAATGTAACTCCATGGGTAGAGGAACCTCTATATGGAAATCAACTAATACTGCTCGAACCCACATCATTTCTGTACTTGCTTGCGCCATAGCCCTGTACTCGGATTCAACACTTAATCTCGCTACAAATGTTTGTTTCTTTCTTTTCCAAGAAACAAGAGAACTGCCAACAAACACTGCAAATCCCGAAGTCGATTTTCTATCCTTAGGACAACCTGCATAGTCAGCATCAGCGTATGCAGATACAGAGAGAGTTTCTCCTTTCTTGTAGAGTAATCCTGCTCCTGGAGACGATTTTAGATATCTCAATATCATGTATACAACATCCATATGTACTTGTCGAGGCTGCTTCATGAACTGACTCACTTGACTTACTGCAAAGGCGATATCCTGTCTGGTGATTGTAACATGAAGAAGTTTTCCCACCATCTCTCTGTATCTTCTTTTGTCGACTTCATCTGTATCATCATCATATAGCTTCATGCTAGGATCCATAGGAGTAGTAGAAGGTCGACACCCGATCATGCCTGTCTCTGCAAGCATGTCTGTAACATACTTTCTTTGGGTCAAGGAAGGAAATATCGGTATCGATATCGTTTCGATACAATGTCGATACCGATATATCGCCGATATATCGGCGATATATCGACGCATATCGCCGAAACCCGGTATCCACCAAGGCATTTTCTCCTGTCGATATCCGATATCGTCCATATCGGCGATATATCGGTGACCTGTCGATACCGATATATCGCCGATATATCGACGATATATCGCGATATGGCGATCCGTGCTTTGGGTTATCACAAGACCCTGTGCATTTCTAGCAAATTCCAACTCTAAGAAATACCTTAGGGTACCCAGGTCCTTAGTCACAAATTGACTGCCTAGAAAATCTTTTGCCATCTTGATTCCCTGCTCATCATCTCCTGTAATAACTATATCATCAACGTAAATCGTGATAGCAACTGTACCTCTGGATGTTCTCTGCACAAACAAAGAGTGATCTTCATTTGACCTCTTGAACCCATGTCGTTCAATCAGATCTGAAAGCTTTTGGAACCATGCCCTAGGACTCTGTTTAAGGCCATATATTGCCTTATGGAGCCTACAAACCTATTGAAACTCCCCCTCAGCAGCAAACCCCGGAGGCTGCTGCATACAGACCTCCTCTTGTAGATCTCCATACAAAAATGCATTTTTAACATCAAGTTGGAATAGGGGCCAGTCACGTACCACGGCAACTGAAAGAAGAACACGCAAAGTGGAATGTCTAGCAACCGGAGAGAACGTGTCCATGTAATCAACTCCATAGGACTGCGTAAAACCACGTGCCACCAACCTTGCTTTGTAACGATCAAGGCTCCCATCTGTATGGTGTTTAACAGTAAACACCCATTTGCAACTGACAACAGACGCTCCAGGAGGAGGAGAAACTAGACTCCAGGTGCCACGGGACTGCAAAGCGACCATTTCCTCTTCCATAGCGAGACGCCATCTGCTATCTCGCAATGCATCCTGGTAAGTCCGTGGAATTTCCACGGCAGATAGAGCAACTGCAAATTTCTGGAAGTCTCCTGTAAGACGATGAAAGGAAACCTGAGAAGCAAGCTGGTAGGATGCACTAGTACGCCTCTGCTTCCTAATGGTGATAGGTACGTCCAGGTTCTCAGGGACCTCATCCTGCACTGATCCTTGTATAGAATCATCTCCAGAGCCATCGTTAGAAACCATGTTATCAGAACAAACCTGGGGCATGCTAGATGACGGGCAATGACCATGAGCAAAAGGGGGCCGACGAGTGTAGAATTTTGGTAATGGTGGAACCACGGTCACAGGCATCCGAGGTGGTGGAGGTGGTGGTGGTGGTGGAGATTGTGGTGTAGATGGTGGTGGTATGACTGGTACAGGAGATAACTGACTCGTAGGAGGAGGTGACATGTAGATCTCAGTGTCAGATTCAGGAGTAGTCCTTCTGTCACCTGTTGGAGAGAAAAACACCACAGATTCAAAGAATGCGACATCGACGCTAACAAAGTATTTTCTACGTAAAGGATCAAAGCAACGATATCCCTTCTGAGTCCTGGAGTACCCTACAAACACGCATTTGACAGCCCTGGGAGAGAGCTTATCAAGACCTGGAGCCGATCGGTGGACAAACGCGACAGAGCCAAATACACGAGGCGTAAGAGAGAACAACTCCTTCTCAGGAAAGGCTATAGAGAAAGGAGTCTTCTCACCCAAGACAGACGAGGGCATGCGATTTACTAGATAACAAGCAGTGAGAACTGCATCACCCCAAAAAGAATGTGGAGCACGACTCTGAATAAGTAGGGTCCGAGTGATATCCAGTAGATGACGATGTTTCCGCTCTGCAACACCATTTTGTTGTGAAGTATAAGCACATGATGTTTGATGAATTATACCACGAGAGGAAAAGAACAAGGAAAGTGTACGAGTACAAAACTCCATAGCATTGTCGGAACACACAATTTTCACAGTAGAAGAGAAAATATTTTGAACTTCATTGATGAACATTTGGATCACATCTCCTACTTCAGATTTATTCTTTAATAAAAACACCCAAGATAAGCGAGAAAAATCATCTACTGAACAAGATAAAACCTGTGTCCCTGATGATCCGATACACGACTGGGACCCCAAATATCAATATGGACTAACTCAAAAAGAGAGCTACTGCTCCGACTCTGACGACTCGGGAAAGTGGACCTACAATGCTTTCCCAACTGACACGCCTCGCACTGGAAGGACGACCTTGGAGAAATATGTGGCAAAATACGATACATCTTCTGAAGAGGTAGATGACCAAAACGGAGATGCCGGGTATATGGAGAGGCTGATCCTGTAGAGTGGAGTGATGCGCCGACATATGTAGTACGGACCAGGCGATAGAGACCATTCTGCTCACAGCCACCTCCACTCACTTTGCCCGTGAGTATGTCCTGAAAAACAAGAGACGATGGATAAAAAATGGCTCGACAGTTTAAATCCTTCGTAATCTGACTAATGGACAGTAAATTCATAGAGAAATCAGGAGCATATAACACATTCTGTAATCGCATGGAGGGCGTCAAAGTAATCTCCCCCTGTCCTGTAATCGGGGAATGTGTCCCATTGGCTATCACCACAGTTCGCCCTGGAGGAACCTCTCTATATGCAGTAAGCTGCTCTTTGTCCCCACATAGGTGATGTGTCGCTCCAGAGTCCATAATCCATTTTGTAATCATAGATCCATCACAAGAAGTGAGAGCATAAGAACTACCTGACGTACTGGCTGTAGCGGATGTACTGGCAGAAACAGAGGCTGCCACATCCGATTGGCCTCCTGGAGTTGTGTCAGGAGGCATGATGTTCCTCAGTCTGGCAACGAGATCATCGAAACGCTGGTCCAAAGAAGAAGGTGCAGGAGACTCAACTTGTGCTGCTACCCGAGCCGATGCTGGAAATCTATGCTTAAAGTAGCATGTATCCTCGGAGTGGCCAGGACGGTGACAATAAGTGCAGGGCTGACGGATCCGACCCCCACGACCACGGGGACCATGGCCACGAATAGTAGAGGAGCCACCTCTTCCTCTGGAGGCAACCATCGCCGAAGGTGTCTGGCTAGTAGTAGAGCTCGGGACAGTGATTCGACTAAGTCGACGAAAAGCTTCCTCCATAGGAGGAATAGTGGCGTCAGCAAGAATCTGAGAGCGAGCAGCATCGTACTCTGGATCAAGTGCAGCCAGGAATACACCCACCATGGTAGCATTCCTGTATGTCTTTTGCTGCTCAGGAGTTGCCGTCAAAGGCATGAAGCTATAGAGCTTCTCAAACATTCCTCGCAGGGATGTGTACAGTGAGTGGGGAGGACGTCCATTCTGTTTGACTGTAAAAATATCATGCTGCAATTGTAGTATCTTGGTCTCATTCCGCGTCTACGAATATGTCGCCGCTAGAATATCCCACATTGCCTTCGTCGTGGGCTGATGCAGCACGTCGTTGGCGATCTCTATCGTCAACGTCCCAGATAGCCAGACTTCGGCATACGCGTCGTCCGCCTCCCATGTGGCGTGAATCCCTGTTTTTTCCATCGGCTCATCCTCAGTAAGGATATGTTTCTTACCGTTAGACTTCATGAGGCTCATGAACTGCATAGCCCAGAGCTCATAGTTCGTCCCGTCCATCTTGACAATCGGTACCGGACCTCTGAAGGCACCTGTGGCGGGTACGTCGACTTTGTTTTCTGACATGATGCCAAATGAAGATCACAGGGTATGTAGACCAATAGAGATTTGTCTACAATGACATATGTGGATTTGATTGCATATGTAGACCTATGCAATCAAATCCATCACCCGAGTTGCGCGAAGAAGACGGAGAATAGCGGCGGAAACCGACGACACTTGAGGCCAACTACCTAGACGGTCTTTAGGGCCCCACGAGATGCAGCAGGAGACCACCGAGGCCTGGGCGACAGAGGCTGAGGCTTGGGCGGAGGCCTGGGCGGCGGTGGCGGGGCCCAACAAGGGGTCGGAGGGGCAGGTGATACCCGGCAAGGGGGCGGTGGGGCAGGCGGGACCCGACAAGGGGGCAGGATCCGGCCTGGGCGGCTGCGGTAGGCCGGAAGGGGGCGGCGGCGCAGGCGGAAGTAGAGAGGGGGCTGGCGGGTGGGGGTCTAGGGTTAGGGTATACGAGCTCTGGTCTAGGACCGCCGCTCTGATACCATGTTGGAAGAAAAAATAAGAGTTGATTATTTCTGAGAACCCTAGGCTCTCTTATATAAAGAAGAGACCTATGTGTAAATTACATAAGGCGGAAAAACAGAAATACAAATAAGAAAACGATACATATAGAATATAGAAATACACAGATATCTCTACAATTGCGAGTTAGCCAAATGGCCCACATGACTGCCCTCGAGACAAGAATCTCTCTTCTTTGTCTACTTCGAGCCCCCAAAAAAGAAGTCCAAAAGGAATTGAGAGAGCGGGTGCACAACCACTCCAGCCCCACCTCACCCCAGATAGGCGAGGAAACCGAACAACATAAAAAAAGATGGTCCATCGACTCAATGGCATTCTCACTCAGGGGACAACTATCCGATACCATCGTGAAAATATTAGCACAATGATCCCTAGTCATGATGCGCTTCCTTCGAAATAGCCACATGAAGAAACCAATCCTCTACGGGAGACCAAGCGGCCAGACAAAGTTGCAATCCCAGATCATATCAGCTGAAAGAGTAGGTGGTTGTCTACAAATGGCACCATCGGCCTTCTAAACAGAAAAGGACCCGTCCTTCCACAACCAGTGATCAGGACCAGAGGAAGGCCTGCCTGCCTGCCCAAGCGAGTCCAACAATCGGAAAAACTCCTCCAGGCTCTGGTCAAAGAAAGAAGTTCTGAACGACAACATCCAATTCCCATTTATCCAACATTCACCAACCCACACTTCAGAATTGGCGGCCAAGGCAAAATAGACAGGGAAAACGACTGCCAAGTGTGCCATCCTCGGTCCAATCATCTGTCAAGAAACCAAAGGCGACGCCATCTCCTACCACCTGACTTAAAAGCTCATGAAATTGAGGCAGTATCTTCAAGATCCCCTTCCTGAAAGCAGATTGATTGGGCCCCCACCGTATCAGCCTAGGCCTCGCTAAAGAAACATCATAAAGACTCCGGATTAGTTTACACCATATGCTCTCATCTTTGCCCCAAATTTTACCCATCCATTTAAGCAAAAGGGCCTCATTGAGGGTCTCCAAGCTCTTTATCCCAAGCCCACAATTTTCCTTCTGTAATGTAATGGTTTCCCAATCCACCAAATGCATACCCTGCCGCTCTTGCCCAGTCCCGCTCTAAAGGAATTTACGCATCAATCATTTTACACGCCTCCTGACGTCCACCAGGAGGAGGCGGGACGAAAAGAAAAACATTGGAATGGCGGAGAGAACTGCCTTAACCAACACCAGGCGTCCGCCACACGACAAGAGAGAAGCTTTGTAGCCAGCCAATTTCCTCTCCATCTTCTCCACCACTGGAAGCCAATCTGACATCTTGACCCTTCCTGCCACGAGAGGAAGCCCAAGGTAACGAATCAGAAGGGAGTTACAACCCGTGCACAACTCCAAACAGCAAGCAAGAGCCTCACCCTCCGCCATGCCGAATGGAATAACAGTGGACTTTCTATTATTCAGCTCCAGGCTAGACATTTCCCCAAAGATCTCCAACGCGAGGGCTATACCTCCAGCCTCTTCCCTACCGCCCTCCACAAACAGGATTGTGTCATCCACATACTAGAGCAAGGGGATGCACACATCCCCACATCTGTAACCTGCAACCAAGCCACTGCTCTGAACGCGCTCAACTACGCACGCAAGAACATCAGTTACAAGAACAAAAAGCAAAGGAGCAAGAGGGCATCCCTGTTTGACCCCTCTCTGCGACTGAAAGAAACCCTCTTCAGGACAATCGTTAACCAACACAGATAGCGACGTCGTGGTGACGGCGTGACGCAACGTTTCGTCCAAGAAATCCAGATATCCGGAAAACACCTCCTGCATAGTGCCACCGACAAAAATCGCCAATCCAAAGTGTCATAGGCCTTAGCAAAGTCAACTTTCCAGACCAGGGCATGCTTGCCATTACACTTCCAGTCAGAGATAATCTCCGAGGCCACCACCAAACTATCTGCAATCTGACGCCCATGGATGAAAGCCAACTGGAGCAGGGAGACAATATGGTCAATAACTCTATATAGATGAACCGCAAACACTTTCGCAATCATGAGATAGATGCCATTAGAGAGAGCAATGGGTATGTATCTTTAATCCTCTCCACCGCCTCCAACTTCGAAAGAAGAAAGATCAAAGCCCTATTAAGCCTTTCGAATCCCGCATTGAACCGACAAAACTCCTCCACAGTATCTAGAACCTCACCCTCCACCAATTCCCAGAACTCACTATAGAAGAATACCGGGAAGCCGTCTGGGCCCGGCACTCCATTTGCATTCAAACTCCAAACCGCCGCCTTAGTCTCCTCTAATGTAATTGGCAGAATCAGGTTACTTGCGTGCATCTTTGAGAGGTGAGACGCCCCAAGGCCAGTCCACCTCCAAGGCCTGGAGGCCACCCTCCTCGAGAATTCATGAAAATGGTCCGTAATCGCACTCCCCAGCTCTCCGTCCCCCTCAATTCTGTTGCCATCAACAACCATAGACCGGAACGAGTTAATCCGACGCTTGCCACTAGCTAACCTGTGGAAAAAAGCCGTGTTCGCATCACCTTCCTTCAACCAGACAAGCTGTGATCTCTACTTCCATTTCGTCACCTGCTTTCGATCTTCTTCCAAAACCATTCTCTGGGCGACAACCCTTTGCCCCAGTTCCACGACATCCAGCAGCCTGTCATCCTCTTATAAAGTCTCTAGACCTCTTGCTCTGCAGACACCCTCCGAGCCTTTCTAGACTCTCTGATCTCCTTCTTATACACGCATACTCTCTAACACAAAGACTTCAATTTCTCCGAGAATCTCACCGCTGTCGAGCCAGACACCTCGAGAGATGTCCAATGGGAGCACACCAGATCTCTGAAAGGTTCCTCCAAAAGGCAATAACACTGAAATCTGAAGAAGCCCCTCCCCACAAAACGACCGCCCGAATCCCATATTAGGGGCGAATGGATCGACCGAGTGCGGGGCCTAGAAGAGGCGAAAGAAAGAGGGAACGCCTCCAGAAGCTCCATCAAGGCCAGAAAGCGATCAATACAGGAACGGGATCCCGAGTTCCGCCAGGTATATTTTGTGTCCGTAGCATCGAAGACCTCAAGCTCCAGATCATCAATAATATCAGCAAAGTCAGCAGACCCCGGATCCTTCCCTCCTCGCAAGCGAGGACGATCTGAAGAGAGGAGAGTGATGTGAAATCCCCGTCCACAAGCCACGCACAAGCCGGAAAAGCACTTCTCGCTGCACGTAAGTTCGCCCGCAGTTCCCGCTGTAGAGCCGATGAACATGGGCCATACACACAAGAGAAAGCAACTAGGGCTGAAGTGATGGAACACTCCAAAAGCATCGTAAGGACATGGGAACCCTTCAACTCCGCCCTGAACTGAAATGAAGATTCCTTTCATGCCACACATGCCTCCCGAGCTCCCAGAGGCATCAACCATTCTGAAGCTACACATAGAGCTCACGCCAAAAGACTTCCACACCCACACTGTAGTAATCAAACTTTGTTTTTTGAAGAAAAACGACATCACATTCCCATTCCAAGAATCTCGTGCCCAACGCCCTTCTCTTTTCCGGGTCACCCATACCTCTAACATTCCAAGAGAGAATCTTCATTTAGGAATGATCTGTGCACCCATCGTGCTTACTGCACCAGCGAGGGATGCCGCATGAGCCTTGCACTCAGACATGAACAATGCCTCCCCACGCGAGGCCTTCTGTTTACGCCTTCACCTATATCTCTTCGAGATTCCCCGCTCAACACCAGTGCTTGATGAACAATCTTCAACCACCTGCGCAGCTTCCGACCTCGAGCTCTCAGCGTCATCAACCAAAGCAGGACCTTCAACACCATTTCCCATGTGGAAGGAGCCCATAAACGAGTAGGATCCGCCCAAAAACAGAGAGTCCCGAGATGTCATATCGCCCAACGGGGAAGGACTCCCCGCACTATCTCCCAGAAGTAGCGGACACGGACTCCGCTCCGATGAGAAGCAGTTCCCGAGGCCTGTAGACATAGGCATCTTTTCCAGCAACATCACAGGAACCTACTGAGCCACAGGCAGCACCTGATGGGTCTGTGAAAGGGCCGCGTCCGGATCCGTATCAATTCGGGGCCAGATCAGACCCACAATCGTCAAGTAAGAGTACCCAAGACCGGGCACAGGGGGTCCGAAAAAGAGGGAGTGCATGCAGGTCACAACTCCCGCCTCGGTCGACTTGACCCGAAAGAAAGGAGACACCGTCGAGGAAACCCAAAAGTGCAGTATCAAACAATCCGACGCTTCCCAAAATAGCAACGCCCGTTGCACTTCACAAAGCTTGCGGTGTAGGAGGAGGAACGTCGCACATCTTGCCCGGAGATGTTGCCTCAAAATCCGGACCTTCCACCTTCTCCTCATGAAGGCACGCCATCGAAACGGTTTCGCTCGCCATCGGAGATCCCTCCTTCGAGACCTGCGGTGGCGGCAAGAAATGAACGGCAATCGGGAAAACACGACTTACCTCAGCATTACCATCGGCTTAGGCATCAACATCTCAGCCCGAAACTCTAAAAGGATTATGGTGGCACTGGGATCAGCTCCTGGAGCGCAACCATCAGACAAGACGTTCATCACCACACCAACCTCCCTGAGGGCGAGGCCAAGACCCTCCACCGTTTGGGAGAGAAAGGGTACACCCCTCAGTTGCACAACCCTCTTGACGAAGGAGATTTCTCCACTATCTGCAAAACGCGGAAACCTCCACACGACATTACTTTCGCCCCTCAGGTTCACAAGGCGCACCGCCTGAGCCTGTGACAGACCCCGAACGCAACACTTTCTATTCCCCAACGACACAACATCTCCCTCGAACTCCCTTCCAAACAACAGTAAGATCCCAACCCAGATCGAGGAGATGGATAACGAGTCCTTCAACCACATTCCAATCAGCAAGCCTGGCCGAGGAGATGGATTTCCGCCACCCTGTGGGGTTGTTCCTACACCAAGACCCAGTCACTGGTAACTTGCCACCTGCTTCAATGCCACTTCCCCGAAAGGGCATGTTACCCGAAAATGAGCGAACCTTCCACAACCAAAACAACGTTGTCGTTGTGAACATGATGAGGCGAGGTGGCCCGCTTCGCCACAACGGAAACACCTTCGCCTTGGCTTGCGGTGTGAAACAGACGTCCACCTAGCTGCTTCCTCCTTGCGAGGATGCAAAGCCCCTTTTTCCACACGTCACCAATATCGGATCCCCGCCGAGATCTTCTGCTGTGCATCATCCCTCAGACGTCGCTCTCCGCCCGACCCTTTCTCGCGCATACCGCTCCTCTCCAGTGGCCTCGGAGCTAAAAAGACAAAGAATTAAATCAAGCCTATATTAATAAAAACTTCCCGTGAATGGTTTCTAAGTTGGGCATGATCATAGATATACTCAAACTTGAGGGGAGTGTTAAAGTTATGTTTATTATTGAGTTAATTCTTTGCTTTATTGAGTCCTGTAACCCTTTAGTGTCCTTATGTAATTTCTTTGTTTTGGCTGTCCGCGGTTTCACACTATATAATAAACCCTAGACCCCTTGATTAAGACAAGTCATTTTATTATTTTTCCACAGTTTTAGAATATGTCGTTCTTAGGCCAATTCCTTGATTCAAATGTTTGTTTTTCAATTATTGTTTATTCGAGGTTCTCGAGTTCGTTCATCTCTAGCATAGAGATGGTGTTGTGATATAGTGGCTCATGAAGAAAGATGACGATTGAGCATCATATAAGGGACCCGAAATGCACCCCATCTTGGGAAGAAGCAAAAAAAAAGACAGGCGCCAAATCCAAAAGGAGGCCATTGTCACAATGGGTTATCAAGCTAGCATGGAGCCAATGTGGTGATGAACACATTATGATGATGTCACCGATGCTGATTCAAATGATGAAGACCATGCTATATTGATGTCATTGGCGATGTTGGTGTGGAAGAATGCAAGGACCGTGCTAGTGCAAAGGTGTAACTGCAACTTACAAGAATGGTGGCACCTTAGGGTATGTTCAAAAAGCATCAATGGCGAGGAACACAATAAAAATATTGAAAATTAGAGGTGCATGTTGACGCTCTCTCAATATTAAAGCAACAGAGGCAGTGCTCGAGCAGCTCACCTCACATGTGGTGGTTGTCAGAGAGCATAGAACTAAGAAGGATTGATGCAGAAGATGCATTCTCTAACATGGAGGAAGTCCATGAGGCAACACACAAACATTGGAGGTGATTCTGTTAGAGTATGCATCATTCATATGTAAGATGGGTAAATGGATCCTTCCAAGATCCATTTACTCCATCCAGAGTTTAGTCCCATATCTACCAGTGGTGGGACTTGGAGGGTCTGTGGAGGCTATATAGGAAGCCTAAGACCCCCTGTATCCAGTGAGAAAGTGCAATAGACACACCAACCCTTTGAGGCGTTCTCCTGTGGTTTCATCCCTCTCCTTAGGGAGTAGGGTTCCACGTTAAAATCCCTCTTCTTCAATGTTCTTTATCTTTATTATCTGATACGCTTCCGTATTCCTATTTTCTAACATGGCATCAGAGCGGGTTCGATTCTCGAGGTTTTCATATTCTTATTTCTGTATGAGATTCGATTTTGATGTTGAAGATTTGTTTGTAAAGATTATTTCTGCATTGAAGAGTTGTGATTCATCCAAGGAGGCTTTGCAGCTTGATTACTAGGGTTTCATTGGAAACCCTAATCATGCCTCCGAAGTCGCACCTGCAAGTCAACCGATGATATGATGTTCTGCAATGATCGGGGGTTCCTACCTTGGAACCCTAGCATCTAGTTCGATGCTGGCCTCCAGCCTCATATGGCGGCTCAGAACAACCTCCTACTGCATCCCCTCGTGCCCCAGATTCCAGGCCGATGTAAGGTTGCGACCTCCAGCAACACATACTCTAACACTCCCCCTCTTTTTTTGCAATTGCGCACGCTCTAGGGGACGACACTGCCGTCCTCCATCTCCTCATGCGAGGCAACACTCCTCTCTATACAGAGCCCCATCGCTGCTCATCTCCAAGAATCACAAGCGGAGGTTCCCGATGGGGAACCCTAAGCGGAAACACCGACCTCCGACGCAACTTAGCTCCGATCAGTCCGCTAATGGTGGAGCCACCAACCACTGAATCTCCTCTTGAGAACAACTGTTTCGACCCTTGGTCCCATCGGCACTCGAGAGCGCATAGGCGATCGAATCCATCGCAGCACCCCATCCAAGTCCCAAACGACTTCCACCTTCTTGGAAGCAAAGGCGTTGGCAGCAGGCGGCCAGCTCCGGGATGTAGCAGGCGGTGCCGCCTACCCTCACGTTTCCCTCCAGCGGGGCCACGATCTTGCACCACCTGGCAAAGCCAGCCCCTCCTCCAGGTGTGGCTCCCGCGCATGACGAGCCCCACATTCAGGCGTAGCTCCCACGCATGACGAGCTCCAAGCGCTCCATCCAGATCCAACCACCATCGCAGCTGGCCGCTGGATCTCCCATTCTCCGACTCCCCTTACGGCGGATTCTGGCACCGATCCTCCTTCGCCTGCGGGCGGTCGGTGTTGGTTTCTTCAAAGAAGGGTTCCCCGCTGGGAACCCTAAATAAGTGCCCCACGTGGTACACGTTAAAAAAAATCTTCTTGACATTAGAAGAAAAAACATTACGAACTGCATTGAAAAGTTTGAGTCAAGTTTCCAGCCTCAGACTTATTTTTCATCAGAAACACCCATGATAAACGAGAAAAATTATCCACATCAACTAAACAAAATCGATGTACTTGATGATCAGGAACCCTACTCTGACCCCAAATGTCAACATGGAACAACTCGAAAGGGGAGAGACTGCTCCGACTCTGACGACTAGGAAAGACAAATCGATGATGCTTTCCCAACTGACATGCCTCACAATTGAAGGATGCTCGAGGTGAGAAGATCCGAGGAAGACCATGTCGCAACCTCTGGAGGGGAAGATAACCAAAATGCAGATGCGATGTGAACGGAGAAGCATAGCTAGTGAATTGAGATGATAGTCCAGCACAATGTGTTTGAACCAGTCTGTAGAGACCTCCCTGCTCACGGCCTCATCCCATCACATTGCCATTTAGTTAGTCCTGAAAAACAAGAGACGATGGATCACATATAGCATGGCAGTTCAAATCTCTAGTAATTTGACTGATAGACAATAAGTTCATAGAAAAAGCTGGGGCATGTAACACATTTTGCATATGTATGGATGGTGTCAAACTACTCTCCCCCTGTCCTGAAATGAGTTCCATCGGTTATGACGACAGTTCGTACTGGAGGAATCTGTTTATATGCTATAAGAATATCTCTATTGCCACACGAGTGATGCGTTGCCCCAAAATTCATAATCCACTCTGTAATATCAGGACCACGATAGCGGTGCTGGCTCCAGCAGAGGCTGCCACATCGAGAGTAGACATGTTACCGGAATTGGCAGTAGGCATAATATCCCTCAGGCGGGAAACCAGATCATCATATCTCTGCTCGGAGGAAGACGAAGGTGTTGGAGCTGTGCCCTATTCCGCAACGCGTGCGGATGCTAGAAAGCCATGCTTGGAATAGCATGTATCCTCTGTATGCCCAAAGCGGTGACAATAGGTGCAGGGTGGATGGACACGACCTCCTCTATCACGTGGTCCACGACCACGATACTGGAAGGTACCCCCCTTCCACGGGAGGCTGCCATAGCAGATGATTTTGGCATTGGAGTAGGGGATGAAACACTGATCTGGCTCAATCTACGGAAGGCTTCCTTCATGGGAGGAAAAGTAGCATCCGCCAAGATCAGGGAAGATGCTGCCTCATACTATGAATCTAGTGATGTCAGGAAGACACCAACTATTGTGGCATTCCGATATGTCTTCTGTTGTTCAAGAGTTGTTGTGAGAGGCATAAAACTGTGGAGCCTCTCAAACATCCTTCTTAGAGCCGTGTAATATGCATGAAGGGGCCGTTCGTTCTGCTTTATGGTAAAAGTGACATGCTGGAGTTGTATAATCTTCGTCTCATTCTTTGCTTGGGAATAGGTTGCGGCAAGAATGTCCCACATTACCTTTGTAGTGGGCTGAACATCATTTGCTATCTCTGGTGTTAATGTACTGCATAGCCAGACTTGTGCGTAGGCGTCGTCTGCGTCCCAGGAAGCATGTGTCCCTGTCCCGGCTCTTCTTCGGTAAGAATGTGCTTCTTACCCATAGACTTCATCAGGCTCATGAACTGCATGGCCCATAACTCATAATTTGACCCGTCCATCTTGACTATCGGTGTTGGACCACGGAAGGCACTTGTGGCGGGGATATCAATATTGCTTTCTGACATGTTGCCGGTTAAAGAAGAATAGGGTTGTAGACTGGAAAACTTTTGTCTACATAGACATAAGGGGATTTGGTTGCATGTGTAGACTCAAGCAACTAACCCCATCAACGAAGGGTCGAAGACGGTGTGCGATGACATCACACTCGAAGGCGAGTGGCACACCAAATGGTTGTGCACCCTAGAGGGAGGTGCGGCGGCACACTAAGGAGATAGGAGTGCGGCTGCGACACCCTAGACGGAGACAGCGATGCAGCAACTGCATGCAGAGAGCGGTGCGACGACATCAAATGAAGGAAGGGGTGTTGTGACACCCGTCGGAGGGAAGGGTGCGGCGGCGGCACCCGCTGGAGGGCGGCACTCACTGGAGAAGGGTGCGGCAACGACGACACCCGTTGGAGGACGACACCTGCTGGATGGCAACGGAGGAAGAGAGAGAGGGTGCCACAATGGGGTTAGGGTTTCTGGGTATGAGAGCTCCGGTCTAGGACCGCCGCTCTGATATCATGTTGGGAAACATGAGTGAGTTGTTTATTCCGTGGATCCCTAGGTTCTCTTATATAGAAGAGAGTCATATGGGTAAATTACAGGAGATAGATGAAAGAAAAAGGAACTTGAGAAAACAATACATAAACATGGATATATCTCTACATTTGTGTCCGACAAGTATGGGAGAAAGGAGAAGTATTGGATTAGAGTTTTCAAACTATACCATTCTTCGAGTTCTCTAGAGATTAATATGGATAAGACACACTCCATCCTCAATTGGTCATGGTCCCCAACAAGAGATCTATCCAAGGTTCCAATGAGAGAGAACCCACTCTCCCGAGGATCTTATAAAAAGATTTACTCATTTTGAGTATTGAATAAAAAAATCCTAGTTTTGTGGTCCGAGTAAGGGGTCCATTTTCGAGATTGGTGTATGAGTATTTCCATAATGTTGTTGACCCATAAGAAAGATGGGTTGTCTTCTACCGAGGAGACATGCTACCGAGTACTTCAAAAGGAGATTCATTGTACTGCTGATGACTTCATTTCCCTCGTGCTTCCACATGGCATGACAGCAAAATCTGGTGAGTCAATATGGCTAATGGCATGCTGAGTACCATATATTGAACGTGATTTATTTTGGTAAGTACTTTTCAGGATGACCATGTACCACCTCAAGTTTTGTTTTCCCCATTCAGATGTTCTTAAAAACCTAGTGGTTGCACTCCTGCTCCTAGGTTCTACTCCATTCAATCTTTACTGTACGGGAATCAAAGCATTTACGTATTTTGGATTTATTTATAAAGTGTCCAGATTATTCCATTATTATACTGTCCTGACTAAGAAAGCATAGTTATTTGCGTAAACATTTAGTTTCAGTTGTAACACATGTAATAGTGTTGAGAACTATAAATGGTTGAGTCAATTAGTTGGGTAATAGTATATCGTGGAAAGAATCTTTATCTTCTAACAATCATGTAAAATCCAGAAATGGCTAAAAGACTACCTTCTCCACATGCTTATTACTAGTTCTCTATATTTTCACTTGTCTCAAAGTGATTTTATTTGCAATTTTGCCTATTCTGTCTTGCAGTTGTTTTTGCATTATATGCTGCTAATAGCTTTTAGATCAGAAATTTCAGTATTGTTTCAACTCACTCAATTTCCCCTGCAGAAATATGAGCTCAAACTCTCTTGAAGGTTCTCTGCCTTCTGGTTTGGGTCAAAAACCACTACAGACATTGTAAGTAAACTTTGGAATATATCTCTTGTGGGGATTTTTATGTTTATTCACTGTAGAATGTTAGTTAGAAATTACATATGTTCCTAAGCAAAATCTATTTTTGTGCACACATTTTTTTCATTAAGATGATTCTCAACCTGTAGAACATTAGTTAGCAATTACACATGTTCCTGAGCAATACCTTCTTTTGCATACACAATTTGTCCCTATGATGATTCTCAACGTTAGATCAAACTTGAATTGAGATCAAATGTTAGGTTGGTGCATTAGAACTCTCAAGCATTGGCCCATGGTAACTCCTACGTTAAGCAAGACCGGAAAAAAAGTAGTATCGGGATGGGCGAACACCTATGAAGTTGTGCCAATCACCTCATCTTCATTTCTCTTTGGAATTACAATTAAAAGAGTCCGAAGTGCTAATCAACCTTCCAGATTATCTTGATATGAATTGTAAAAATGAAGAAAAGGAGGGGACAGTGGAGGCAGCCATATGAGGAATACATTAGTAGGGGATGGAATTGCTGCTAGGGTTTGAAAGAGGGGTCTATTCACATAATTCTATCAGCTACAACCAACAAGAATTGGCCCATTTCTCATCTAGATTTGAAAAACGCCTTCCTCTATGGTGACCTAAATCATTAGCTATCCTAGCTGAATTACATATACATGTCACCTCCATTGACCCTATATTTGAAGATATCACACGGTATAGAAGCCCAATGGGCAAACTGCTATCTTACTACCACTAGGAATAATATACATACGTTGTGAGCAAAGCCGATCAATACACAAAGAAGCTCTTCTACAACTATTAACATGATGTTCTTCTGAGCCATCGATACCTGAAGGATTCCCCAGGAAAAGGCCTCTTCCATGGTGCTAACAACCATACTGACATCTTCTCCTATGTAGATGCTGACTATGCTAGTTCTTATCTGGGCAAAAGATCCATTACTGATTTCACCGTGTTTGTTGGTGGAAATTTGGTTACACGGGGAAGCAAGAAACATACAATAGTCTCAAGGTCAAGCACAGAAGCTGAGTTTCGAGCAAAGGCTTAAGCGACATGCGAGATTACTTGGCTCGTCTCATTTGTACATGAACTTGGACTCCCTGCTACAACTCCTATTGCTCTCTACTGTGACAAGTTTGCAATGTACATTGCCACTAATATTGATTTCCATGGGCAGATCAAGCATATTGAAGTGGACTGTCATTTTGTTTGAGTTGCTGTACGAGGAAGAAAATCATCACTCCATACATTTCCACAGAATTCCAGCTTGTGAATGTATTTACTAAAGCTCTTTCCAAAGAAATGCATCATATTGTCTGCTTCCAAGTTGGGCATGCTCGACCGATATACTCTAACTTGAGGAGGAGTGTTTATGTCATTTCCTACTATAGTAGATGACATGGTTTTTTTTTTTATTTTTTGTATTCTCTATTTCCACTTCAACACTTTGGGGACTATTATGTCATTTCCACCTATTGAGCCCTAGGATTTCATGCTATATAATAAATCCTAACCCATGAATAAAATATATTCCATTACAATTTAAACTTTTCTCCGCATCATAAAAGAAAACATCCATGGATATCATCATCGTCTAGAATGAGGATCTACATGTGATCATCTCTATTTAGTTGTGGGATATGATGTGATATCTTAATTAGATTTGTACTCCTCTCAAAAATTGAACTTCCCACATGCCCATAATTTCCTCAAAAACATTACCTGACCTCTAGCTAATGCCTCTAATTACACAACTTTTGGCACTATCATCATGTAAATAGATGACGAAGCATATAGAAGTCACAACATACCTAAGCGAAGTAGAACAAAACATAGAAAAGCACATTCAAATTAAATGATATTTATGCAATGTACAATGAATCGGTTTCCGACTAACTTTTCTAACCAAAGATATGCAAAGTTTGGTGAATGTTATATATTGTAACCTAAGCCCTAAACCAAAGTTAAATTAAACTTATAAGCCTCACGAGTGAACCAAGACGAAGTTAGGATGGAGGAAAAAGAACCATCTAGGAGAGACGACAACAAAGATGACGACGACGATGATGACAAAGAGGAGCATACGCCACCGAGAAGCAAGTGGAGTGGGAGAAACAAGGGTATCTACTAATGTCAGCTAATGACTGGAGGCGAGTGAGAGTAGCTACCAGAAATTTAGTAACATGCCTATATATGTATCGTCTATTGTGTATGTGGTACACACATTTGTTAAATGTGCCATATATACTTCATATTGAAGATGTACCATGCATATCACATTATAAAAATGCGATACAGGTGCACGCAATATAGGTGCAATATTGAGAGAAATAGATAGGCTCCTCCTTTAAAATATGAGAGGTAGTTCACCGCTATTCATAGATACCTTCGCCATCCAGCTGAGAACTAAGAATGCACAAGGGGGAGGTCTTGGAGTGATGTTGTTTGTTATTGTGGCTGATACACTGGCAGTGATGGTGAAGCTGGCGACCTCGGATGATTGGTAGTCGGGTTACATATGCGAGGAGATCTCCATTCCGTTATTATAGTATGCTGATGACAGTCCTTTTCTTGGGGACGATGAGGAGGGAATTAGGAGGGCATCGAGGGTTCTGGAGGTTTTCGGTGAGGTTTCTGGCCTTCAGATCAATAGGGACAATTCGGTTGTGGTCCCATTCGGGCTTTCGGAGCAGGAGGTGCTGAGGGCGTTGGAGAAGTTGGGCTGTCCGGTGGCGGCCTTGCCGATCACATATCTTGGTTTGCCTTTGGTGGCTGGAAGACTGAAGGTGAGGGATTGGAGGTCATTGGTGGAGAGATTGGAGGGAAAGCTGGCGGGGTGGAAGGTGAGGTTGCTTTCAAACGGTGGGAAGCTGGTTCTTCTGAAGCATGTTTTTTCGACGATTCTGATTTTCTTCTACTCTACGAGGGCTTTGACTGTTGGTGTGCGCTCGAAGATTGAAGGTATGATGAGAAGATTTTTCTGGTCTGATGACAAGCATAGTAGGAGAGGTTTCCATCTGGTCGATTGGAAGAAGTTGACGACGGAGAAGAGGAAAGGTGGCTTGGGGGTCCGAAGGTTGGGAGAGATAAACAAAGCCTTCATGGCTAAGTGGTGATGCGTATTTGGGGGAAGTCAGAGGATCTGGTTTGCAGACTGTTGAGGAAGATTTACCAGGTGTCTATGGCATTGGAGGTGGAGTTGGGACGCATCTCATCTTCTTTTTAGAGGTGTGTTTCACAGGTGGTTCCCAAGCTCGCTCTTAAGATGCGGCCTATCTTGGGGAGTGGTAACGGTTTCCATTTTTGGCTGGAGGAGTGGACGGGGGAGGGGACCTTGGGAGAGCATTTCCCCTAGATTGCTTCAGATAACGGTGGACATGGTGGTTGTGGTTTACGATGTGTGGGAAGGGTGGGGGTCTGGTCTCCGACCTTCTCGGCTGATTTTTCAGAGCAGAGGCTTGATGAATTCTTGAGGTTACAGTCGGAGCTAGTTCGGGGAGAAAATCCGTTGATTGGCAGGGATCATTACATCTGGGGAGACGGTAGATTCTCGGTCAAGAAGGCATACATGTTCTTTGCGGAGGCAGGGGAGGAAGGTATGGAAGAGGAGGTTGGGGTGGACATGGGACTGATTCGGAGGAGCAAGGTGCATGTGAGAATTAAGGTGTTTCTATGGTTGTTTAGGCTTGGGAGGATTTTCACGAAAGCGCGACGGTGTCATGTGTGCGGGTGGATATTCTCTGCGGTGGATGCAACTTAGCGGTGGAGGACATGGATCATTTGTTTTTCGCTTACACGTCCTCGGTCGAGGTGTGGGACATGGCGTGCATTGCTTGGTTTGGTAGTCGGGATTGTCTGAGCTTCTGGAGGGACACCCGATCGATTTGTGGCTTCGGCCATGAGGATAGCGCACTTCCCTTCACCGTGGTTTGGGCCATTTGGTGTGCACAAAACAACAATGTTTTTTTGGGGGCGTCGTTTTTATTTTGAGAATGTAATTGAATATTGTAAGGTGCTGTGTAGATCCTGGATTTTGTAAAAACCTGCATCATTTTCTTTTTTTATATAAATATAAATATATGTGCTTTTGGAGGTGGGTCCCAACTTGGGAGGCCACCCCATACCCTTTTTCAAAAAAAACTAAGAATGCACAATATCGTATCAATTCTTGGATATTGACGTCTCACTTTGATTTTTTTTTTCGGCATAATAAGTCCAAGTTTCCTACTTAGACGTCAAGGCCCATTGATGAGAAAAATATATCCCCCCTGTCTAACTGTATAGATTGTCATTTCAATTGATGGACATATACATCTCTCTCGTTTGGTTGCCAATCCCGTCTTTTCTTAAAACAACAAATAAATCTTTGTTAGAGTATGAGTCAACAGATGGGTAATTGGATCCCTCCAGGGTCCAATTACCACACCCTCTCATGTTTAGTCCCATGTCGGTTATTTGTGGGACTTGGAGATTCAGTGGGAGCTATATAAGAAGTTCCACACTCATTATATCAGTTGAGAGAGAAAGATCAATATGGACATAAGTCCTTTGAGGCAGTTCTCTTGTGGTTTCATCATGCTCCTTAGGGAGTAGGGTTCCACATTAAATCTCGGTGTTCTTCCCTGTTCTTTATTCTTTACCTTTGATATTACTCTTTGTATTATCTTTTTCGACATGGTATTAGAGCGGGTTCTTTTCTAGGCTTTATTTTTGAAGATTTACATTAATTATATCCATGTTTGAGATCTGTTCAAATATTTGAAAAGTTTCAAGAATCATCATGCACATATGCACGAGTTCTGACAAGTTTTGACGATCACATATTCATCATTATTCAAGTTCAAAAAGATTATATTCAGCGTGAAGATTATCATCATCAGTTCCAAGATATAATTAGGGTTTTTTGAAACCCTAATCTTGCACAATCTTCCCGACGCACTCACATATCTTCCAGATTTCAGAAATTCCAAGCTAAGCTAGGCACAATTTATCTCCTGGCAATCCAACGCACGTGCAGTTCATCCCTCTCCAGGCGCAACTTTCATAAAGCCCAACGCCCACACGCATCCTATGCCCTAAGCTTCGTCTTTGGGCAACCGGCCGACGAGGAGTTGGGTTCTCCTCTCCATGCATACCACCATCTCCGACTTCAGTGCAACACCTCCGTATCAGGTGCGCAACCATCCAGGTGCATGTGGCGCTTCCCCTACCTCCAGACAGTTCTAACCCTTGCGAGCAAGCCCTTCTCATCCTCACTCACCAATAGCCACTCGATGGAAACAACAGAGGTCCCCACCATGCAGTGCCCTAGCGCCCATGTCACCTTCTCACAATGCTATCTGAGCAGCAATCTCCAGGCAATGGGTTATTCAAACACCAAAAGGTCTCGAAGAAGTGGGCCTCAAGTCGCCCCATCTCCTGATGAGCGCAGACAATGAAACATCTTGCAAGGATGCATCTTTTCTCGCGCAATAGCAGGTAGCATCTCCCTGAACGAGGATTCCATCGTTGGCAGTAGCATGGCTTTCATTCTTAGGTTTATGCTCGAAACCCTAATCATTATTTGCAGGGAGTAGGGGGACTCGATACACCCTTCATTTAAAGGGGTTGCTGGTCTGCAAAACAAAAAAGGTTAACGGTCTCCGATTGGGCTTTATAGTAGCCATGTGATACTACAATTCGAAAAAAGGAGGGGCCCAATTGGATTGCAACTATTTAAAAAGAGAGATAAGTTTTTGGCCCGAAATTGGGCTGCTTACGTATTCAAGAAAAAACAAAGGTGTTAGCAACATTAAAAAAAGTGAAGGTCCAATCGAGTTTTTTTTGGCATGATTAGGGCCTATGTTTTCTTGCATTAAAAAGGAGAGAAAAGGGGGAAGAGTGCAACACAGTTTTTTGTGTGCCCAGAAGGACCATATTGAGCCCAATTGGGATGTAGTTGTTTTGGAAAAAAAGTAAGCATACAAAAAAGGAGAAAAGCAATACGTGAAAAAATGAAAAAGGGAAACAACTATAACAAATGAAATAGCCGTGAATAAAAATACATTTGAGATTAGTTTTTCCCCATATTCAGGTCTTCTTCCAACTTGGTGGATGTCATCTATTTTGACCAGTATGGGAGAAATGAGTAGCATTAGGTAGAGTTCAACTTGTCAGATTCATATTCTCCTGTTCAGATTCCACGATGGTTTCAGACTCTACAGTTCAGATTCAGACTCTACATTCATATTGTTTCAGAGTCTCCAGTTTGATGTGCACATATATGCAATCATTATTTGAGAGGTCTCCATATTTGATCTGGATTCATAGTTTTCTTGTGATCCATAGGGACTTTAGCGTAGAAATCCCATTATCTAAGCCATTGTCGGTTAGAATTTTCATGTAGTTTCATAGGGGATCCAGAGTAGAGATCCCATTCTCTGAGCCGGTATGGAAGAAATCTAGTTCTCCGACGAGGATATTCTCCATTCTGACTCTGACGAGGATGTTTCCATGTCTTTTTCTAGTTTGGCCCTTCAGAGAGACGGAGCAATTGTAGGCCAGAGTTCTCCACGTAGAGATTTATTCTAGTTTCAGTGACTCTGGCAGACATAGTAGAAAGCATACATTCTCTGACGAGGAGACCTAATTCAGTTCGCACTCCAGCTGTTCAGTTCCTCCACACCAGCACTGTATGAGAAGTGTGAAAAGGGAAACGGAATTGATGCATTCCATTGTGACCCTAGGGCTCTCTTATATAGAAAAAAGCTTTATGGAAAAATTACATAAAGTAGACATATGAATCACAAATATGAATAAAGGACAAATAGAAACAACTATCTCAATACTCCCCCCTCAAGCTGGAGCATATGTCTATCATGCTCAGCTCGGAACAACAACATTGGAATGTGCCTCTAGCAAGTGCTTTGGTGAACACATCTGCAGTTTATCTCCTGAAGTAACATGATAAGTGGAGATAAATCCTTTCGGAATCATATCTCAAGTGTAATGACAATATATCTCGATGTGCTTGGTTCTTTCATGGAAGGCATAATTATTGGCTATGAACAGGGCGTTCTGGTTGTCACATCAGAGGTGCATGGGGAATAGCACCTCAATAGTCAGGTCTGTCAGGACGGGTCTTACCCATATCATCTCTGTGCTACCTTGTGCCATGGCTCTATATTCTGATTAGCACTAGATCTAGCAAGAATCGCATGTTCTTACTCTTCCATGAAACAAGTAAACTCCCTACAAAGACATCGAAGCCTGAGGTAGGCTTCCTATCTTTGGGGCATCTTGCGTAATCTGCATCAACACATGCTGTAACTGCATGGGATGTATCTTTATTGAACAAGAGTCCTACACATGGAGAAGTCTTCAAATATCTCAAAATCATGTATACAACATCCATATATACCTGCCTGGGCTGCTCCATAAACTAATTAACTCTGCTCACCTTGAAGGATATATCAAGGTCTAGTAATGGTGACATATAAAAGCTTCCCCACAAGCTCTCTATATCATCTCTTATCAACCTCCTCAGTGTCATCATCATAGAGTTTAACATTAGTATATGTCGGAGTAGTAGCATGCTTACATCCTTTTATGCATGTCTCGGCTAGGAGATGAGTAATATACTTTCTTTACGTCATCACCTCGCCACGTTGGTTCCTCGCAAACTCGAGGTCAAGAAAATAATGAAGATTGTCAATGTCCTTGGTCATAAACTGCTGTCCAAGGAAATCTTAGCTGTATGAATACCTCGCTTATCGTTTCCTGTAACAATGATGTCATCCACATAAACCAAAATATCATTAATACCTCTTTGGGATCTCTAAACGAAAAGAGAGCGATCTGCGGTCTATTTAACAAATCCCTGCTGCTCAATCAACTCAGAGAGCTTCTGGAACCAGGCCTCGGACTCTGCTTACGGCCATAAATAGCCTTGTGAAGTCTACAAATAATACGAGACTCCCCCTCAGCAACAAAACCTGATGACTTGACTGCTGCATGTAGACTTCCTTCTGCAAGCTGCCATACAAGAAGGCAATCTTTACATCTAACTGAAAGAGAGAACCAATCACATACCACAGTAATAGAAATAAGAATCCTCAATGTAGAATGCCTAGCGACAGGAGAATACATATCCTGATAGTCCACCCCATATGTCTGGGTGAACCCACGAGCAATAAGTCTGGTCTTGTATCTATCGACACTACTTGTTCCCCACAACAGATATACTAGGTGGAGCAGGAACAATACTCCACGTGCCACGAGACTGTAATGCAACCATCTCTTGTGCCATAGCAAGACGCCACTGAGTAATCTGTAATGTCTTCTGATATGTTCATGGTATGTATCCACAACATGTAGTCCAACAACAAACCTATGAAACTCCTCTGAGAGACGTGCATGAGAAACATGGGAAGCAAGAAGGTGCGTAGCACAATTACACCTCTGCTTCTGTAAAGCAATGGACACGTCAAGGTCCTCAGCTTCCTCAGTGATCGAGACAGGAACATCTATAGCCAACTGCTCATCCTGCTATAAATGCAAATTCACTAATGCCATCAATAGAAACCAAGCGCTCATAACATACCTAGGGCGTATTGTATGATGGAGGAGGTTCATGGGCACGAGGTCGGCACATGTAAACTTGTGGTAAAAAGGAGGCTGCTAGTGGAGTCAGTGGAGGAGGAGGTGGCGGTGAGGATGGAGGTGAAAGAGTGAGAGGTGTAGGAGTCATGGGCGTGGTAGACGAAACCGGAGATAGATGCATGTATACCTTTTCTCCAGATTTCGAAGGAATCAACCTATCATCCGTAGGAGAGAAAAACATAATAGATTTAAAGAAAGTGACATCCGTACTAACATAATATTTCCGTCGAACATGATCAAAACAACGGTATCCCTTTTGAGTCACGGAATATCCCCACAAAGGCACACTTGACAACTCTAGGACAGAGCTTGTCATGGCTAAGAGATGTATGATGAAGAAAGGCAACTGACCCAAACACATGAGGACCGAGAGAGAAAAGATCCATCTCGAGAAATACAATCAACAACGAGATCTTCTCTCCCAACACATATGTTGGCATGCGATTCACTAGGTAGCAAGCAATTAGAACTGCATCTCCCCAATAGGAATGAGGAGCACGACTTTGAATTAAGAAGGTTCTGGTGACATCCAAAATGTGACGATGTTTGCGTTTAACCACCCCATTTTGTTGGGATGTGTACACATGTAAAGTCTGATGAACAATACCAAGGGCTTTGAAAATCAGTGAAAGTTGTAAACTACATAATTCTAATGCATTGTCAGAATGATATACTTGACATTTGCAGAAAAAATATTCTTTATTTCATTAATAAAAGACTGAATAACAGGACCAACATCTGACTTATTTTTATGTAGAAATACCAGAAATAATCCGGCAAAATCGTCAACAAAGGTAAATTATGTATCCCTGTTGGTTTGGGACACGACTCGGACCTCAAATATCAAGATGGATCAACTCAAACTATGACCATGATGACTCTGAAAAGTAGACCGGTGGTGCTTCCCAAGCTAGCAAGCCTTGCATTGGAGGGTAGAGCGAGGAGAAATCTGAGGAAGGACGTGGCACAATTTCTTTATAGGAAGGTGACCAAATCGGAGGCGCCTCATATAAGGAGAGACTGATACAGTGTGAATGGTCGAAGCACCACCATATGGGGACTGGACTAGTCTATAGAGACCTCCTTGCTCACGGTCAGATCCAATCACCCTGCTCGTAAGAATGTCCTGAAACACAAGAGAAGACTGATCAAATATGGCACACCAATGTAGGTCTTTGATGATTTGACTAATATACAGTAAGTTCATAGAAAAATCAGGAGCATAAAGAAAATTCTATAGACGCATTGCCGAAGTCAGTTGTACCTCCTCCTTTCTAGTAATAGGAGTGTGGGTCCCATCTGCTATGACTACGACTCGCTTGGTTGAATCGATCTATATGCACTAATCTATTCAACAAAGATGGTGTGAAGCTTCTGAGTCCATAATCCATTCCGACAAATCTGCTCTGTAATAACTAGTAAAAGCATATGCGATACTTGATGTGGTAGCAGATGCTGATGCAGCTACCTTTGAAGATCCTTAAGGAGCAGTAAACGACCTCGGTGCATGCATAATCTCTCTCAATCGTGACACAAGCTCATCAAACCTCTGATCAGATACGGGAGGAGAAACAGCAACTGGCTGAGTTTGCTATGCAACACGAGCTGAAACAGGAAAGCCATGCTTGGAGTAGCAATTTTTAATAAATCTTAAAAAATAAAAATATAACAAACTTTAAAAAAGATTCTTAAAAAATATAAAAAAACATCTTCAAAAATTCTATAAAAATTAGTTACAGTATATTTGACTATATTTTACATAAAACTAAAAACAAAATAAAATTTGAATATTAAAACTAATAAAAAATACAAAATACGTAAAAACTTATAAAATACATCAATAATCCAATAAAAATCACAAAAATACGTATAATACATCATGACCTGGCCTGTGGCAATAAGTGCACGGCTAACGTAGTCGACTACAAAAAAGAAAGAATAACAAACCTTATGCAAGAATAAAAGGAAAGTAATTTAAAAAACCAAAAAATGATACGGCTTATTTGTTTTTTGTTTTCCCTGTCTTCATGTCTTCTCTCAACTTTGGTCGATGTCATCTGCTCCGACTAATATGGGAGAAATGAGGAGTACTATGTAGAATTCTACATGTAAGATTTCAAACTCTACAAGATTATCAAGTCCAGACTCTACAAGTTGGTTCAGAGTCTATAGTTCAAGGCGTACATGTGTGTGTTCATTGTTTTAGAGTTCCCCATACTTGATCTAGTCGACTCGGGGTTTTCATGTGATCAATAAGGACTCCTGAGTAGAGATTCCATTCTCCGAGTCATTGTGGGCTTAGGGTTTTCATGTGGATTCATAGGGCCTCAATAGTAGAGTTACCATTCTCTGAGTCAATATGGAGAAACCTAATTCTTCATTCTCCAACGATCGTGGACTCTCACAAGGATGTTTCCACGACTTTTTCCAGTTTGACTCTTCATAGAGATGGAGCAGTTGCTGGTCAGAGTTCTCTAGGTGGAGACTCATTTCAATTTCAATGACTGATAGATGGAGTACATAGCACATGTTCTCCGACGAGAAGATGCGATCCACTACAACCCTTCAGTTTATCCTCACTAGCACGTCATGAGAAGCAATATTCTCAACAGGTAGCCGTCAGAGTTTGCGTTGAGTTGATATTGTACGTAGTGTCCTGTATTGTGTTGGACAATGATTTCTTTGTATTTATCCAAACTGAGCATTGCATGCTTCAACTTGAGAGGGAGTGTTGGAGTATGTGTCATCTCGTAGATGGGTAGTTGGATCCTCTAGGGTCCAATTGCCACATCCACTGATTTAGCCACACATCTACTGTGAGTAGGACTCGATCTTATTTGTAGGGCTATATGAAGCCCCACATCAATTGTTAAAGTGAGAGAAAGGAATAACAGAGTATCTGGCCTGTTGAGAGGCATTCTCCCATGGTTTCATCCCGCTCCTAACGGAGTAGGGTTCCACGTAAAATCCTGGTGTTCTTCCATGTTCTATATTTCTTTATCTCTGATATGCTTCTGCATTATCAATTTTTACACAGTCACCATCACTCACTTTTTGAGCCCCCACTACCACCACATATTTTTGTCCTTGATATTATTTAAACTTGACAAGATTGAACGTATCATGCCTTGACAATGGCAATAAAAATGAGATTGTATTGGCTATATTTACAATTTAGATCACTAATAGTATTGGCTATATTTCCAATTTACATCACCAAGCTGAATCTGATATGTTGTCGTAGAGATACCTTTTCAATATATTGAAAGATTGGTTACATTTATAGGAATAGAGGAAAATGCATGTGTCCTGCATATGCAAAACATAATTCACCGTATCCGGTGGTGAGATTTTTTTGTTATATACCGTAGGCAAGATGCCTCTTCTCAAGCTTTCTTTGATGTTACTGCTATACTATGGAAAGAAATTCAAAGGGTGCTCTACTTAACAAAAAAATCCTCCGGATACATAGAATTATGTTTTGCATATACAAGACACGAATTTTCCTTTATAGGAAGTGGCACAAACCTCTGGATTTCCTAAAGATGACAAAACTTGGAACCATCAATGTGTATATCAAAGTCAGGACTTGGGTTGCCAACTCTTTCTCCTAAGATGCTCATGTTGTCAAGCAATACTACTTTGAAGAAGATTAACTGTAAAATGAGGCTTACCTTGGATAACAAGAAAGTGTAGAAATACACTTTGATATCATGTAGAAAATGATTATGCAGAAGCGTAATATAAGAGATAAAAAATAAAGATCAGGAAAGAACATTGGGATTTAACGTGGAACCGTACTCCCTAAGGAGCGGGATGAAACCGCGGGAGAACCACCTCAAAGAGTTGATGCCTATGTTGATCTTTCTCTCTCAATTGATACAATGGGTGTAGGCTTCTTATATAGCCCCCACTGAATCTCTAAGTCCCATGAATAACCGATGCATGACTAAACATAAGAGGGTGTGGTAATTGTACCTTGGAGAGATCTAATTACCCACATGTGATGCATACTCTAACACTCCTCAAGCGGAACATGCAATGCAACTTGAACAAATAGAAAGAAATCATTCTCTCACACAATACAAGACACGAGGACAATATCAACTCAACGCATACTTTATTGGTTGCATGTTGAGGACATTGCTTCTTGTTGAGATAGTTGTTTCTTTTTGTCCTTTAGTCATATTTCTTATTCCTCTGTCTACTTTATGTAATTTTCCCATAAAGCTTTTCTCCTATATAAGAGAGCCCTAGGATCACAATAGAATGCATCAAATTCTATTTCCCTTTTCACATGGTATAAGAGTGGTGGTCCTAGATTGAAGCCTGTCCCTAGTCGACCCCTCTCCATCAAAACCCTAAGGGGATGCATCCCCTCTTGTTTTGGCAGTAGCAGTAGCCGAATGCTGCTGCTGCCCCTCTCGTTCGGCAACGGCAACAACAGTTGAAGGCTATCTCCGCCACTGCCCCTTATGTCTGGTAGCAGTTGCTGCTGATGCAGGCTGTCACCACCGCCATTGTTGCCGCTGAATGGAAGCAGCGACAACCGCCTAGCACCATCGTCGCCACCATGAAAGGATTTTCCTCCTCGAGTGGTACTGGTTCTTGTGGCACCCTAGAGATCCTCTTCAACGTCCATTGAGGTCTGAAAATCGCTCCCAAAAGGTGATTTGATTCACTGTTCAATCTGATTTTGGGCTTTTAGTGTGTGGTTTGATCATCTAAAATCACCCTAGTTACGTAGAGAGGCTTCTGACGGATGGAAGAGGTTGTGGTATGCGTCTACACCTACAACCATCTTCTTGTATGTCTGTGTAGATGTGTTTACTCTTGTCTACTGCCCCAGTCTTCGTTGCAGTTGTCATCATGTCAGACAACAGGGTCGACTCCAAAGTCGATGTCCCATCTTTGGGTGCTTTCGAAGGTCCAACATCCATTGTCAAGATAGATGGGACCAATTATGACTTATGAGTTATGCAATTCATGAGCCTAATGCAATGCAACGACACAAAGCACATTCTTACACAGGACGAGCCAATTGACAAGAGTGGGGTTAATGCATCGTTGGAGGCATATGCCGCATATGCGCGTATCTGGCTCTTTGGGACATTGTCCATGGAGATAGCCAATGATATTCTGAGTTAGCCTACAATGAAGGCAATGTGGGACATCCTCACCGCTACTTACTCGCGGGCGAAGAATGAGCTGAAGATATTGCAACTTCAGCGTGATATATTCACATCTACGCAAAACAGACGTCCTCTTCATACCCTTTACACTTCTCTCAGGGATATTTTTGAGAAGCTTCATGGTTTCATTTCCTTAACAACTTCTCCAGAACACCTCAAGGCTTACAGAGATTCGGTGATGATCAGAGTCTTTCTAGCAGCTCTTGATCCTGAATATGATGCAGCTCAATCACATATCCTTACTGATGCTACTATGCCTCCAATGGAGGAGGCATGTCACAAATTGAGTAGGCTCTCTATAACACCTGATGGTGCTACTCAGCAATCTTTGACCTCCTCGGCTATGGCCGCATCACGTGGTAGAGGGAGCTCCATATATTAACGTGGGCGTGGTACCCATGGCATTTTTTTAAATCTCATCCCTCCTAGGTGGCCTTTTCTTCTCCTTTTTTAAGAGGTTCGACCCAATTGGGTACAAAATCTGCAGCAGCCCACTCCCTTTTTTTAATAATACAGCTAGCGCCCATTGGGCCTAAAATATTCCCCTTCCTTCCCTTTTTTTGTAAAGCTATAGAACAACCCTATTATGAGCTTTAAGGAAAATAGAGAGAAGAGGCAAGGGTGGCTATTTATCAAGGGTATTTATCGAAGGGTATCGTCCTCCCGTTCTCTCACGAAAACAAGGGTTCCGAGAGATAAAACATAGTCACCGCCTATGATTGCTTGGAGGAGGGGCATGTGGAAGGAGCTGTTGTCGCCTTGAAGGTTTTGGAACCTCCGCTTGAGCTGGAAAGGAGCGACGATTAAGGCATGCTGGATCTGTTGGGCGGAGGGCATTTGGTTAGGCATGGAGAACATGTAGTCGGAGAGAGGTATCGCGGCAATCTGGGGCTTGCTTTTTTTGTTACGGTAAGTAGATGCTCGAAGATGGTCGCGGTTCATCTTCTTCAGGTTGCAGGCCGTAGTTGGTTGTTGCACATAGAGTTGGTTTTCTCAATGCCGCCACAAGCATGCTGGAGGAGATCAAGTCTTCATCACAGGACGAGGAACTGACGTGAAGATTGGACTATCAGCACTCACCTGGGAAAAGACTACTATAGATTGGAGTGATGGATAACAGATTAACACTATGAAAGCGTGCGAGCAAAGATGAAGATGGGGCTGTAAATCCTATGACTGGAGGTGCTGGCAGATATGCTTTTTTTCACCTTTGGCAGATCGTCCGGAGATCAGAGTAGAACTGGAAATTTATTGTGCTGTGAAACTCACAAGGCAGCGGTGTTGGTTGTGCCTTGAGGTTCCAAGAAACGATCCCAAGAATTGGGGTTTCGAAAAGGAAGAACCTCTATGATCTTGCCGTCCACGAACTTCGAGATCCATCCATAAACAATATACCAATCATCGTTGGTGAATTTCTTTTTCTTCCTTTGAGAATTGATCCGCGGCTTGAAATCTCGTACTATGCTCGGAACTAGGGTTTAATCGGAAACCCTAGAACTTGAACGGGACAATAATAAATCTGCAACAGTGATCAAATCTAGGGTTTTGGGAGAGAATCCTGCAGATCTTGCACACGATCTTCAGAATTTGCACGCGAGTAGAACTTGAATCTCGAATAATCTCGAACATGAATAAACATAAATCTTCAAGAATAAGAACACCAAAATTGAACATGCTCTAATAGTCGAATGTCAAACAAAGCACGAACATATAATAAATCCTCGAGAATTGAACCCGCTCTGCTACCGTGTAGAAAGTGATAATGCGGAAGCGTGTCAAAGATAAAGAGATATATAACATGGAAGAACACCGGGATTTTACGGGGAACCTTACTACATAAGGAGCGGGATGAAACCACGGGAGAAGGCCTCTCAACAAGCCATACACTCTGTTATTCCTTTCTCTCAATTGTAACAATGGGTGTGGGGCTTCTTATATAGCTCCACCAGTAAGACCTAGTCCCACTCACATCAGATGTGGGAGTAAACCAGTGGATGTGGTAATTGGACACGACATGGATCCAATTACCCAGCTATGAGATGACACATACTCTAACAGCTGGAAAACATCCGTGATGAAAAAACAATAGCTAGACACTGCAGTCCCAAGTTAGGTCAACTACTGGATTTTGAGATAGCAGTGGCTGGAAAACAAAAGGATTTTGTCGAATTTGAAGGAATTTAGGAGATCTGGAACATCTTGATTCAATCTGGAATAATCATTTGTGGTGATGGCTGGATCTTGGTGAGGCCGTGATTTGATCATAACACGTGATCTGACACACTAGCAATTGACAATGATGATTCTGGATTGGGCAACTGGAAGTTAACGATGGTCGGCAGCACGATTGGTAGTTTATGGCAACCGAATCAGAAGGTGATATGGCAGGAGTGGCAAAGAGCAAATACCATGTTGAAATTAAGAATATAAAAGAACATGTAGATTTAACATGGAAAGTGTCGGGGACACCGGAGGGCCGTGCAAAACCCTAGACCTTTATGGAGGTTAGGCCTACTTCCATAATCAAGATGAAAATGATATGGAGATGAAATTAAGACCCTTAATAAATATATATTCCTCATTCAAACATTATTTTAATATGACATGACTAATAAAAAGTTATTCCTCCAACCCAACACACACAAATAAGGAATAACTGTCTTCTTTCATCCGTTGTTAAGTTAATCCTTGAAAGTTCCATTGCCCACAATGATTAGAATACTCTGAATGGAAACCTACAATGACTACTTGCATAATGATTTATATTGCAATTTTCATTTGAGCATTTTTATATTAAAGGTCACTGCATCTCCTTGGAAGTGCTCTTAAGTTCATTATTTCTTGTTGATTGTTTCTTGTTGATTATTTCTTAAGTTCTCTTGCCTCCTTTGATACTGGATTACTTTTTAATAGGGATTTGTCTGGAAATCAGTTTTCTGGCAGCATTCCTGATAGCTTGGGTGCATCAAATTTGCAACTTGTGTAAGTAGTTTACTTTGTTTCTGGAATTGCATTAACCCTATCTTGCTTTGTAACATTGTCCCTTTCCAAAAGAATTTCAATATAACGACCTATCATATTCTTCTTTTTTTCTTGATTTGTTGGCATTGATGGGGTTGAACAAAGCAAATAAATAAATATAAATATAGAAGATCAATGACTAACAATGGTTTGTCCAACATATTTATATAAATGATGATTAGTTTGCTCAGGGTTCGAGATATCGATATAGATATCGTATTGTTCAGTCTGAAAAGGGATAGCCGATATATAAGGATATATCACTTATATCTGGATAAATTACATATATTAGGACATATCAGTGGAAATCTCGGAAAAAAACTCAAAAGAATTCTTGTATTAAGATTATCGTAGTTCTTAAAACAATATATAACATACAAATACACATTTATATGCAAAAGTGGGGTGTATTTAGGACATCAAAACACATTATATTTGCTGCATGTAGCGGAAGCAATACTCACAAACACGATCGAACATGCAAATACATTGATTTGTAATGTTCACTCGTAACTGGTTTACAACTTTGGATCGTGGCGATTGGTTTCATTATTTGTGGAGAATACAAGGGATACTGAGAACCTAACCCTAGGGAATTTATATACTACTACTAATACAAACAGATCCTAGATGCAGATCGGAGGTGCATGCAAATGGAGCCCCAACGAGACTCCCGTGTTGGTAGGGTATGGTGGCACGATGAGGGTGCATTAGATTATCTTCAAATCGGTTCAGTAGAACAGATGGTGGCACGGGTGATGGAGATGTAACAACATTAAAGCCGATCAAAGAAGGTCCTTGTACTATATTGTACATATGACTATATTAGCATGTAAAAATTCCTTAGTGGTAAGTATTATATTAGTAATCTAGTGATATAGATTCGGGATAGACTATATTTTCTATCGATTGTCTTTAGTTCATGTATAAAGTTTAGTTTCCAATCTATTTTAATTCATATTTTTTCAAATTTATTGGTTGTTGTTAGTGACATTCTTTATTATATATATATATATGTTATTATGCCTATTTACTTATTTGTTTGATTTAAGATATAAATCTTCCTTTGTTTATACATACTATGGGATTTACTACAGACTAGATCATGCTTTGGTTCTAAATACACCTTTATGTTTATAAGTTGTTATGTACGAAATTCTTTATCTTTTTTGACATCTCTCAACATATATCCGTCAACAAGATATTATGTATGTGATTTATGCATCATAATGTATATTGATATGTTGAGAACACCTCAATCTTGTATATAAGAGCATGTTTATATAATACTTACTATTTTAAGAACTCAAATGATCTTAATTTGTGAGAAAATCACTATTTAAGCCATTCCTGAGATTTTCGTCAATATCATCGACATATCTTGTTATATATTTATCTTTCCGTGTATTATCTATTTCTTCAGTTTCTAGAATATAATTTTCCTACCATGGTTTATCCTCTCTATATAAGAGAACCCTAGTGCCTCACTAATAAACAAGTCATTATTCTCTTTCGATATGATATCCGAGCGACAGTCCTAGGCTAGAGTTCTCATTACTCACGACCTATATCCACTCATCGCCCACAACCACCTCTCGTCGTTCCCACCTACCATCGTGCGAGACACCCTCTCGTCGTTAGGGCCTTTCCCCTCTCACTGTTGGGGCCCCCTCTAACTGACAGGACACAATCTCATCGTTGGGGCACATTCTATCGCCACGAGACCTTGCAATCCCTCTTAGCATTGCCACGACAACCCTCGACGATGCTTAGGGCTTCACGAGCATTCATGCTTCTCCCCTTGGCCTCTTTTTTGCATTTGAGAATTGTTAGCTGTGAGGCCCGCTCCTTCTCGGATCCGGGATACCCGTTTACATATTATCCGTAGTATTATTTTCGCTAAAGATCACATTAGAGAACTGGAAATTAGAGATTTTTTAAAATGACATTCACAAATTAACCAATAAACCACATAACTACAATATGCCACCATTATATTGCATAAATTTCCATAGCAGTTTACATATAACAACAGAAATGAAATCCCAATTATATCAGAAGAGAAATAAAAGCATTAAATAATACCTTGAACAAACAATAGCATGCGTACCTGATAATAGTAACTATAGAAGCTGATGTTCAACTCTCCCAATATCACAATGCAGGTGTTTTACCTGCAATCCATGTAATAGGGAGAAAAGAACATCAACAAATGTTGAGTAAATCTTATTAATTGGAAGTAACAGGAAATTTTAGTGGCTCCAAAAGAAAACAAGTAAATAGACAATTAAATTTAATGAGCTATTGGCAATGAAACAAGTTTTCTAGTTATTCAGCAAGTGAATTTCCCGACTTAGTTACCCTACCTTAATTTCCCAATATTTATCATTTTGATATATAGATTATATGATCCATATTTAAACTATCATCTTTTACTTAATTATAAATCATGTTTAATGGATCTTGGAGATGTGGGTTTTGAGTCTTTGTTCTTGGTCTTTATCTAATCTCTCAGATTTAGTGGATAATCTGGGATCTTGATCCGAGTGTGATCTCACATTATGATTCTAAGGTGTGACTCCAGTATAAAAATGTATATGATTTCCGTTCTTCCTCATCAATTTCAAGTTTCAATGATTTATTCAATGCCTATCATGATTGAGATGATTCAGATATCTTGAGTATTTAATGATTGACATGGTCGAGATAATTTAGGTCTCTTCTGATGATTGGGAGTCATGTGGATAGACCATAGTAAGTGTAGATGATGAGTCTGATGTTTTCATTCTTTTCTTGCTGAATTTCTCAAGCATAGTGGATAGTCTGTGGTCTTGGTCTAGGTAAGACCTCACACTATGACTCTAAGGCGGTAAGGAAGCCTTAGGGTTGGGGAGCCTCCGTAGGCATGCGGTGGAGTAAAATACATCCTAACTAAGTTTCCAACACGTCCACTAGCTAATTCAAACAACTGTGGTAGTAGCTCGTAGTCTGATAAGGATGATTTTCATAAATTGATCTTTTCTCTTCGTCAGGAAATACTGGCGGAACAGTAATTAGCTTAATGAAAACTAAGCTCAACTACAACCAACTCAACTGTAATTCATCTCAACTTTATCCAAACTCATTTGTGACTCAATCCAATCTCAAATGTAACTCCAAATTCATTTGTAACTGATTCAGATGTAGCCATAGAGGATTCAGATGTATACATGGATGATTTGATGTAGCATCGCCAAGTCTGTTGGCGAAAAGTAAACAAAAACTTAAGCGGTGAAGTAGCCTACAAAAGAGGCTTTTTCGTCTCGCCTTCTAAGTGGAAGAGCGGTCCAGTAGAGGGATAGGTCTACTCCAAAACTACGCCACTGAGACGGGTGAGAGAGACTCTCCGGAAAAGTCACTCTAAAAGAAAACCGGCCCGACTGGTACGGGCTAACGAGCTTGAAAAACTAAAACCAGGGGTCCTCTAGCCTAGCTACCCTAAAGAACAAGGGTCAGCGGAACTGGTCTTTAAAAGAAAGCTTGTGGATCCGAGAGAGGCGTAAAAACCACGTGCGCTCGCGAAAAATCGAGAGAAAGACTGGGATCCTAGACCCACGCACTAAGCGGCCGCTGCCCTAACTGGGCTTCCTATCTCCCGCCCAGCTGAGGGTCACCGCACCCTCGCGCAGTCAGGTGTGAAGGTTACCATGACCGGCACTCAATATTTATCAGTCTTCATTGGATCATTAACGCTGACTTGATTCATCATCCTTTCTTAATCTCTGTTGTGGTTAACCTTACCGATCTAGATATCTTGTCGGCAACTTTATTGAATAATGATCCACAATTAGTGATTTATATCTAAAGGATTGATCATGAGGATTTTCAGCCATTGATCATAGATTATTTCTTAAACTAGTGGCCTGCTAATTGAATCTAGATTTTCTATGTGACTCGTATGAGAATACCTTAATGATCTCATTTTTCAAATCATGAGATCTGAAGTTGATTATTAGACTTGGATTCGGATTTGGATCAATGGGAAATCAATAATGCTAGAATAGTATCGAAAACAATAAAATAAACTCAATATGAGTCAATCGTTTCAAGCCATAGAGATATGAACGATGGTCGATATTAGATAGGTTGGAAAGTGGAGACCCTACTTAAAGCAATTGCTACATCTATTCCATGGAAGGACATATCGATATCGATATCGTGTCGATATCGATATATCGACGATATATCGCCGATATATTGCTATATCTAGGAATCTTTCTGAAGAAAATGCCTGAAATCGGATATATCGATATATCGATTTCGATATTGGTCCCATGTCGATATCGATATATCGTCGATATATCGCCGATATATCGGGATACGACCTTCCATGTTCTATTCCCGATAGTCCAATTCTGCAAAGCAAAGCTCCATTGCTCTCGATGAAGGGAAAGAGTGGATCGTGCCTCATATTCTTTTCCTTATTTGTCACTACGAATTACTTAAATTTCAATTTGCCACACGATTTATTGATCCAAGAATCATCATTAATTTTCGGCTGCCACATCATTATTGATCCAAGAAACACCAAAGTACGATGTTCTCCCTAAACCTCTTTATAGATACAAATATGGATCCATATACAATAATATATTGTTGATCATGCAATTATGTGCCAGCATCAGATCTTAAATTGTAAAAAATGTATTAATATGTTACTTCAGCGTTTCCTATTTTGAGTTTTTTTCTCAATTGAATGCATTTTTGTGGATCAATCTCTACAATATTATGTCAGTATATGGATATACATGATTTAAAGATGCCTATTGTTCTATGCTAAGAGATATGTTAGGGTTAAAGTACCTGTGTGAGCCAAATTGGAAATCTTTCGGCCATAAATGCCCAATTTTGTACCATGTCTCCCATACCTGGTTTTGGTACCAAGCCCTATGTAGGTTACTTTATATTCCATCTTGAATCCTCTCCCCATTTAGGCTCTTTCGTGAAATAAATAAAGAAATGACAAGATCCTCGAACAAATATATAACCCAACTCTAGGAGATCAAACTTTTTTTTAAATGCAAGCTTTTCTCAAAGAGCAAGAACTCTTCTACCGATGACACACACAAATATGTTGGTGACACACACACCACTCCAATTTGCAGGTGCGATACGTAATAGTTATCAAAATTCACCACATGTGCAGGACTATCATGTTAGATGAGCTAAGATATATCAAATCGACAAGTAAATGGTTCTGTTGAAAGGAACAGAGTAATTTTTCCACAATTAACTGGTTTTGGATCGAGTTATCCAAAACAATGAGAAAGTCTTTAACTACAAAGTCTGGAAACCACGTAATATGAAGTGCCGACTACAACATGATAAACAGATGGCGGCAACAATCCCTAGGTTCCACGCCGACCATCTTAAGAAACCATCATTTCTTAACCTAGGAATTAATCATACTTACTTAATTCAAATTTCTTTTTGTTTAAGTATGTTCATTAGAAACTCTGTATTAGCTCGATAAGAAAGAATAAATGAATAGATTTGATATTTTAAACTAAACCCAGTTCGTATTATATAACTATACAATCCACACCCAGCAACAGATCTGGGGAGAAGAATATATATATTTATATATATTGCAGAAGTAGGTGATTTCCAGAATGTATTGGAAAGAACGGGCAGCATAGGAGCTTGGAACATGAGAAAAATATGATGAGGAAAATGATTGGTGGATGAAAATACATGGAGAGCAGCAATGGTGGTTTAGATTGTACATCTGATCTTTATTTTTTTTTTTTGAAAATCAATTGCATGAAACAACAATAGGAACTCCGGCAGGGAGCTTGGCAATCCTACGAGTAAGGTTGTAGCTCCAGCAGCTTGCCTGGAAGGAGCAACAACAGTACAACTGCTGAAGGCTGCAGTCCACAGTTGCTGGAGAGAGTAGTAACAACAGCTACTTGCTGCAGTTGTGGCTTGGAACAGGGCCATGGAGTAGCAGCTCCAAAGAGAAGAGCTGAAGTACCCTTCTCGGCTTGGAAAGAAAAAGAAAAGCGAAGGAATTGGGAAGCAATTTGGGAGAAAAGGAGGAAGGGTTTGGGTTTGATATAAATAAGAGGAGTAGAGGAGCTTGGTGTTGCCAAGTGGAAAGTTGTTTGGACCATGTGTTGGGAGAAACGGAGGCCAACTCCACTGCCTGTCTGCTGAATTAATTTTTTTTATTTTTTCATTATTTTTAACCGTTCTCTTTCCCTCTTATTTAGAAGTCGTCCGTATTCGCACCTTGAGTCTCGGATTCGTATGTACTATAGCTTGTTTTGATCGTCTCTGAATGACGATCAAAATGAGTATAATATTCATATACTTTGGATTGAAGATGAATCTCCGAAATTTCCGAGATACAGTTTTGGTTTATGGCTAAATTTTGCGGTTTTAAAAATATCAAACGACCTCCGATCGACGAACGGTCGGTTCCGTTGATTTTATTTCATCGAATCGGACATTCATGTGGTTTCGATTTATTTCGCGGTTTCCGAATTTGCATCGCGGCTTTTTCGGACACGCATTATGATGCGATTGATTTTTGACCGATTACGCTCGAACGACTTTTGATTCACGATCAATTCATCGATTTATGTGATTTAACATTGATTATTAACTTTATTGAGTTATACAGACCCTAATCGGGTCGAGTTCGGGTTTGTGCTGATCTGGATGTTACAAATATAAAAACCTCAAAGGAAGTCTCGTCCTCGAGACTCTAGTCAAGGTTACTTGTGTCTTGTTTGGATTCCATCCAGTCATAAAAACCTCAAAGGGTTTTGAACCCATAAGAACCTCAAAGGGAAAACAAGCCATGATCTTTCAATATATAGGCTTGTTTTGACAATTCCCTGAAAGAGCTGTGGGCATCGTGTCCGCATATCCTCTTCGGTCTTCCATGTTGCTCCTTTGACATTATGTCGGTGCCTTAGCACCTTTATTAGGGAATTTCTTTGTTGCGAAGCTTTTTTACAACACTATTGAGTATCTATACTGGCTTCTCCTTGTATATCAAGTCTGACTCCAAAACAAGATTCTCGTAACCGATGACGTGGCGAGGATCATGCCCATATTTCCTTAGGCTGGATATATGAAAGACATCATGTATGGTTGATATGTATGGAGGAAGGGTCACTCGATAGACTACCTTACACATATGAGTAAAAATTTCAAATGGTTCAACGTATCGTGGTGTCAACTTGCTATGAGCACCAAATCTCTGTACTCCATTCATGGGAAATACTCGTAGAAACACTCAATCTCCTTCCTGTGTTTTCAGGAATTTCCATCAATATGAAGGATTAAGTTGAATATTGATAAGTTACAATTTGAATGGATTAAGAGAAGATGTTCAGATTACTTGAAACTCTACATCTCTTTTCCGACGATATGTATAGCTTTTCTAGCGGCTCTGAGCCCTCATAAGCCTTTACCTCATGAGATCAACAATCATAGTAGTTTTCTCTAAGAGATCTACGGGGTACAGAGCGTGTTTACCTATCTTACACGAACTGAGAAGTATGAGGCATCTCCACCTGTATAGGGCTTCGAATGTTGCCATACCAATACTTAGAATGATGGTTGTTGTATAGAAATTCTATCAACGACAGGTGGTCCTTTTAGGATCCTTTCCTCACTAGAGTACATGCATGTAACAAATTATCAAGTGTCTGAATATTATGCTTGCTCTGTTCGTCGGTCAGGGAACGATATGCAGAACTCATCTTCAGCTCTGTCTGTGGTGCTGACATGAACTAGTGTCGGTAGTGAGATGTAAATCTCGAGACTCTGTCAGACATTACCTTACATGGTACACCATAAAGTTTGATAATGTTCTGCACATACCATCTAGCCAACCTAGATGGAGTGTAGATTATGTTGCAAGGTATAAAATGAGCTGACTTGGTCAATCTTTCAACGACCTAAAAGCATTGTGGTCACCAGGGTGTCCTCGGTAGTCTAGAAACAAATTCATTAAAGCACTCTCCCACTTTTACTTGGGAATATTGTAATAATCATGGTGGTCTTCTATGCTCAACCTTGACCATCTGACAGGTCAAACATCTGCTAACATGATGTGCTACATCATGCTTCATCCCGACCTGCCAGAATGTTGGCGCAGATCATAATACATTTTCGTACTTTCAGGATGAAAAGACAGTTGTGAATTGTGTACCTCTTCAAGATTCTCTATGTAATAGCTCATCGTTGAACACAACGACACATCCAGTCTTCAAAAAAAAAATTACTCAGACACATAATATTATCCCTTTGTACATGATGGTACACATGTATTTGTCTCGAAATTAAGGATCTGTCCTCTATCCTTCTACTATACGATCCCAAAAAAAACTGCTGAAATGTGGAACATAAAATATAGACGTATTCTTATGATGATGCCAATCAGTTAAAGCTACGAGCATATCCCATATGTATAGCTAGTTTGTCGTATATGCATGAGCTTTTCTGCTAAGCACATCTGTCACTACGTTTCCCTTACCAGGATGGTAAGAGATTGTGCATGCAATTCTTTGGTAGTTCATGCCACAAGCATTGTCTCGTGTTCAAATCCTTCTGATCAAAGATGTACTTCAAACTCTTGTGATCTGTGAAAATCTTAAAATTTACCTCATAGAGATAGTAGCGCCAGATCTTTAAAGCGAAGACAATTGTTACCAACCCCAAGTCACAGATGGAGAAATTCCGCTCATGTGACCTCAACTGACGTGATGCATAAACAATCACGTGACCCGGTTGCATCAGAACCGCTCCTAAACCTTCTCTTGAAGCATCTGTATATACGTCATTGTCCTGAGTGCCTGGAGGAAATGCAGAGATATGTACAACCGTCAATCTTTCCTTCAATGTCCTAAAGACCTGCTTCAAAAATGGCATGCCCAAGGAATGAGACCTGGGATAATTAGAACTCACATTTAAACCCCTTCTGAATCATATCACGTATGCAGTGACAATCAACCTCAATGTGTTTCGTTCGTTCATGAAATGCTGGATTATTTGCAATGAATAGGGTCGCCTGATTGTCACATTCCAGAGCCATAGGAAGCGAGACTTCTATATATAAATCTGTAAGCACAGCCTTTACCCACATCATTTCTGTACTGACCTGGGCCATAGCTCTATATTCAGACTCAACACTAGACCTTGCAACAACCGTTTGCTTCTTGCTTCTCCATGAGACTAGAGAATCTCCAACATACACAGCAAACCCAGTGGTGGACTTCTTATCCTTGGGACACCATGCGTAATTTGCATCTGCATAAGCTGAGATAGTAACCTCCTTGCCTTTCTTAAACAGTAGATCCGCACCTGGAGATGACTTAAGGTACCTGAGTATCATATGTATAGCATCCATGTGTACCTGACGTGGTTGCTCCATGAACTGGCTTACTCGACTCACAGCAAAGGAGATATCGGGCCTGGTAATAGTAACATAGAGAAGTTTGCCCACCAGTTCTCTGTATCTTCTCCTATCCACCTCATTTGTGTCATCATCATATAATTTCATACTGGGATCCATAGGTGTAGTGGCAGGTCAGCAACCAAGCATTCCTGTTTCACTCAACAGATCAGTGACATATTTCCTTTGGGTCATTACCAACCCATGAGGATTTCTGGCAAACTCCAGTCCCAGAAAATATCTAAGAACTCCAAGGTCCTTGGTGACGAATTCACGACCCGGCATTTCTTTTGCCCCCTGGATTCCCTGTTCATCATCACCTGTAATCAGAATATCGTCTACATACACCATAATTGCAATAATACCTCTGGGTGTCTTTTGTACGAACAAGGAATGATCAGCATTAGAACTTCTGTACCCCTGTTTCTCAAACAGGTCTGAGAGCTTCTGGAACCAAGCTCTAGGGCTCTGCTTAAGGCCATAGATAGCCTTATGAAATCTGCACATCTTAGGACACTCCCCCTCAACAGCAAAACCAGGTGGCTGTTGCATGTAGACTTCCTCCTGTAAGTCACCGTATAAGAATGCATTCTTCACATCTAATTGGTATGGCGGCCAATCACGAGTAATTGCAACAGAAAGGAGGATCCATAGGGTGGAATGGCGAGCAACCGACGAGAATGTATCAAGATAATCCACCCCATATGTCTCTGTAAAGCCACGAGCAACAAGGCGAGCCTTGTATCTGTCAATGCTGCCATCTGCATTCTGCTTAACTGTAAAGACCCACTTGCAACTAACTGTAGACACATCAGCAGGTGCAGGAACAAGGCTCCAGGTGCCTCTGGACTGAAGAGCTGTCATTTCTTCCTCCATGGCTAAACGCCATCGACTATCCTTCAGCGCATCTTGGTAATTCCGTGGAATATCCACTGCTGACGATGCAATGACAAAGTTCCTGAATTCTCTAGTTAGGCGATCAAACGACACAGAAGATGCTATAGGATATGAAGCGCAGCTCTGCTTCTGCTTTCGTAGAGCAATAGGTACATCTAAATCACCTGTCTCCTCATCTGGCCTCTGTACACATCCTGCTCTGGAAAATCATCAGATCCATCAATAGTAATATTTTCAGAACAAACCTCAGGCGAGCTAGATGATGAGCAGTGACCATGAGCAGAAGCAGGCCTATGGGTATAGTGGAATGGCAATGGTGAAATAAGCACATTGACAGGAGGTGTAGGAGATGGTAGCGGTGCTGATGGTGGTGGTGGTGGCATGTATATAGCGTCTGTAGTGTCAGAGGGTACCAACTGATCACTTGTAGATGAGAAGTACATAACAGATTCGAAAAAGGTAACATCAGCACTAACTAGATACCTACTACGCAATGGATCATAACACTTGTACCCCTTATGTGTTCTTGAGTACCCGACGAAGACACACTTGACAATCCTAAGAGAGAGCTTGTCAGTCCCAGGAGACAACTGGTGGACAAAGGCGACCAAGCCAAACACACGAGGAGTAAGGGAGAACAATTCTTTGTCAGGAAAAATAAGAGAGAAAGGAATCTTCTTACCTAAGACAGATGACAACATACGATTAATGAGATAACATGCCGTAAGAACAGCATCACCCCAGAAAGAATGAGGGGCATGACTCTGTATAAGAAGCGACCTGGTGACATCAAGTAAATGACGATGTTTCCTTTCAGCAACCCATTCTGTTGGGAAGTATAGGCACATGATGTTTGGTGGATGATCCCTTGAGATGAAAAATAACTGGATAGGGTATGAGTACAAAATTCCAGGGCATTATCACTTCTCACAATTTTAACAGATGCAGAAAAAACATTACGAACTTTTTAATGAAATTGATGATAATATTCCCCGCTTCAGATTTATTCTTTAACAGAAATACCCACGACACACGAGAGAAATCATCCACAATAACTATATAAAACCTGTGTCCCTGATGACCAGGAACACGACTAGGACCCCAAGTATCGACATGAAACAACTCAAACTTGGAGGTACTACTCCGACACTGACGACTGGGAAAAGTAGACCAATGATGCTTTCCCAACTGACAAGCCTCACATTGAATGGACGTATGAGGTGAAACTTGAGGTAACACATGACGCAGTTTCTGAAGCGGTAGATGTCCAAAGCGCAGGTGCCACTGTAATGGGAGATGGATCCAGCAGGTAGAGATGAGGTTCCAGCATAAGGAGTCCGACTAAGGCGATAGAGGCCGCCTTGCTCATAGCCACACTCAATCACGTTGCCCGTAAGGATGTCCTGAAAAACAAGAGAAGATGGATCAAAAATTGCTCGACAGTGTAAATCCTTTATAAGTTGGCTAATGGACAACAAATTCATCGAAAAATCAGGTGCATGTAACACGTTCTTGAGATGCATGGATGGTGTCAGTCTAATCTCCCAATGACCAGTAATTGGGGAATGTGTTCCATTAGCAATAACCACAGTACGACCTGGAGAAATCTGTCTGTATCCTGTAAGTAGACCTTGATCACCACACATATGATGTGTGACACCAGAGTCCATAATCCACTCTAAAGCATCTGATCCACTACTGCTAGTGAATGCATATGTGCTACATGATGTACTGGTGGATGCAGATGCAGACGCGACAACGACGGAGTGACTCTCAGAAGTAGGTGTTGATGCAGCGGGACCAGATGGAGGAATGATGCCCCTCAGATGGGTTACAAGATCATCAAAGTGTTGATCCATAGATGAAGCAGATGGGGGCTCGATATGTTCAGCGACTCGTGCAGAAGTAGGAATCCCATGCTTAGAATAGCATGTGTCTTCGGTATGTTCAGAACGATGGTAAAAAGTACATGATGGCCGAACACGGCCTGTTCTGCCACGAGGTCCACGGCCACAGAACTGGTGATGACCTCCGCGACCTCGATTGGCTGCCATGGCTGAGGCGGTCTGATTCGTAGCGGACAAAGGAACAGTGATACGACTCAGCCTATGAAAAGCTTCCTCCATAGGAGGAATAGTAGAATCCGCCATGATCTGGGAACGTGCTGCCTCGTACTCTGGATCAAGGGAAGCCAGAAAAACACCCACCATAGTGGCATTCCGATAGGTCTTCTATTGCTCTGGAGTGGCTGTGAGAGGCATGAAGCTATAAAGCTTCTCAAACATTACTCGTAAAGACGCGTACAATGAGTGTAGAGGCCGTCCATTCTGCATGATTGTAAAGATGTCATGCTGAAGTTGCAGAATCTTCGTCTCATTCTTTGCTTGTGAGTAGGTGGCAACCAGGATGTCCCACATTGCTTTGGCAATGGGTTGATGGAGAATATCGTTAGCAATCTCAATTGTTAATGTTCCAGAAAGCCAGACTTTGGCATATGCATCATTTGCCTCCCAAGAGGCATTAACCCCTGTCTTCTCAGCAGGCTCTTCCTCAGTAAGAATGTGCTTCTTGCCGGTTGACTTCATCGTGCTCATGAACTGCATGGCCCACAGTTCATAGTTTGAACCATCCATCTTCACAATAGGCGTTGGACCTTTGAAGGCGCCTGTAGAGGAAATATCTGCCTTGCTTTCTGACATTATGATATTGGAATACTAGGGGAGTAGACTAAAGATGTGGCTGTCTACACTGACATTAACGGGTTCAGTTGCATGTGGACACAAGCAACCAAACCCATCAATCTAGAACCTTGCGCGCGCGGAACGGGGCTGGAGTCGCACGTGCGCCGGTCTAGGGCTGCACACGCACGGAAATCACACACACAGATGCGCGTGCAGGATCACAAGCGAGAACACACATAGGCACACAGATACGCATGCAGATGCACAGGTGCACGTGCAAGCTCGCGAGCAAGGGCACGCACGGGCGCATGCAAGAACACGTGCAGGCGCGCAGATGCGCGTGCGCAGACGCACAGATGCGCCTACGCGAGTGTGCGCACTCAGGCGAGAGGCGACGCACAGGGGCACGACGCCGGGGCAGAGCACGGTGGCGCGAGTCGACGCGTGCGAAGGGCTTGAAGGTGGAGGCTAGGGTTAGGGTTTGGTTCGAGAACTCCGGTCTAGGACCGTCGCTCTGATACCATGTTGGGAAAATAAGAAAACTTGTTTATTCCATCCGCCCTAGGCTCTCTTATATAGGAGAGTAGCCTAAGGGTAAAATACATAAAGAGTCCAACAGGAAAAGAAAAATACAAGAAAAGTACAAAAGTGAATAATATATCCCTACAGTTATGTTAGAAATCAAGAGTGACTTCTCCTCTGGTGCCTTCAAGGGACTGACACTCACCGTGAAGATTAATACGGCCAATTATGAATTATGGTCCATGCAGTTTCATGACCATAATGCAATGCAATAAAAAGGAACACATTTTGATGAAGTTAGAACCGACTGACAAGACTTGGGTGAATTTGCCATGGAAGCAGGATGACGAGTACGCGTGTATGGCTATCTGGTACTCTCGCCACAGAGATAACCAATGATATCTTCCATTCAAGGAAGGAAATATCGGTATCGATATCGTTTCGATACAATGTCGATACCGATATATCGCCGATATATCGGCGATATATCGACGCATATCGCCGAAACCCGGTATCCACCAAGGCATTTTCTCCTGTCGATATCCGATATCGTCCATATCGGCGATATATCGGTGACCTGTCGATACCGATATATCGCCGATATATCGACGATATATCGCGATATGGCGATCCCTGCTTCCATTAGCTCATTGCCAAGGCAATGCGGGGATATCCTTGCCGCCACCTATGGTCAGAAGAAGAATGAGACTAAGATCTTACAGCTTCGATATGCCATTTTCACGACCATACATAATGGTCATCCTCTGCACAACTTCTTCTCGTCTCTTCGAGGTATGTTCGAGAAGCTACACAACTTTGTCCCTGACCACATCTACATAGAAGTATATGGCGTACAAGAACGCCGTGATAATTGGTGTTTTTTAGGCCGGCTCTTGATTCTGAATACGATGCAGCACACTCCCAACTTCTCACGGGTGCATCTATACCACCGATGGAGGAGGCTTACAACAAACTTAGCAAGATCACGATCCCATATATTGCCACTACTCAGACCTCCTCTGCAATGGCCGCATATTGTGGAGGAGGAGGTATACACCTCAGTTCATAACGTGTGGTGCATGTGGCAGATGAAGCATATGTTATCGTGGAACATGCGCATACTGTCCTCGTCCTGGTCATCTGCAGGAGACATGCTTTCTGAATCACAGCTACCCTGCATTTGCTCATGTGCCCTAGTAGGTTGTGCTTACTATTACTTTTGCGCTTATTGTCAATTAGAAGTTGGTGGATATTATCTCTGTCTGAGGGAGATCATGACCTTTGCTGTCGCCCTTACTAGTGCTCCTTCATGCCTTTCTTATATCACTGCTATAACCAGAGCCTTTTTTAGCACCTCAGGTATAACCTATGCCCTTACCAGTGTTCACAAGTAGACATGACAGAGCGAATCACAGGTAGCACCTCCGTACATGTGGCATCTTTGATTTGGTCATCTTCCTTTACAGAAGTTGTGTCATATCCTCCCGCAGATCTCTTCTAGGTCCACCTTTTAATGTGATGCTTGCCAGTTTGGGAAGCGTCACCAATCTACTTTTCTTGGTCGTTAGCATCATAGTATCGATAACTTATTTGAGTTTGTTCATTTGATATTTAGGATCCTGGTCATGTTCCAGACCATCAGGGGAACATGTTCTATCTTATTGCAGTTGATGATTTTTCTATGTTGTCGTGAGTTATTCTTTTAAGAAATAAGTTTGAGGCTTGGTCTGTAATTAATCTTTTATTCATGAAGTAAAGAATATATTTTTTACCACTGTCAAGTATGTTCGAGCTAACAATGCATTGGAATTCTGCACTTTACAATTTTCTCAGTTCTTCATGTCCTTGGCATTATACACCAGACCTCCTGTGCATATACTTCCTAGCAGAACACTGTTGCTGAATGCAAACACATTGATTTACTTGATGTGACTGTGATGCTTCTTATTTAGAGACATGCTCCCCATTCTTTCTGAGGTGATGCAGTCCTTACTGCTTGTTACCTAGTGAATTGTATGACGTTCTCTATGTTAGGAGATAGGACTCCTTTCTTGATTTGTTTCTTGAGAAGGATCTTCCTTATTACACCACGTGTCTTTGGCTCTATGGTATTTGTTCATCATCTTACTCTTGGTTGTGACAAGCTCTCCCCTAGAGTTGTCAAGTGTCTTTGTGGGATGCTCCTAGACCCATAAGGGGTACCGGTGCTTTGATCCCGTTAGACAGAAGTATCGTGTCTGTGCTGATGTCACCTTTGTGCCGGTCATGTTTTTTTCTCCTATAGGTGACATGTTGACTTCATCTAACTCTCGAGAGGAGGACTACATGCCTCCTACGCCACCACCACCTCCAGCGGGGTTACCCCTACATCCCGATCACCTCCACCACATCTTGTGGTTTTTTTGCGCCTCCACCTCGTAGTACGTTGGCTCAGTTTTTGCCATATTTTTACATTCGCATGCCACCTTCTATACCTTCTGTACTCATGGGTCTTCCCATCATCCAGCATGCCCCAGATATGTTTGAAGTACTTTGTTTCTACTCATGGCACTGGGGATTTGTCTATACAACATGCTACTTTGCAGGATGAGCAGGTGCCTCCTCAGGAGGCTGCTTTACATACCGCATATGGTAACCAGATCTTGATATTCCTATTGCTCACCGGAAGCGTTGGCGAACATGCAATACATATCCTCTTATTGCCATGTTTCTTTATAACATCTTTCAACGGATTTTAGGAGATTTGTCGTTAGTCTCCCAGTTGTAGAGATCCCATGGATATATTAAAAGGCTATGTGAGACAGTTGGCGACGTCTTGTTATGGAGGAGGAGATGGTTGCGCTACAGTCGCGTGGCACATGGAGCTTGATTACTGCGCCTACAAGGGCTTCTGTTGTTGGCTTTAAATATTTTTTACAATAAAGCACTGTGCAGATGACTACATTGATCACTCCATGGCTCGACTTGTGGCTCGTGGGTTCATCTAGACTTATGGGGTGGATTATTACATCTCTCCTATGGCATGCCATTTTACCCTTCGAGTCCTCTCTATAGCCGTGGTAGATGTAAGGAGTGCATTTCGATAAGGTGATTTACTGGAGGAAGTCTACATGCAACAACCACCTGTATTCGCTGTTGAGGGGGAGTGTCAGAAGATTTGCAGACTTCATAAGGCTACCTATGGCCTTAAGAAGAGTCCCAAAGTATGGTTCCAAAAGCTCTCATACTTGATATAAGAACAAGGCTTCATGAGATTAACTGCATATCATTCACTGTTTGTTCAGAGGACTCAAAGAGGTATCTTTGTCATTCTGATCTATGCGAATGAAATCATTATTAGAGGAGATGATGTGCATAGTATTAGTGCGGCTAAGGAGTTCCTCGGACAACAATTTGTCACCAAGAACCTATTAATGATACATCCTAGTGTGGAGAAGAAAATGTCAGCTAAGGATCCGTTTACCGTTTACTCATATATATATATGTATGTTTATATATATATATATACGCATCTTCGTGTTAAGGTGTGGGTTATCTAAGAGTCATTCCGAGAGAGCTCCGCCTTCTAAGGTTTTGTATCTTGTACTGGTGTTTTCATCATAGTAAAACATCTCTTTGCCTGTGATTTTCCCCCACTACACCGGTATGTGTTTTCCATGAAAATCGTGTGTTCTCCATGGATTTCTTGTGGTTGATTGCGTACATAAATATTTATTTAGAAGGATACTAGAAATTAATCCATAGTTTAATTAAGATCTTTTTTATAAAATTATTTAATCATTAAATTTTATTTATGTTTTGCACAATTGGAGATTGAAGTGGTAGAGAGGTAGGAGGGTGGGATTTGGTAGAAAGGACAGGAGTTGCATAATCCAATGGCAAGAAATAACCCTACTCTAATGGTCGCCCTCATGATAATTCTAGTTGTTGAATGCTCGCCTTTACGATAACACACACTTTTTCCTTTAAAAAGGAAGATGATCCTGGTTGTTTATGCTTACCTCAGTGCGAAGCAGATGTGGTAAAGGAATGCTCTTCCTCTTTCCGCATTGATTATTTTGTATCACAAGTCATACCATTATTTATGCTCTTGACTACCACATAAATAACCTTTATTAAGTAAGCAGTACACATTGAAAACACTTATCCATGTGATCTTCCAAGTTCCAACAAAGTGCTCTTAATCCATGTTTGGCGCTCCTGAGATAGGTGCCCTCTTTTTTGATACCGAATTTTCTCCGATATCAAGGACTCCTCAGCCGTCACTTTTCACTTAGGCTTTCTTTGTTCCCTTCTTCTATCAATGATTCCGTCATACTATGAAGTTTATTCATGTTTTTAACTTTCACAGCATAATCCTTTGAAGTTTCTGCTTCTTTCCCATTGATGGCACATCGTTTGATACTTTGAAACCTGCAAGCATTATTGCCCAGGCTAGGTCTCGGGTTCTTTTTATTTTTTCCTCTATTTGATGCACTTACTAGTTCTCTATTTCTCTGTTGATTAGTTTTTTCCCAAGTATGTTGTATTGTGGGAGTCAAGAGCAATCCATCCCAACAGCTCTCAGCCAATCAGAAGACAGGACACAGATCAGACATGTCAGCAGTCCTGGCCCAACAGCTCTCAGCCAATCAGAAGGCAGGACACAGATCAGACTTGTCAGCAATCCTAGCCCAACAGCTCTCAGCCAATCAGAAGGCAGGACACAGATCAGCCACATCAGCAGTCCAATAAGTGGTTAGGATTCAAGTCAAATTAACAATCTCCACCTTGAATTGAATCCTCATATAGTAGAATGAACCACTACTATTACTCCATCATGAGTTGAATTCTCCACTAGCAGAATTAACCACTGATAGACTCCACCGGGGTTGAATCCTCATATAGTAGAATTACCCACTACTATACTCCTCCATGGATTGAATTCTCCACTAGCAGAATTAACCACTGCTAGACTCCACCAGGGTTGAATTCTCATATAGTAGAATTACCCACTACTATAATTCACCACTTAAAATTCAGATAACAGGAATCAAGGAATTATAAACAATATTCACCTTGAAATTTTCCTCAGAGAAGCTTCGCCAAGCTTCACCGCGCCGCCGCCAGCCCCTCCTTGGGGCTACTGCCAACTGCTGACATTGAGCAAGTCCAAACGATGCTTGAACTTACTCCCAGGAACTGTAGACCCTTGCAAGACATATAAGGTCTTCTGCTTGTTCCCCTTGATGACAACAACCCCAGCTTTGGCAACATCCATGACTCCACCTTCATGCATGCAGAGTGAGAACAGACGTTGCTTCAAGAGCAACTTGTAGGTTAGAGACTTCGTCATATATAGACTTTCGAGTCTCAACCACAGATCGGACACGGAATCCTCATCGACAACCTCTCCGATAATCTCATTCGCCAAACATAACATGATCGTCGAGCGTACCTTCTTTTCCAGCACCATCAACTCAGACGGCTCGAGTGCCTTTGCCCGCTCCTGATCTAACGGTGCACAGATGTCCTGCTGCTTCAGAAGGACGCGCATCTTGATCTGCCATAGACTGAATTTGTTCTTCTCCGTGAACTTCTCGATCTTCTGATTGTAAGACGCCATCTTGCTGATGATCCTGACGGAACCCGAAGCTCTGATACCAGTTTGTTGCGAATCGCGGAAGCAAACACGCACAAACACAATCAAACAAGCAAGACGCAAACACAAGGATTTACAAGGTTCACCCGTAAATGGGCTACGTACTTGGGCGGCGGCGATCAGTTTCACTATATGGAGAAAAATGTAATACAGAGGGTACTGAGAAGGTGCAGATATGGAATGAGAAACAGGATCAGAAATGAGGATGCAATATCTGCTGGCCCTGGGGCCCTTTTTATACTGCAACAGAATAATACCATATGTATTCAGCAATCCATCCCAACAGCTCTCAGCCAATCAGAAGACATGACACAGATCAGACATGTCAGCAGTCCTGGCCCAACAGCTCTCAGCCAATCAGAAGGCAGGACACAGATCAGACTTGTCAGCAATCCTGGCCCAACAGCTCTCATCCAATCAAAATGCATGACACAGATCAGACTTGTCAGCAATCCTAGCCCAACAGCTCTCAGCCAATCAGAAGGCAGGACACAGATCAGCCACATCAGCAGTCCAATAAGTGGTTAGGATTCAAGTCAAATTAACACTGGGGATGCATATGCATTCACTGTGAAACTCATGCTAGGCTTGTTATTATTTCTTGGTAAAGAAAATGATGATCGAGTAGACGAATACCCAGGTCTACGTGCACCACTCTGATATCCTGTAGCAAGAAAATCTCAAATCATAAATTTATCTAAAGAGCCGGAATCTTTATACATATGAGAGGCCAACGGGAAATCATAGGACCCCTACCGGGAAAAAAACAACTCAACGAACAATACTCATATGATAGAAACCAGGACGGCATTATTTTCGTCTTGGACATTGCAACATAATCTTTCCAAGTTCGCCTGTGTGCAGTGACGCGCAAACTCTTGTATTAGTTGGTGTGGTGCAACCGAGATAAAGCATGGCTACTGTTTTCAGTTATATTAATATTTTTTTCCAATTATATTCAACATCGTTTTTCTTTTAATAAAAGAAGTAGCTCAGGAATCAATAGAAAAAGTTAGATTCTTATTTAGACTTTACAATCCCTCATGTTAGCATATATTTTCTGCAATAAATTTGTTCATTAAATTACTTTCAGGTTATTAAATGATAACCAGTTGGAAGGACAAGTACCTGAAGCTCTCTATTCAATTGGTGTTCGTGGTGGTGAAATAGAGTATGATGTTTAATGCTTTTGTTTTTTTAAATCAATTTGATGTTTTTTTATCATTACAACTGTGCAACAATGAGAATTGCATTTTCCTCTTAGGCATCTCAGACTTTTGAGAACATCAAAATATAATAGCGGACGTTTATCTCTATTTAGTTAATGTTCATCTATTCTACGTAAATATGTAAATTAAAAATGTTGAGCTTGCTATGTAAAAGGTTAGAGCTGGGTTATAAAGACATGTTGTCAGTCTGTAGTTGGCACTGGTCTAAAGGTGAAATCAGGATTGGCATATCTGAACTCTCCGATAACGACTGGTGTAAAAGAGTCTGATTGCTTTCTTGCATCTCGAAAGACGTTGCACCATCTTACAAATAACCTTAAGGCAAAACCCTTCCCATGTTTTCATCAATTCATCATTCGGAAAGGAAGAATATGACTCATACGTATTTGATCCCATGCAAGAAACAATCAAGCCTCAGTATCATGCACTTGAATCTCCCATTCTTCACACCTCTAAGCAGATTCGATCCTACCGCTTTTTGATTAGTCAACCTCTTGGCTTCTTCTAAAGAAAGTCATCATTTCTCTTCCCTGCTTTCTTCGCTTATAAAGAAAGTTAGCATTTCATCAACACCTTATTTATGTATGGTCGAGCTTGGATAGATAGGCTATTCCCTTGCTCGGTTCGTTTGTCTGTTATGGATGGACGATTGAGAAAGCAACTCTCTAACTTTTTTATCATAATGGTTTGTAGCAGGCTAGGATGAATCAGCTAAGGATTGACTAGGCTTTTATATATAAGTTGCACTGTCGAGAATATATATACTGCTTTCTTTGACCTATAACAATGGGAAATATCTTCTTGCATTACGGCTATTATTGATTCCATTCTTGTTGAGATATTTGTTATTTCTGTGCTTCTTTTGTATTATCTATTCTCTTCGTCTTCATTATGTAATCTGCCCAACCAGTATCTCATCTATATAAGAGAACCTGAGGGCCTCATGAATAAGCAACTTATTATTTTTCCCAACATGGCGTTCTCGTACCCCAAAACCCTAATCCTACCCGCCTCCCTCCCTCCCTCTCTCTCTCTCCTTGTGTGTCGCGTGTAGCCTCCTCCACTGGAGGATCCTCAGCGTCGCCGCCTAGAAGCAACCCCCACACCAAAGCCCCCCTACGTACGCTGCAACAGCCCCGATAGGGGACCCCAACGTTGTTGCGTACCTTCGTTGGTCCCAGCCTAGCATATTCGACAACATGCGAGTCCCCTCCGACCGCCGCCACCTACGGACCTCCGTTGGTACCGTCGACCACCACTAGCCACCTATCAGCCGCCAGTGACTCTCCTAGTCCATTTTGATCGTGTCCAGCACTCCGAAACGGTCTGATTTTTACCAGAAATTGTGATTTCAGATCTCTAAATCATGTTTTGCGGCCCTAGCACTGATTGAAGATTGTTGAGGATGGTTGTGTGAGTGAACACATATAACCAATCCTCTATATGATAGTGTAGACTCATTCAGATCAGTCTACTTCCCTAGTTGAGTTCCGTTTCAGAGTTTTTTTATCATGTCAAAAAATCATTGTTGTAAAAATCCCCTGACTGGCCTGACTAGTAAGTCCGACTAGTCTAGTCGGTGGGGTGGCCGACTGAGTACTGACTAATTCCGATTAAGGCCAACTAGTCGATCGATTTTTGCTTGAAGATACCATATATTTTTTTATTTTTTAATGCAAACTTATTTTAATATGCTTAATATTTTATTTAAATTCAATTTCTTTTTTTCTTTCATTATGATAATATAAAAAATGTACAAATCTATGTAATATATAAGTATATATATACAAAAATGATTTATATATTTAAAATAATTAAAAAAATCAAAGGCGATTAAAGCCTGACTATATCTGATTAGTCGTCCGACTGTCGATTAATCCTTAGTCAGTGACCCAACCGATCGAGTACCGACTAAGGATTTTTGCAACCTTGCAAAAAATATAGGTGATGCCTTTTCTTTGTCTGGTGCCTTTAAGAGCCTGGCTGCCATCGTGACGATGGATGAGACCAACTACGAGTTGTGATCCATGCAGTTTATGAGCCTTATGTAGTGCAATAACAAGGAGCACAGTCTGACATAGCCCGAGCTGACGGACAAGACTCGGGACAATGCTTGTATGCGTGTGTTCGGCTCTCTAGGACTCTCAGTACAAAGATTTCCAATGATACTATGAACCATCCCATCACCAAGGTGATGTGGGAAATTCTGGCAGCTACGTATGCCCAAGCAAAGAATGAACCAAGATTCTTCAGCTCCAGTTTGATATATACACGACTATGTATACACGAATATATAGTGACGATATTATTCATAACACAGTTATTTTTTATACATGATATTAGCGATGACTTTCGCATCCGTTGCTATGTCATTAGCGATTGCAACGCTTATTGTTGCTGTTTTTCAAAATTATAGCTAATCGTTACTAAAATTTTCAACAAAAAAGTGACGATTAGCTAACATTTTAAAATAATTTTAAAATGTGTGCTTTAATTTTAAGGATTGGATAACATGTTATTCATATTCGTGAATATATGTATGCTTATTCATATTCATATATTCAATTTCATATTTTGAAATAGATAAGTATATGGTAACATCTATATTTATATTTGTATCTATATTTATATTCGTATCTGATCATTCCAATTCTTTTTTATCATAGTGGTTGTGTTGGTATATCATATTCACTAACATGTCTATTTTGTAAAGATTTTAATATTCGTATCTATACGGTTTTAAAATAGAAATGGATGTCTTATCACCTAGATACCTCCTAACGTATGTATCCATATTCGCAGAGATGGAGTCAGAACATCTTTTAGGAGGGGACACAATGTTTAAAAAAATCTATCGATTATGATATGATCACATTAATTAGGAAAAATGGTGTATGTTGTTGAGTTGTATGCTACTTATGCGTTCATCACCTTTTTAGCCATTTATCTGTATTGAGATGGGTAAGTGCAAGTGGCTATGTCATTAGAACACATGCAAGTTAAAGTTTCAAGATGAATGAGTGGTTGTCAGGTGACGAACATATAAGTTATATGTTGATGAGTTAGAAGGGGGGTGATGAACATATAAGTTAAAGTTTCAAGACAAACATCCGCCTCCTCTATTCATTATATAACAATAGCTGTGAAAGATAAATTATATCATTTATGGTTTTCATGTAAATAATAGTTTATTTTGAACTTTTTTTTATCAATTGTATATTTTTATTCTATTTTACATAAATTGATATCATATATGTTCCGTACTATCGAGATTTTTTATGAATGATATTAATATCATTTTTTTAAAATTTAGACGTTTTCTAATTTCATTTTTTTTTCAATTCACACTTTGGATTTTGATTAATTACAATATAAACTACACTTATTCTAAATTTGTATCGAATTGAAAATATAAAAATACATATTTTTATACATTTTATTACCAACAACTAGAAATATTAATATGTCAATGAAGAAAGATACACTGTGCACTTGACCACTTACTTTATAATAAATAGGACCAATAATTAATATATGAGACTTGGCAATAAATGTTTTTTTAGAAACTTTAATTTTTTGAGATCGAGAAGTAAACCTTGTATATGTATAAGTGATATTGAGATTGGATGAAAAACCAATCTCTTCTATAGGTTGATCCTAAAAAATGGATACTAAAAAAGATGGATTGTTAGAGATCCGTTATAAGTTGATCAGTTTAGGAAATTATCCAAACATGTTGATCCAATGTAAAATCTACTATTGCTGGGTAGAATTTTTATGTTAAAAGATATATTATATGCCGGTAGAGATTATTGATTTTCCCTCTAAAGAAACGAAAGGGGTGCATGTATAAGTTTTACCCTCAAAAAATCCAAAAGAAGATTTATACTTAGAAATATTATGATTATTTTCCTTCAAAAATCCATAGAGAATAATTAAATATATATTATGTAATCTAAAAAATTTGGGGGGGGGGACTTGTGCACCTATTTGCGTCCTTTAAATCCGTCCTTGCATATTCGTATATCATTTTTGTAAATAAATATAGTTATTGATTTATCTAGAATCTAGTATATGTATCAATATCTGACGGAAGTGTTGATATATTTAGAAGGTTTTTCTTGTGCAAATAATACCATAATATATAATTAAGCTAATCTATAAGGTATTTATGCGACTACTCATATCCAATGACTATTTTTACTGAGATGATAATCGCATGCACAAAAACTTGCTTCTATGTCTTTCATGTGAGTTCGTATAGAGCACTGTATAGGTATACATTAAGCTAATCTATCAGGTAATTATGTGATTACTCATATCGAGATGTCTTTATTTTAAAGAGATGACAAACTCATACACGAAAACGTGCTTATACTTTTTTCATGTGATTTTACAGAGAGAAATGTACATGTATACCCTTTTGTGCATCTTCATAGCATATATTGGTACAGATCCAAAGATATCAATAGTACACAACTACATATTATCAAATTACGGATCCACCGTGGTCATTACGAAATGAAAAAGTTGAGCTGGGAGGGCTCCATGAGCGGACTTGCAGATGTTAGATTCACGTAATAACCACCACTGCACCAGAAATTGTTAATGCCCAAGAAAGATAATATAAGCGTATTATAGGGGGGCCAAGCGTAATGGTTGGACGGAAGGGACATAAATGGAATATTTGCAAAAGAAAGTAATGGTGGGCGGCGGCGTCTCCCCTGCTTAAGATGTGTTAGATATTCTTGCTTAAGTGCAGTTTTTAAATGTTAAGTTGTTGGGTTATCTTATGCTGTACTTGTTGTAACATTGTGTTTTTTGCATGTATGTCCTCGCATCAGCCTTTCACGTAACAAAGGCCTTTGTGGGGTGCCTTCGTTGCCTCCTTGCTCTTTCTTTTGGGAAAAAGGGAGAATAAATGCTAAAGGCAAGCTTGCAGTGGGATTGTCATGTGCTCTTCTATTATGTGTGATTTCTGTTGCTGTTTACGTATTCTGCAAGCGGAGGAGAAGACATCATTATGAATTTGCTTTTTCGCAAGATTTGGCATGTAAGCCCGGTTTTTATTTTATTTCATAATGTTATTTTTTATACTTTTGCTTCTTTATTTTCTTGTCATTACTAATAGAGTAGTTTCTTGTCATTACTAATACCTTAGGACTTTGTAAGTATGTGGGATTGGCTATAGATTCTTCGCATGTGAGCGCACCTTTTGAAGGATTTGAAACTTTAAAATAGAAAAATTGTGGCTTGCAAAAAGCTGACATTAGTAGTAAGAACTTCACGATCTTTTTTCAGTTTAAATGGGATCAGCGACATGGGTTCTTTGTATCGGAGATCTGATTTGGGTTATATTCATGTTTGGAGCTTAACAAGACAAATACTCATCGATAGTTTCCCGACAGCAGTTTTTTATTATGCTCTTGCAAGGTTTGCTTTCCAATTTCTCCCACCTATGAACCAAAACATCACGCGTCCTCTGATGTAGTTGAAAAAAGGTCTGTAGAGATTATGGTTATCTGTCCAAACTGACAGAAGCCATTCAGTAAATTGGTTCATTTTGTTCAGTGAATAACTGCAAGAATTAACAATCTTACAATTTATTCCTTTGCTTAGTTGCTTGCTTTTGATCTCCGTTTTTTAATAACCAATTGGAAGTAACCCTTGGAATATGTATTTTGCTAGATCAAATCTGATATGAATTGTACGTATAATATTACCTATTTCTTCAAAATGCATCTGTCCTTTAATTTGAGTTATGCAATATGGATTGCTTCATATAATACTTCCTGTTTCTTCAAAATGTAATATCCTTTAATTTGAGCTTTGCTATATGGATTGGCTCTCTTTTTTCTTTGAGCAAGCAGATTGACTCGTATAATGCTACCCATCTTTGAAATATAGCATACTTAAATATGAGTTTTGCTATTGAGAATCTAACCATTTAAACGCAGAACTATCATATTAACATATTGCATCATCAAGCATATTCTCAAGTAAACTTAAATGATAGTTGCGTCTACTTTATAATCATTTATTGACTTCTTCAAATATCAATTAAGATCGTGTGTCTATCTCAATTTAAAATATAGTAATAGTAAAAAATGCATTTCATAAAGTATTTGAAATCTTTGCCAATCTACCACTATCATCTATTTTGAGTGTTGTTAACATTAAATAATCTGCCTAGCAAACAAAAATACCTTGATTTCTTCATTTTATTGCTCAATTATCCAAATGATTTTCTTTGTCATGTTTTTTTGTTTGTTCTGCACAATATTATATTTCATGGCTTAGTGTAAAAAATAGAAGTCTCCGTAGTACGCGAAATGACCAGTAACATCAAGTTGATAGTCTATTAGTGATCGATATGTAAAATAAAAGATATATAATCCTGATGAGGATGCCCATTTGGGCTACTTAAGATGATTACTATTTGCGTCGGTATTACAAGAATTGTTTTGATAAGTGTTTCGTTAAATTGGTTACTCTTTGCATCATTTTTAAGCATTTTTCATCATTAGTGGTTGAGAACTCTTCAGTGTGAAGGTTTTGAAAATTTTGCTTATGCCTGCTTGTTGTTGCTGGTTTGCTTACACTCTCATTTTCCCTCCAGCTGTTGCAGCTAAAAGAAACCGGTACCAGAGACAGAAGTCCCTGATGCTTATGGAAATGGAAACACAAAGCCCAAATGGATATCATTCCACCTTACATCCCCTCTAACTTTACATGGCAGAAGGTACCGACTTCAGACATCCAGGAGAAGCCTCTGATAGTGTGCTGCCACAAGCTCCATCCTGTGGTCGCCCGAAGTCACTTTCCGGGACTTCGGGTGGCTTCTTTTCCCTTCTCAGATACTTCCTCCAGAATGGCGTGGCTGTGAATAAACTCGAGGTAGAACATCGTGCTGCCTCAGAAGAGAAGAGATGATCAATTTTTTGAACTCGCCATTTATCATACAGGTCGTAACCAAAGAGATGGAAAACTAATTTTCTTGAGCACACCCATTGATGCTGGTGTTAAAGGACTTCATCTGCTTATAGCCACAAATTGGATAATTATCCTTACTGTAATTCTCATTTGTATAATATGTCAATTAGTATATTCTGTAAAAAAAAGTTGCCGTGCTTTTATTTCTTTTTTTTAAAAAGGATTGTGCCTATATTCCTTGTATACATGTATAAGTGACATCGATGCTGCACGCGGACTTATCGGTTATCCATGCATAAAGTTGTTTTTTTCATAGAAATTACAAATAGACAAAATATTCTTCAACCGTATATTTCTAATGATAATGTCACAATTTGTAATTTGGCATCAAGCCGCAAGATTTGTAATTTGGCATCAAGCACGCTTAGTCTGGTTAGCTATTTTTTGGTGGTGGGGTTTATTGATGCTGTCTTTTCATTTTCTGCCTCTTTTTGTCTTTGAACTCCAGATTGACTTATTTGTGCCCTGCGTATGTGCGGACCCCGCTAAACTTGTGTTGCTACAAACTCTTGCTGACGAACATGATCAGATGAATGAATGTGAATCTTTTTTTTTCTAAAAATGAGATGGGTGCACAACTTTGTGATTAGGTCAAGCCAATAGTGGATCAACAACAACCCAGGGGATATCATATGGCAAGGGGTGCTATATACTCTATCAAACTCTCAAATATATGACATGTGCTGGGCTACATCGTAGGACGACGAAGATCGGTTTCACTGTTTGTGAAGCTGAAAATATAGAGGTTATATAGAATACTAACCCTACTACTCCTTGTAAAAACATATCCCAGATGAAGATATATCCAAATACCTATATAAAAAATTCATTTTGTGATGGCAACGCTGATATGGTATGGTGCAACCAGTGGTGCATACGACTGTACTTCATATGGGTTAAGCAAAATAAGTGGTTAGGATTCAAAGCATATGAAGGAATATGTCATGGATAGGATAGTAGGCTCTTTAGTTACAACAACAACAACAAAGCCTTTTCCCACAATTAAGTAGGGTCGGCTACATGGATTCTCCGCCTTCATTCAGATCTATCTTGGGTCAATCTCAGGCTTATATTCACAAAACAAAGATCCCTTCGTATGGTCTCTTTCCAACACTTCTTGGGTCGACACCATGGCTAGGTTGCTTTGAAAAAATAATGTGATCTCTAGAGCAAGACACCATTGCTAGGTTGCTTGATGCCTTAATCGAGGAAGGACTTCATATACGTTGTAGCTGAGTCGAGTCCTTTCCATTATAGCAGTAGCTTCTGGTTAGCACTTAGTTTTCATTTTCTTTCAAGATAATGTATAAGAGGGTGTTTCAGTTTACCCCTCTTCCATTCTTCTATTATCTCATTTATTATGGGCTATGGACATCATATTCTGAATTATCTATATTTTATGCGCATATATTTTATGCCCATAGTATATTATGCACGTTGTTTATGATTGTTATTAGGTAACCCTAAATGAATGAAGATATGTACTCCTACATATGTACGGCTATATAAAATCTGATCATAAGCCATCCTACTAATGGAATAGCAATCACTGAATGTGGATGTGGAAAAGTTACATGTGTGCTTTCTCATATATGCATGGATGGTGACAAAAGAATAACATAAAGGATGGAATTTTAATCAACAAACTTGAAGTCTATGAGACTGCCTAACTCTTTGTTAGGAATTAGGAGTCATGATTTTCTTAAGGTTGCATTATTCATTGCATGTGCTCTTGTGTCGGTTGATTATATAACATTTTCAGGCAAAAAGCGATACACTAATTTGAAAAAAACACCATGCGGAAATTTGCACTCAAGTCTAACGAAAATCTAGTAGTAATGGTTGATCAGAGATATTTCATAATAGTCACTAAAAGATTGTGCTAGCAATGGCATGTTATGAGATCTTCCATAGTGGCACACGAGTGGAGGCAATTTGGGTGTCAGGAAAACTCAGGCTCTATAAACTTGCCGTGAACTCAACTCGATATGAAGTAGCAAGTGGGGCTTGAAAAGCTAATGAGTTCAACTTCGAGTCAGATAATGGACTCGTTAACTTTTCCAGTCGAATTCAAGTTCAATGATACTCAACTCGATAACTCAATTTGACTCATTATTATTTTTATTAAGAACTTGCACTACAGACAAATCACAACCATCCATAGATATGCTAAGGCATCCTCGAACACACATGCTTTCCCAAACCCTCTCTGCAACTCCTCATCCCCATTCTTCCTTAGCATGTCTATCCTCCCTCTACTCGTGTGCGACTTCTCCTCCAACCTCTGCAAATGTCGTGATGCTACCAGCACTGCCTCCTCCCTTTGCCTTCCCTCGTGACATCAGTGTTGAATGCAAAGATTAGAGACTCGTTTACCCATTTAAGAGGGTAGACGGTCCCTCATCCAAAGACCCGTTTGCCCATTTAAGCAATACAACTCAACACTCCCCCTCAAGTTGGGCATACATATCGACCATGCCCAATTTGCCTACAATTCTGCTAAAAAATCACCATAGGCAACCCCTTTGTGAAGAGATCTGCAATCTGATCACCAAATTTCAAGTAGGGAAGACACAACTGACCATCATCAATCTTCTCACGGATGAAATGCTTGTCAATTTCCACATGCTTTGTCATGTCATGCATAACATGGTTATTTGCTAAGTTTGTTGCAGCTTTATTATCACAGAACATCTTCAATGAAATGATAGGTTCAACACCCAACTCTGCTAGTAGAAGTTTCAACCAAACGATCTCAGTAACCCCATTTGCAAGGGCCCTGTATTCAGCTTCAGCACTAGATCTGGAGACAACATTCTGTTTCTTACTTCGTCATATGACTAGGTTACCACACAGATAAACAACATACCCTAATGTAGACCGTCTATCATCCACAGATCCAGCCCAATCCGCATCAGTGTAGCCTTCAATGCTCACGCTATCTTGTCTTTTAAACAAAAGGCCTTTACCTGGGGAATTCTTGATGTAGCATAAAATTCTATTAACAGCATTCATATGAACGGTTGTGGGTGCATGCATGAATTGACTGACCACATTTACGGTGTAGGTAATGTCAGGTCTTATGAGAGTAAGGTAGATTAATTTGCCAACAAGTTTCTGATACCGTCCAGTTAAAGCTTCATTGAGAGGTTTACCATCTGTTTTGCTCAGTTTATAGTTAGAGTCTATAGGAGTAGAGACTGGCTTGCAACCGAGCAGGCCAGAGTCCTGAAGTAAATTGAGTGCATAGTTTCGTTGTTTCAAGCACAGGCCACCAGGGGAATTGGCCATCTCAATACCAAGGAAGTACTTTAACCTACCCAGGTCTTTAAGTTCAAATTCTGTAGAAAGAATCTGCTTTAGGCGGAGTATTTCTGCATCATCATTACCGGTCAGAATCATATCATCGGCATAGACCAAAAGAACGAAAATTTTTCTGCCGCCTTTTTTATGAAGAGGGTATGATCTCCATTAGCTTGATGATAGCCGTCGGTGATCATAACAATCCCGAGTCACTCGAACCAAGCTCTAGGTGACTGCTTAAGACCGTATAATGCTTTCTTCAATCTACAACACTTACTCAGTTCCCCGTATCCAGGGGGCATTTTCATGTAGACTTTTCCGTTTAAGAACACATTCTTGACATCTAGCTGATACATCTTCCAAGAAAACTGCACGACCAGGCAGATAATAATACGGACCGTATTCATTTTGGCCACAGGAGCAAATGTCTTAAGATAATCTATCTCGTACTTCTGGCTATACCCTCTTGCAACTAACCATGCTTTATCTGTCCACTTTGCCAGCAGAATTGTACTTAATCATGAAGACCCATTTAGAACCAACAAGATGAGCACCTTTTGGAATGCCCACAACATCCCGAGTGTCGCTCCTTTTTAGAGCCGCCATTTCATCGTCCATCGCACTCACCCACCTTGGATCACCTTTCGCTTTAGCCACATTCCTTGGAGGATCATGAGAGTCAAGAAGAGTGAGAAAACTTTTATAACTCGAACTCACCTTAGAGTAGGAGATAAAATCCTCCACAGGATACCGAGTAGAGGGCCTGATTGACCTGGCAGTCTTGCGCATAGCAATGGGACGATTTAATGTAGATCTTCATCACCCTCGTTCACAACATTAAGCATAACATTGGGTTCAACAATTTCAATAGTAGGAGAAGAGGGACTACTTACAGAGTTGTCGGCACTTGGATCATCCGGAGATTGATTGGGATGTTGATTTAGTAGTACATTATCCACACAATCTCTCCTAGCATCTATTATCTCTTCTCTTCCATTCAGATCATCCATAACTCTGTCACCGTCACTGTTGTTACACGCGGTAACTATATCCCCATGGTCATCATATGAATGCAGGAATTCATCCATAGAGTAAGTATTGGTAATATTATCCATGGACTCCCTCTGAGACTGAGACTTTTCATAGTATGATTCACATTCATGAAAAGTGACATCTTTACTCACATATAATTTCCTTGATAACGGATCATAGCATTTGTATCCTTTCTGTGTACTAGAATAACCAAGAAAAATGTACTTGATGGCTGAGGATCTAACTTCCGTCTGCCAGGACCAGAGCTGTGAACAAAACATATACAACCAAACACACAAGGAGCAAGAGCAAATGGTGATTTGTCAGGATGCAACACAGAGAAAGGGACTTTCTTTTTAATAGCAATAGAGGGCCTTCTGTTAAGAAGGAAAGTTGCAGTAAGCATTGCCTCCCCCCAAAAACTCTTAGGGACATTATGCTGAAATAAAAGAGCATGGGTAACTTCCAAAAAAGATCTGTTTTTCCGCTCAGCAACGCCATTTTGCTTAGGAGTGTAGCTGCAAGACGTGTTACGCAAAATCTCTTTTTCTCGAAGAAAAGTCTGAAGAGTCAATTCCAAATATTCCTTAGCATTGTCTGACCGTATGGTTTTTACCCTGGTATCATGCTGATTTTCAACCATGAGAACAAATTCTCTAATAATTTTAGGAACTTCACTGCGAATCTTCATTAAGTACACATAGGTATAACATGAGAAGTCATCGATGAACGTAAGAAAATATTTGTGACCTCCTAAACTCATCACACTTGATGGACCCCAAACATCCGAATGAATCAATTGAAAAGGAGCAGTACTTCTACTATGCGAAATGGGATAAATAGTTCTAGTGTGTTTTGACAACTGACACACTTCACAAGGGAAAAAATCATGGTTCACTTTACTGCATAAGCTAGGAAATAAAAAGGAAAGGGTGGAGTAACCAGGATGGCCCAGACGATCATGCCATTTCTTCAGTTCACCAACATCTTCATTTCTTTTACCAATAGCGGCTGCAACCCAAGCTGAGATGATCCTAGCAGGAAGACGATACAGTCCATCAACTAATAAACCAATCCCAATCTGCTTCCCCGTCCCCAAGTTCTGCAGGACGCAAGTGTTTGCATCAAAAATAAAACGACAGTGTAGGTCTTTAGCAATACGATAAATAGATAATAAACTGATTGAAAAATCGGGAACATGAAGAGCATCCTTCAAGATAAATTTATCGATGATAGATATACTTACTTTTCCAGCCACAGTGACAGACGATCCATCTGCTAAGTTAACTCGATCTCGTCCCGAAGCAAGTTTATATTCGTGAAACATCTTAGAATTTCCTGTCATATGGTCAGATGCCCCACTATCAATAATCCATTCATCATGAATTTTTGTTTACCTTGGTAGGTTGCAGCAGCCATGGCAGCATTGATGACATCAGCATCACCCTTGGTGTTATCAGAGACCGATATCTTCTGAACATATGCAGGCAAATCCTTGATCTGATCAGTTGTCAATCTCTTTCCTTCAGCAGTCATTGCAAGTGTTTTTTTTCCTTTGTTCACCTTCCTTTCAGGATGAAGTTTCCAACAAAAACCAATCCCATGCCCAGTTTTCTTGCAGTGTCCGCATTTCTTATCCCTCCAATACCCACTCTTGCCCCCTTTTGTTAGCAAGGCAGATCTTTCAAACTGAAATACATGATCATCTTTCATAACAGTACGTCGTTGTTCCTCAAACTCAATAGCATGGTAGATCTCTTCAATATCAGACCCAATCCCACCTGTCAAGAGTTGACTTCTGGTTGCCTCAAACTCAACATTCAGTCCTCCAAGAAAAACGAAAATTCTCTGCTTTCAAATCTCATCCCAGTATTTTTTTGATCCGTAGGGCTAGTCTAGATATCGTCAGTAATCGATCTCTTCCCATTTGGTCTTTGACAAAGCATAATATCCAGCAATAATCAACTCATCATGTCTCATAGTATAAACATCCATGCTTAATTCGTACATACGGATGTCTTGCTTCTTCTGCTCGTACATGCTCTCAAGGATGAGCCATTGGTCTCTGGCCGTCTTCTTCCAAAGGATAAGCGGTTGAATATCAGATGAGACAACATTAATGATCCAATTTTGGTATTGGTTATCCTCGATGTACCGCTGTTCATATGACTTATCAGTGACCGCAAGGATTTTTTTCGACCATCTATGTATCCTCCCCTACCTTGTGAGGCTAAGTCAACCTCCATTGCCGCGGGCCACATTAGATAATTATTTTTGGTCAACTTTGCAGTGGTGATATGAGTCGGGTCATTATCCATTCTAATGGTTATCACATCCTCAGTATTCTCTGAATCCATAGAATCTCAGTACAAGCACAATCACACCACAACCACGAGCAGGAAAAGAACTCACAGAAGGAGCTGCATAGTGACAGCACCACCACGCACAGGAGGGGCTTCAGGTACAGTGCAGGGGCGGCACAAGGACCTCAGCCACGACACACCAGGGGCACCACTACGTGGCAGGGACCACACCACGCGGGGATCTTCACGCAGGGGCACCACTACGTGTCAGGAACAGCAAGGGGGAGCACGCACAACACCCCATGCAGGGATCTTCACGCGCTGGAACAACACCCCACGCAGGGATCTTCACGCGCTGGGATAACACCCCACGTAGGGGTCTTCACGCGCTAGGCGATTCCTGCACAGGGTTCTTCACTCGTAGCTTTGCGCGCCAGGAGGGCACGACTCGCTAGGAGGGCACATGCGTAGCTTCGCGCGGGCAGGTGGTGAAGGTCCGGAGGGCACACGCGCAGCTTCGCGCGGGTGGGTGGGGAAGGGGCTTCACGCGCCAGGAGGGCACACGCGCGGGCGATGCAGGCAGATGGCAGGCGGCAGGCGGGGCTAGGGCAGATGGTGGAGATTAGGGATTGCACTCAGATTGGGAAAAAATGAGTCTCAATCGAGGCTCTGATACCATGTTGAATGCAAATATTAGAGATCACGAAGATTAACACCAGGATTTATGTGGAAAACCCTACTATGAGGGAAAAACCATAGGAGCACACACAAGCCCTAATCTCCCTCACTAGAGATTAGGGGCTCTCTCTTCACTAGGTTAACAAGAAAGAAGGGGGGATGAGTACAATTTATAAGACGGTGGGTAAACGATCCCTCATCCAAAGACTTGTTTACCCATTTAAGCAATACAACTCAACAATCAGCAATTTCGACCTCCCTTTGGCAGACTTTTGCATGCTACACCATCCTCCTTTGAAGTCATGCGAAGCCACCAAACCCAAGCTCCTCTTCCCGACGACTCATCGTCTCTCCTCAAAAGTTTAAAGTACTTGCTTGATTTCTCATCACTTCAATTATTTTAACCTTTATTTCAAAATTCAAAATTGTGTGGTAAAATTAATCATATGTATCTTAAAATGTACAATTTGAACAAGTAATCCCTCCGTGATTTTTTTTCAAACCGATCTTATAATTTTATGTGGTGGCTATTGATATATAAAATAATAATCATGCATAAGCTATATTTTAATACCTTCGTGGAATCCAACATTTATTTGGTGTTATAATTAAAATCCTGATAAGATTATAGTAGCATCATCTTGTTTTAAAGAGATTAAATGTTAATTGCATTAACCCACGAGTTATTTAATCATAATAGTGTAGTTATTGTAATAATGTTCAAATTCGTTGCAATGTGGATTTACTTGAAAAGAAATTTAGACATACAATATCTAATTAAAGTGTAAAGGCTTCCGAAACAGAAAACATTATGAATATGATAATATAAGATCGGAAAACACAATAAAAAATAACCGATATACATACATGCATGCATACATGCATACATACATACATACATACATACATACATACATACAAACATACATACATACATACATACATACATACATACATACATACATACATACATACATACATACATACATACATACATACATACATACATACATACATACATACATACATACATACATACATACATACATACATACATACATACATACATACATACATACATACATACATACATACATACATACATACATACATACATACATACATACATACATACATACATACATACATACATACATACATACATACATACATATATATATATATATATAGAGGAAAAACTTGAATTGAGGTGGCGCCTCATTTCAATCCCTGTACGACAACACATTCTACCCGTCAGATTGCAATCTACGACCTTCTTAAAAACCACCATCCGAGAGTCAAAACCACTAAGACTAATAAAGAATTACTATCAATGGTGGTTTCCATCTTTTTATCTTTTGCCGTTGGAATTAAGAGGGACTTCTTTTAATATCCTATTCAATTACCTTTTCCAACGGTTTTTTTGAAAGTACAAACCACTATCTATTATGGTGGTTTCCGTCAAGTTTCTCATCCACTTCCCGTTGGAAAATTATCTTCTCTTAATTTTCCCAACGTACCTTATGGCCTTTTGGTGATGTCATTTTATCACTCTTCATTTAAATGATATGGTTCTTGGTTACATCCGAAAAAGGCTTTGGTCATGTTCGAGAACTTGTTTGAAGGTTCCCTTGTTAGTTGCGAGTGGTTTCAAAAGGAATGATTTTTGCTTCGACATTGGAGGTGGCTACCAATATCAAGTCAGAGATACACATTTGGCCGGTACACTGTTGCGATCAGGCGGTTAACGACAGTATTTCCTGTCTTGAAGGAAGTGATCATCTCTTATGAAGGTGCATACATCTTGTCTTTTGTCTCTACTCCCAACGACATTTATTAGTTCCGTCCTCAAGATGCTAGTTGCGAGTGATTACGGAAAGAAAGGTTTTTACCTCGGATTTAGAGGTGGATACCAACTCAAGTCAGAGGTACACCTTTGGCCGGTACACTGTTGCGATCAGGCGGTTAACGACAGTATTTTCTGCCTTGATGAAGTTTCTAACTCTGATGAAGGCGCTATCACCTTACGAACTGTTCTTACTCCCAACATCACCTATTAGTTGCGGGTGATTTATGATAGCAATGCGTTACTCATCTCCCTTGGAGGCGACTACCAAATTCATGGATGAGGTATACTTTTGGCCGGCACACTGTTGCGTTCAGGCGGTTAACGACATTACTTCCTCCTTGAAGGAAGTTATCAATTCCAATGGAGCTAGGTACATGTTGTTGTTCATGTTCTCAAGCCAACATCACTTTGATTTCTACATTGGCTAGTTGCGGCAGTTACAGTTGTTCATGTCCTCTATGATGGCTATACTCCTTCTACTCGTGGACACCGACTGTCTGGCAAATTGGAAGCGAAAGCGAGTTTCTCGGCATGGAGGAGCGTTTACATTATGAAGGGTCCAATAGCGAAAGCAAGTTCCTCGACAAATGAGGAGCGCCTTCATTATGTACGAAGATTTGCGGAGGTTGGGATTCTTCTAAGGAGAGAAGCAGGTAGAAGAATGGCATCGTCATCTTATTGGGCATGCACACTTATATGCAGCTGAAGGCGCGGATTCTCGTATATTTTTCATGCCATTTTCTTCTTTCCGTTTTAGGCCATGTTGGCCACTAGGTCATGTTGACCACCTCTTTATTTTGATCACTTTATAGGTCATGTTGACCACTTTCTTGTGACGTTTATCTTATGGGTCATGTTGACCATCTCTCTAGTAGCATGACAATTTCATTGTCAAGCTAGCCACTTTAAAGGCTCCAAGGACTTGTCCTCTTGAGCCTCCTGTATTATCTCTTATATTAATAAAAGGGGTTACTCGGGCCCCTTAATAACCGAGCTTTAAAAAAAAAATAAAGAATTTCTATTTATAGGAAATTATTGTATTCTATCAATGATGACAATCTACACAAATAAATTGAATTCCACGTTTTCAGCGGATTAGTTATTTTTGAATTAATTTTCCATTCTTCCTAAAATGCATCTTTTGTCATTAACATCCCATTTTTCCTACTATCGAGAATTCGTTGACCTATCTCTAGTTCTTATTCACATATTTCTTATCAAACATTGTGATATTCAATGAATATCGTCGAAAGAGCAGATTGCACATGTTACAGAGAAATTCCACAGGTAAATGTAGTTTTTCTAGTTTTTATTCATCTATTTTGTTAGTAACTTCTAAGAACCATACTGAATTTCGTTGGATTTCAAACTGGTTCTTTAATAGAAATCATATTAGGTATTTGTATTCTATTTTTCATATGTCATTTTTGCCATTAATATATAAATTTCGTTCAGTTATCTGACGGAGATGGTGAAGTTATTGGAGTGATGGAAGGAACTGATGATAATTCGCATCAACCAGGTATTCTGAATGACAAAGATGTTTCAAAGCATCATAGCCCTTGTTCATCTATATGATTTTGGAAAAATACCCGTCCATTCTACTAGAACAGAAACTATATTACTAGTAATAACCATATTTCAAATTCACATATAATTTACGAACTTGGATCACAAATTACAATTTATCTTTTTAATTAAAGTTAATACCTGGCTATGATTACACACTCAGTGAATATGTTATTGTACATTCACCCCTTATAGAAGAATGCTCTTGTATGACAATTTATGCGTAAAATCTGTATATTTTGTGTTAGAGTGCCTTATTTTACATTCATGAACCATACTTTACATCATTGAATCACATTTTACAATTTAAATTTTATATTTTTTTAATTCACACCTTAATACAACAGAACTTATATTGTATTTATACTATATTCGAAAATACTTTAATCTGATCTCCAGGTATTTTGAATGCCAAAGAGGTTTCAAAGCATCATAGCCCTTGTAATTTATATGATTTTGTGAAAATACCTGTCCATTCTACTAGAACAGAACCTATACTACTAGTAATAACCATATTTTACGTTCACATAGGTCACAAATAATACCGTCCAGATATTTGCTAATACGAGTCCTTAATGCACAATATCTAGGTTATATGAATTCTTACTGTATATTAACAGACACAGTACTTTTATTTTATAGTCGAAATATATAATTTACACATAGGTGCATCATTTTACAATTATATTCAATATTTTACATCTCTGTGTAATAATTTACATATTCACTAAACATTTTAAATTTCTTTATCATATTTTACCTATAATGATTTTTCCATTATCAACAATATTAAATCATAGAACCTATATTACCATTCAATAATACCTTTCAAAGATTTGCTAATATGATTCCTTCTTGTACAAGAGTTATGTAATATGTATACTTATTGTATTTTAAGTGTCATAGTACTTCTATTTTAAAGTGGAGCTATACTTTTTATACAAATTTGCAGTAATTTACATATATTCTCAATAATTTACATATCTTTATAATGATTTACATATTGCTAATATGATTCCTTCTTGCTAATACATCTCAAATTCTAAAATTACCTTCAGGTTGCGACTACTCAATCAATGACACTGTCAATGGTATTACACCTCGTATAGGCCAAACTTTTGTATCTATTCAAGATGCGTATAAATTTTATTAGACATATGCAACAGAGATTGGATTTAATGTTAGGAAAGCAAGCTCAAGGGTTGGTAAAGATAAGATTTCCAAGGAAAGGATAATTAGCTTTAAATCATTTGTTTGCTAGAAAGAGGGGTTTTCTAAAACTACAGATAAAACACTGACAGTGGACAATGTAAGAAGTGATGAGAGCGATGATTGTATTTTCTACGAGGAGCGTCGTGTTGGATTATCACGGACTAGGTGCAAAGCTTTCATGTCAGTTTCATTTAGGCCTGATCTCAAGGATTGGTTTGTATCTAATTTTGAAGCAGAACACAATCACAATCTCGTTTCTCCATCTAAACGCAGATACCTCAGATCAAATAGACGTTTTTCAAAAGCCACAAAAATGCTTGTGAAGTCAATGAATGATGTGAACATACCTGTATCCAAGCAGTCAGCGTTCATAAACATGTCTAGCGGTCAAGTTGGTAGTATTGTTCGAGATATTTACAACTTAAATCGAAAAGAGAAAAAAACAACGTATTGGGATGGATGTTCACCTATTACTTGAACATTTTGAAAGTTGTAAGGCCAATACTCCTGATTTTTACTATGCTTACACAACCGATGATGATAACAGATTTACTCAGTGTATATGGATTGATAGTGCCTCTATTAAAGATTACAAATTATTCGGTGATACAATATCATTCGACACAACATATAGAACCAATGAATACAATATGGTCTTTGGATCTTTTTGTGGTGTTAACCATCACGGTTATACAATTTTCTTTGGAAATTCATTCATGAGCAGAGAGACAACCGAGTCATTCTCGTGGTTATTTGAGAGATTTCTAGAAGTAATGAGAAAACATCCAGTTTCTATAATCACAGATGAAGATCCTGCTATTTGTGCAGCTGTTAGGATTTGTCTTCCACATACTGTTCATAAATTCTGCACTTGGCATATAATGGCCAAGCTTAAAAGTAAGCTTGGAAAGATTAAAGATATAAATGAAGTTCTTTCATTGTTTTCCATAGTTGTATGGAAAAGTATAACTGTAAGTGAATTTGAGCAAAACTGGTGCAAGATTATTGATCAATATGATTTATCGTCTAATGTCTGGTTGAATGAGAAATATAACATCAGATATAAATGGATTAGTTTATATCTTAAGAATTTTTTCTAGGCTGGTCAGTGCAGTACACAGAGGAGGGAAAGTATGAATGCATTTTTGCAACACCACATCACTAAACAAAACTCTTTGCTGGAATTTGTCTGTAGATTTCAAAGTGAAATTCAACGACGTAGGGAAAGAGAGAATAACATGGATAACATTGGTGAAGTATACACTCCAAAAACAAATTTCAAATGGAAGATGGAGGAACAGATGGTTCGTATACACACCAAGTTCATATTTTACAAATTTCGATTTGAACTGAATGAAGTGAAGGACCTTAATGTTCGAACTCAATCGAACTCTCTAGATTACTGTAAATATTTTGTGTCATATATTGGGAAACCTGAGGAAGAATTATGTGTTTCTTCGTCTACGCCAAGTGAATTTCTTTCTTGTGAATGCAAGAATATGCAATTCTTTGAATATCCATGTAGGCACATACTTGCAGTATTGAAGATACATAATGTGGAGCTTCTGAATCATGAATATATATTGAAAAGGTGGACAAGGAGCATTAAAAAATCAGGAAATTATCATATTTATGTGAAAGTTGCATACCAAGAAAGGTCGTCTGAGCTGAATCAGTTGTGTTCGCATATTATTTCAGCTTCAGTCGAAAAAGATGATGACATATTCTTATTTGCTAAAAAAATAAGTGATTTATGCATCAATATTGATCACATGATAAGTAACAAACCTTCTTCGAGCTTTACAACCGGGAACAATTCAAATGATCCAGATATGATTACCGAACCAGCTGTTAAAGAACTAAATGTTGCGAGAACGAAAGGAAGCGGTCGCGGTGGTAGACCTAAGGGCGTTGGCAATCGTACTAGATCGAAATCTGAGATGAGAAGAAATAGAGGTCAACAATGCAAATATTGCCTCAAATACAATGTCAGACACGATTCTAGAAACTGTCCTAATAATAAATCGACGAATCATGGTAAATTTTTAACATTCTTTACTATTAATTTTTTGCTTTTAGTTCATTAATCCTTGTTCTTAATTATGAAGGCGACGACGGACCGACATTAGCATGAATTGATCAAATTCCTTTAATGTAAGATTATATTTTTTATTTTGATGTAAGATTTTCTACATTTCATATAAAACAATTAAATGTTTCTTATTATATTCATGTTATTGTCATTTTTTGCAGGTTTGCAATTTACGGAAAGATTCTTGGTGGTAATCGAGCTTTGTTGGTTAGCTGCTTATCAATCTTTGATATTTTATATTTTATGTAATTTTTGTTGCTTGTTGTACTTTGTTCAGTTATTATAGAATTCAAACATTGTGTTCTTTTTATTGTTTAAGTTTAGAACTATCCTTTTGTGAAATCATAACATTCAGGAATACAGTTTTGTGTTTTTTTGTGATGTTAATGTTTAACGTTCAACATGAGCTTTCAGTCATATAAGTTCATACTCATATTCTTTGGATATATGTGTCATTCATTTAATACTTGTTTAATGATTTTGTTTATCAGGACTTTTAACTATTTAATTATACTTGTCATTCATTCATGAAATATGTAACGTATACTGATCAAATGTATATTAACATATATTCACAATAATACCGTTCTTGCTGTATATTAACAATCTTAAATCGTAGATATTCACAACTTATATCATAATTCACAATAATACCGTTCAGATATTTGCTAATACGAGTCCTTAGTGCGTAATATCTAGGTTATATGAATTCTTACTGTATATTAACATACACAGTAGTTTTATTTTATAGTCGAGATATATAATTTACACATAGGTGCATCATTTTACAATTATATTCAATATTTTACATCTCTGTGTAATAATTTACATATTCACTCAATATTTTAGATTTCTTTATCAAATTTTACCTATAATATTTTTTCCATTATCAACAATCTTAAATCGTAGAACCTATATTATCATTCAATAATACCTTTTAGAGATTTGCTAATATGATTTTCTTCTTGTACAAGAGCTATGTAATATGTATTTTTATTGTATTTTAAGTTTCATAGTACTTCTATTTTATTGTGGAGCTATATTTTTTACACATATTTGCAGTAATTTACATATACTCTCAATATTTTACATATCTTTATGATGATTTACATAAATTTCCAATATTTTAGAATAGAGACATGTCTACCTGTATATTACGGAAAGGTTATTGGTGTCATTTTCTTTGTGGAAGTTCAGAAGTTTGCTATTGTGAACTCGTAACATATAATAATACATAATACTTCAGTGCTTTATTGTGATGTGAAACTCTAACGTACAACATGAACTTTCAGTCTTATAAGTTCAGTCTCATACAACTTATATTATCGTTCTATAATAGCTTTCAGATATTTGCTAATATAAGTCATTATTGTACAAGTCCTTATCAATACTTTTATTTTAAAGTGGTGATATACAATTTACTTGTGTATGCATTATATTACAGTTATATTTAATAATTTACATTTTTTTATAGAATTACAAATTTATTCAATATTTTACACTTCCTTATCAAAATTTACATCAAAAAATAAGTTTCTCTTTTGAAGAAGAAGTCTAAATCAGGAAGCGTAATAACAAACATATAGTAATCATTGGATTGTGAATCATTAACGTAGAAGAAGATTTTCGACCGTTAGAAAACACACTTGTAACCGGAAATCTACATTCATTATCGACCATTAGAATAAATACTTTGTCTCCCTGTCAAACATGTATATATTTAGTACAACATGTAACCAGATATTCAATGCATATGAATATATAGGATAATCATGATATTCAAATTAAGTATTTCGTTATAAAGAAGGCTTAAACAGAAACTCTATAAACATAACATATTTAAGACATTGCAACAATAACTAGTTTCAATTTAAACTGCAAAAAGTTTAAGGTGCATTTATATTATGGCCGCCATCTCTATCACTGTGTCGCTGAGTTCTCTGTGTGACCGCATGTTAACAATATGTAAGCTATTTCAGCTCTGAATCTGTCAATGTCGTCGTAGTTGAAATCCAATGCCCTCCCTTCATACAGGTACTCCATCATTTTCATGACGTAGACACCACAATCCAGACTTTGCGAAGGTTGCTGCGGGCAATCTTGCACGTATATGATTTCCCAACCTGTAAGGCATCCATCTGGAATGTTGTCCATGAAGTACTCCGAAATCCAGCCATGCTGAGATGTAATTTAAAAAGAATAACAATAACACTGAAGTAAAGTATTTAATAAAATATAAAAGATTGATTATGTCATACCCATTTCAATACATCCTTTTTATGGAATTTTGTTCCTTTCATAGAATTGTAAGAAAGGAACTTTCTTGATGAAAAATCCGTCACAAGAAGATGCCAATGGTTTCTTGTGTGAATAACCGTGAAAATTTTCTCCAACTCTGGTATGTGTATTCCTTCTTTATATAGCTCCTCGAGCTTATAATTTTCGTGTTACGTAACATTAACCACAAGATTCACAAAATATTGCTGAAAAATGTAAGTAAGAATATTATATTATGGTAATTAAAGATATTTTTTAAAAAATTATATCAGTATATAGAATCTCACAATTTGGAATATTGGTGTGAATAGAAACGGAACATGATCATTATTTGTGCAGTATTAATGTTGTAGCACGTCCATAAACATGTCGATTATATGTAATACAAAAACAATTTATTCATAAAGAAATTTAAAAAAGTAATTAATAAAGATATACGTACCGAATCCTCGATCATTCTTTCGTACAAAAAGTTATGAATTTCTCTCCCTTTACAACTCCGATTCCTCGGAGTAAAGTAGGTTGCATTCAATCTGAAGGAATAATCTTTCATTAATATTATCCCCTTTAATTTAAAGATATTCAAATGTAAATGTTGAAATTTGATTAAAATTCTTACTTGTCTACAGGATCACGAAGAAATTCTTAAATTGTTTTCTTCGTTTGTTCTGATACTTTCTCGTAACCAATGAAATCGGTTACGAGATCGCATAGATACTGATTCTTATTCAATCAATTACAAATAATGTTAGAAATAATTACTATCATAATCATAAAGACTATATAAAGTTTTGTGTGCAATAGTAAAAATCAGTATTCTACATTATCTACATACAATGAATAAAAAATAAGTTGGTATATATTATATGGCTTACCTCACTTGTTGTGTCATCCTCTTGTGTTTCATGCTCTTCTTTGCCTTGCTTCATTGATTCTTGTAAAGATTTTTTCACTTCTCTTAATCTTTTAATTATTGAGCTTTGTTGAACTGTGACTTTTTCTCTTTTCCTTTTCTTTGTTGTAGTCTCTATTTGCATATTATCTGAATGTGCAATGTCACCAATGTTCAGATCAAACGAAGGCATGCCAATGTTCATAGCTGAAACTTTATTTCTCGTATCTTGGGATTGCTGCAATGAATGTTCATCACAGATTTCTGAAATTAAATTCTCAAGTCTTTCACCAATATCTGAGTCACTATGTTCTAAAACTCCTTCTTTCATATCAGCTACATTGCATGTCGGTGCAAGCATGTCTTTTTGATTGTTATCAATGGCACCTTCAACAACATTTCCAGATTTCTTCTCTAATGTATCTTCTGATTGGAAAGCATTTTGTTCAACATCAATCATATCATGATCATGAAACATTTTTAGTTTTTCCTTCATCTCCAGAATCTCAGATCTCAATTTATCATTCTCATTCTTCATTTCAGAATTTATTCCGATGTGTTCTGCATCCTTTTTTGTATATATTTCATTCATTTCTTTAATTTTCTCCTTCAGCTCCTCTATCTCACAGGCAAATGCTTCACACATACATTTTTTTGTTTTTTTTGTGTTACAACGTCTCCAGGTGAAACACAAGCAACTGTTTTTTGTCACACAATTCCTTTATCTTTTGTTTTCCCATCTTTGTTAACACATCTTGTGGTATTGGGATGGGGTTTATTATCACAATTTCCGGTCTCCTCACCGTAAAACCACTCATGGTAAACTTCTCAAATGGAAAAACATACTGGTCTACTCCTATCTTTACTATTTCATTTTTTTGTAGTTGCAAAGCAGGCAATATCTACATAAAGAAGATCACTTAGTAATTAAACTATTGAAATTATGAGACACCCAATATATCATATATCATATTAACAATACTTGTTTGTTCACAACTAATCGAAACCAATGATATGGAAACTCCTTTGATTGGACCAGCCCACTTCCTGATCCGTGATCTAAGATCTCTGCTCACCACAAGGTCTTTGCAGCAGTATTCCGTCATCCATACCTGATTCGGTTGTTTTATTAGTAATTCTTATTATGGATCATATAATAAAAAATTAATATCGAAGAACTCACGTATAAGCATGCAACACATCCTGTAAGGTAACCTAGTTACCCTTGATGAACCAGCTCTTCTCTTTTGAACTATACTTACTACATCATCCATGTTGAACAGTATCATTCTTGCTACAACACCAGACCAGCTAAAGAATCGTGTATCTTCGAGGGATTCTACGTAGTGCAACAAATATTTTGGAAAAGAATAAGAACTGTATGAGAAAAGGAATGTGGCAAACATCAAAAGTATCAAATATGTTACATAAATAGATACTGAGTTGTCATCATCTCTATTGTAATAATCCTCTAGAATGTTGTTCAACTTCTTCCTATTGAAAACCATTCCTTCTTCAAAAAGTTTATGCGATATGAATGATTTCCATTGAAGGTGTCTACCTCTCACTGTGATTGAGAAACCAAAGTTAGGTAGGCCCAATATTGCTCCAACCTCTTCATCACTGAAACTCACCACCTTATTTCCAAATCTGAAATTCCTCCCTCCTTTGAACTGTTCAACAAACCATTGAAGGTTTTTTCGTTGGATTTCAACATGTCCAATGTTGATTAGCTTTCCAAAAGCAGTCTTTGACAAAAATGCTTATTGTTTAGGCATGGGTCTATGGTTATCAATTAAATGAACAAAGTGTTCAATGTAACATCTGTGTTGTACATAGCCTTTGCCTAGAAGTAGAGTCACAAAAAAATCATTTTTGTGCTTGCAATGAGTCATGAGTATATTTATATAAAATAAATACGTATTTTATATTTAAAGAAACATTAATGTTTATACTTCCAAAATCATCTTCAACCTTCAGAGGATCCTTCTCAACGTCAACCTCTTTTGTTTTGCTAACTGGAAGGATTGTTCCTTCTGTTAATACCATTTAGCAGTGATATAATTTATAAAAAAATGTTAAAGAATTCTTTTTACTTTGAAATATTACTTACTTTTGAAATTTGGTTTCGGACGATGAATCTGGAGTTCTAACAATGTACCTTCGTTGTACTGGTCAGAATCATCTTCCTGTTCCTGTATGGTTTCAACCAAGCTCGACTGCATCTCCTCCATCATCTCTGGCTATCACTCTACCTCCTTAGAAAGTGCTTTTCCGAGTGCAGACTCTCTCCTCAATCGTTCGCCTAGAAGAGCGCCTTCTTCGTCGTCGTCGTCGCCTATATACGGTACCTTTCTTCTCATTTTATTTCAAATTAGGTATTACATAATATTATTATACGAATATACTTCAATTTTCTACTTTCCTAAAATTCTATTTGATTAATTTAAATATCCCGCTTTTTGGATTATCCACAATTTCGTATTCAACTTTAATAAGTAAGAACTTGTTTCCGTTTTTACCTAAAAATAGAAAGAAATTAAAAATTTAAATTACAAATTTATTTTAGCTTAATTAATGAATTGTCATTTATTTGGTAATTAATTATTACTCAAAAATATCATTTATCTTTTTTTTCATTCCTCTTCAAATATTGTTAGCTATTGTATCCATTTCAAAGGCATTACTACGATCTCATCAGTATGTCTTACCAGGTTGGTATTTTATCATCAACTATATAATATGTTTATTCTTGTTCTTATTATCAATTCTTCCAGATTCCTGTATCTGTTTTCATCAATATTGCTGCATTTTTTTATTTCCAATAGCTATATCTGCTTTCAGATTTTATTTTTTTGAATGAGAAATGTGTATGCTACTTTTTTCTCTCAAGACAAACTTCAAAGCATTGCATTCACAATCTTCAACAATTTTTTCATTGTAATATATAAAATCATTATTATAATTTATTTAATACGTAAAATAATCTCTGTATGTATATAATTGGTTATATTCTTTCCCGAAAGTCCGAAAAAATACTAAATGAAAATTTTAAAAATGCAAAATAAGACAAATATCAACATAAGAGTTAATACATCGGATATGTTGTCATTTTATATGTACTCATCAGTGTTAGACATAACATCTATATCGACTATAGATTTAATGATTAGTAAAATACATCTTCTTATTGTAAAATACATCTTATTATTGTAAAATACAATTATTTTGTGTTAAATAATTCTCAAATTACCATTTCATAGATACAAAATGTTATAATACATTTGTAAAATACGATATTTTGTTATAAATTAAATTAAGTAGTTGTATTATATAGTAAAAAAATATAATTCTATCAAACTTCATGAAATAGTGAAAATTAATACATCAATTGTAGAAGTAAAAACCTCAGTTCAAGAGAATTAGTAAATGGTAAAATATATGATAATGTTGTAAAATATAACTTGCTTTTGTAAAATATGATCCAGTAATGTAAAATATGAGACAACTTCTCAATAAACGTGTACAAAATGTCATAATATCTTAGTAAAATACGCTCATTTCATGTAAAATAAATTTTGACGTTGTAATTTATTATATAAAATTGTAAATATATCTCATTTCAAGAATCTGAGAAATTAAATACATCCATTGTAGACATAACATACATATCTTAATTGAATTAGAAATTACTAAAGTATAGTATCTTTTTTTAAAATAGATTTTGTTTACGTAAAATACGATAATTGTTGGTAAATTAGTAGTCAAATTGGCATTATTTATGCACAAATTGTCATAATATCATTGTAAAATATAAATCAATTATGTAAAATTGTGCGTGTATGTGTAAAATAAATCTATATCATGTATTTTTCTATTCTCATTCCGTTTTAATAATATAAACTTAATTATGTATACAACTTTTTAAAGAATGATCAAATCTTGAATTCATTATAGGAGAGTTTGCCATGTGTAGATCACTTTATTATCTTATTACGTAACCACCCTTTAATTTAATGAAACTTAATATGTGTAAAATTCAAATGCATAAACACAAAATTTCACCGGATTTAGAATTTTTTCTCAAACATCGGTAGAGACGATGTTGTAAATTATGACATGTAAATGTAAAATATGTTAATCGATTGTAATTTCATAACAGTTATTTCAAAATGCGGTGATTTATTCCATCAAATATTTTTGTAATTTTTTGTACTTAAATCTTCATATGTCTAAATATAGAATGTTCAATGACGTGTATTACTATAAATTAGCATTAATTTAATCATCCCACATTATAGGAATGTTAGTTGGCACGAAAACCACGTAGTGGTTTCAATCTCCTTCGTATACTCCTCATCCCACGACCTAAGATGAAACCTTTCCATAATCAAGGAAAGGTGCCACCTCAATTCAAGTGCACCCTATATATATACACACACACACACAGATAGACAAGAATGATAAGGATAAGTTCATCAACGGTGTAAAAAGAACTCAAACATTATTGTTGTTGTTACTAATCCTAATGAGTTCAACTTGGTTTGTTAAACAAAATTCACAAACAACAAATATAGAAATCAACCTACAAAGGGCTCTTTAAGAGGCTCATGAGAGAACTCGAACTTAATGACTTGAGTTTGAGTCATCACTCATGGACTCAAAGCTTATTGAGTTTGAGCTCAAGTCCGAGTTTGTCTATCAAGTTTGAGCACGGGTCAAGGCTGACTCGACTTGTTCAACTTGATCATCCCTATAGATAGAGTTCATTCCTATTAATAAAGAAATGCGCATATAGTGATCTAAAGGTTGCGGTTACGCTTGGAAAATGAAAGCATCTAAAAACTGATTAAGGAGATCTAAAGGTCTGATTAAGAGTTTTGGTATGATATAAAATAATTAAAAATATTTCATATATAAAGCTTTTGATTTTTTTTGAAAAAATTGTGCAAATGATGTATATTCCATTAGTTTCGAGATGAATGATGGAGAATTAATCTAAAGCAAGATAATTGATATTTACGGTAAAAAGTCACAGAATAGATAGATTTGATGGCACAATTTATATTGAAGAGAAAATCATTACATGTGGAATCCTTTGATGAAAAGAATGACTTCATCTTGTGACGACAAACTCAATATGCAAAAAGGACTTGAGAAAGTTTTGCAAGCAAAAGATAAGAACCTTGAAGAAATGGATAAAAAAGAATGATAGAAGATGAGGGTTCTTGCTAATACCATGATTTGATTATTTTTGGTGAACATCACTCTCCGCAAAGTCATCGATCTGAAAGATCTTACTAGCATCTAGATAAATCTCGATGGGCAATACAAGTATAGATATCTAACTAATATACTATTGATGAAAAAGAATTTGTATATATCAAGGTTGATCGAGCGAACACAATTAGATATCGAACGAGTTCAACAAGATGTTGTTGAACATGCTTACACTTAGTAAGGTGACCAAGACACACGCATCACTTTCTATAAGGATGAGAAGAAGGCTCTGATCGTATTTAATTGCGTTCAATCATCCTATAATCACACCGTGTTGGCATTGATCTATGTCAAAGAGATACGCTCTGAACGAGATGGTTGCGTCACTCATGAACAAGCTTTCAACAAAGGTCGATATGTAAAAATATATATATAAACAAATCATATTTCACAAGTTATTCCTTTGACTAAGAAGAAGGATGATCCATCTAAATGTGATGATCATTGAACCAAATGAATAATGTTTTAAGATATCATCCAATCTCAATGAAACACACACATAAGGTGCATTATAACCTTCAATAAAGGATCCTTTCAATCATACAATCACTCCGATTAGAAATCATACAATCTTACTCCTCGTAATCATTTAAGAGTGAGAGCGGATCGTCTGTTGTAACGAGAGTTACAACAGACCTGTTGTAATTCGCAATTTTTTTTGCAATTTCGATTATAAAATTCAACCTTATGGATTGAATCTTAGATTAATGCTCTACATATCCTTCGAATTTCGTCCAAATCCGAACTTATTTGCTATTTTATCTTGAAGTTTAAAGATCCTGTCAATAATTAAACAATTTTAATTCAATTTAGAAAGGATCCAGATCTTTAAACTTAAAGATAAAATAACCAATTACTTCGGATTTGGACGAAACTTGAAGGATATATAGAATATTAATCTAAAGATTGAATTTTTAAATCGTAAAAAAAATTACGGATTACACCAGGTCAGCTGTAACAGACGATCCGCTCCTTGTGAGAGTTGGGGTCTTAGTTCACGTGGCTTTGGTTTCCCACTTGCCATCGCCAATAGTGGTGGTGGTCCTTCCCTTGCAAGTTCTGCCATTCTGCCTCCACCATTCTTCTAATATAACTAAGTTCTATCTCGCTCTATCACGTATCCCTTTCATCGGGTTGAATAGAGAATAGCAAATAACTACCACTTATTCCTCTTTATCCTACATAATCATACCCTGCAGGCGAACATAAGTGGAGGGATACACCAATTTAGTCCCTTCTTATCTGATATCATACATGTATTCCGCTATTGAACGACCGTTAAATATTCACCTCATTTTCCTTCGATGGTAGAAATGTTTAAAGTTTCTTAAATGGTGAAGGTGTTTCAATGAAATGCGATGCTCTCACCGTGAACTACTTCCGTGCTCTTATGTGTCGGAAAAGGATCCGATAAACCACACCCAAGTAGAAGCAGAGGATCTAACAAGAAAAAACAATCACATAAGCCACTGATTACAATCGTCGACATTTAGCCTCCCGTTCATTGCTACAACAGACTCTCATCTTTGTTTATCAGAATTATTGGTTCGAGTATAATGAGCGTCCGCCTTCCAGGATACTGGCATACTTCAACTCTAGGGTTTGGGTTTTAGGAACGGTTATATAAAAATTACCATTATACTCTCCTTTTACATCGCATCGAGCTGGATCGTCGAGGTTGATTTATTTATAGGTTAATTTTAGAGATATGGAATTTGATCGATATTATAGATAGACATAATGGATTATCTAATTACGATCTGACTATTTTATTTTAGGGTTTTTATCAGTGGTGCCCCTCTGAGATATTGCGATATCAGTTATGCCCCTCTATTTTTTGAAATATCAGTTGTGCCCCTACCTTCTTGCAAAATTCACAGTTATGCCCTTTTGTAATATCAGTTATGCAACTACTTTACCTTAATAGAAGGGCAGAACTGTAAATTTTACAAGAAGGCAGGGGTATGACTGATATTCCAAAAAAGAGAGGGGCATAACTGAAATTGCAATATCTCAGAGGGGTACAACTGATAAAAACCCTTTATTTTAAGATAGTTTATTTAGGTACTCTAAAGTTCACTTATTCCAAAATAAGAAGATGTTATCCCGCGTATAAAAGAGGTATGTGGGATAAGATCTCATTATTTCAAGACAGAGTGACTTAATCCTGGTATAAGTAATCGTGGAATAAAGCAGTTACATCATCAATAAAACATCTATTATGCCTCTTGTATACATTATTTATCAATCGCTCATCTCGCAAATTTACAAAGCAATGACGAGCGATAAACTTCACTTATCCAGTATCCCAATTTCTTCATCATTGCACGCGTTTGGATTGCAAGATAACATCTCATTACCTCAGATACCTCTAGAACTTTCTCATGAGAAAAGCTATCACGTAATAAAGTGGTAATATCGTTGTTACATAATCCGTTCTCGATATCACAACTCAACTGTAGAGAGGGCATTCGGTTCGAGAATAATTAGGAATAAATACGAGGAATAAGGAGAATAAGGTATATTCTCTGTTCAGCTGAAAAGATAGGAATAAGGAGAATAAAATGGAATAAAAGTAGGTAAGATTGAATAAAGATATGAATAAAGATGGAATAAGATGAAATAATAGGATGTGGATAGGAATAATGATACTCTTAGGGTGCGTTCGGTTCGGAAATAAGAAGGAATAAGGATGGAGAATAAGGAGAATAAGATGAAATAAAGGTAGGTAAGGTGGGATAAAGACATGAATAAGAGTGAAATAACATGGAATAATAAGGAATATTCGTACTACTGAGAATTGTATCGGAAGAAGAATTTATCCCTTATTTCAGTGTTTATTCTCCAACCAAACAGAATCTTAGAAATCGTGTGAAGCGACAAATTTACTCCTTATTCCAGTACTTATCATCTGAACCCTTGTAATTTAACCTCTTACATGATCCTTATCCTTGTATGGTTTTCTTTGGAAATTCTGTGGGCCATCACTTCATTATTACCGAAAGTTGATAGGAAGGAGAAAATGGCACGAGGCATCTGACATTGCCAGAGCAAACTTATTTATGGCATCATCTCTGCTCTCTCCAGACGGGAAATTTATTCCTTTTTATTCGTTCATTAAAAAAGCAATAAATATGGAAATTTATTCTTTTTTAATCCATTCATTAAAAAAATAATAAATATTTGTATTCGATGGAAGAATCATTTTTTTAAATCGAACCGGACACCAAATCGGAAACATTATCGAAATGGTCGGATCAGGTTGAATCATTTAATCAAATCGGTTCAATCGGATTATGATGTCATCATTATTTAAAATCGGATTAAACCGGACGAATGAGAAAAAAGTGGCTGAACCGGATAATCAAATCTATATGAAATAATATATATACATAATCTACACTTAAATATACTTGAAATATAAATAAAATACATAGACAGTGTATATATTTCACGTTATACATAAAATATTTTTTTCGTATGCACCATCAAATGTCATACATATCACACACACACACACATTATTTGAACTAATCGCTTTATAACGTAATAGTAGTTTAATTATATTTAAAATCTATTACAAGTAAAATATTATGTTAGAGTAGTTGGTTAGGAGTTTGAATTGGTAACCAAAGAAATGTGTTCAACTCTCACTACCGGGTTGCTTAAAATTTGAAATTCAAACAGAACTGACAAGAACCGATTAACTGGACTGGTCCAGGCTCGATTCACTGATCGGACTGATCGAACCGACCGGTCCGATCCAATTGGGTTTTTATCAGTGGTGCACCTCTGAGATATTGCAATATCAGTTATGCCACTCTATTTTTTGAAATATCAGTTGTGCCCCTACCTTCTTGCAAAATTCACAGTCCTGTCCTTTTGTAATATCAGTTATGCCCCTACTTTACCTTAATAGAAGGACAGAACTATAAATTTTACAAGAAGGCAGGAGCATGACTGATATTCCAAAAAAGAGAGGGGTATAACTGAAATTGCAATATCTCTGAGAGGCACAACTGATAAAAACCCGATCCAATTTCAAAAACACTGGGAAGAACAGGTGTGTCAAAGGCAAGTTGCTCTAGATATGAAAATAATAATGGAGTCATAACTATCTCAAGAGCTCGACTAGACTAAGCTAATCTCCCGTTAGCCATTCGTAATTACTTGTGACTCCTTTAAATTGATTATAATTTATTCAAGAATGCCTATCATTTGTCGTGCATCCACTAGATTTGCAACCATTTCTCCAACAATAGAAGCTTTCTTTCATAACCTTCAATTTGACTCCTCATTGAGGTAGTCTTTATACCTTATTCGGATCAAAATCTTTCAAATATCTGCTCATGGTATAAAATACATCAAATCAACTTATATATTTTTTTATGAATTCATCCAACTTGAGCATTGTAGGGTTGCTACACATTAAGTTTCTAAGAAAATGTTGTGTCCAAATCAAGCACCAGATGAACGCAATCGGCTTCTTCTTCTTTTTTTTACAAAAGATCGGAATTTCATTCATCAAAATAACAACCCACAGCAAAAGCAATGGTAACACATCAAGCCAGTACCAGCAGGATGAAAACGAGGGAAAATAAAATAACCTAGGCCACAACATTTAGTACAATCGGCGAGTACCCTAAGTAGACAAAAATCCAAGCATAATGTTTGTTTTGGACAAAGGACGAAATTGAAAAGAACAAAAGTTTAGAGTTAGGCTGCTTGGTCTGTTGTTGTCGGGAGATCACTTCTTTGTTTCCAAAGAGGCATATAGACACTGGCTGGAGGGGATGCTCAGTTCTTGGCTGCAAATTGAGCATGAGTAATTTAAACCATGACCATATATGGGCAAAGATTTTGGAGGTGAGCCAAATAACATCGGTAATTAGCCTGAATTAGCTGACGCTCAGGGATTCGGGTTACCCGTTTACACATCATTCGCAACATTACATTCGCTATCGATCACAGTAGGTTACCGAAAATGAGGGAAAAATTCGCGAGTTGAATGACATTCACAATAATGATAAATAACCACAGAACTAACAAGTGTCATCAAATTCATATTTACATTAATTTCCACATATATTTACATATGTCAAAAGAAACCGACATTCTGTATATGTATCTCAAAATATAACATAAGAGAGAGAAATAAGTACATGGGAGTTACAAATGACCTAAAATGAACTAGGTGTCATTAACAAAAACAACGTGAAAGAGGAAGTAAACATGTACTAAACATGTAAAAAAACCTAAGGGTCCTGCTTGTACTTCCTTTCTTATTTGAGCCAGGTTTCTGAAACAACGCGGAAGAGGAAGTAACCTTAAAGGTGCCAGCCTAGTGTTATCAATATAAGAAAGATCAGACATCTACTTTGAGGCAGGTCGTTTTCCATGTCAATACAACAAGTTTGGAAGATGGAAAGTTTGAGAATATGGTTACTTGAAAGTGCAGATGGCATGACAATATGTGGTGTTTGATAGACCCACAAATCGCTATTGTACATCTTCGTTGCACCACCTCCTCCGCCATCTCCGCTCTACTGTAGAAGGCTACGGGCAACTCAATGTGGTGGAGAAACACCAATCCCTCGTACCTAGACATGACCAATCTTACTTGCATGATAACCGTATACTTCACGTTCGATCAATAAAATTGAAGAAAAAAACCTTAATACCTAACAACTGTTCCGGACTCACCCTATTGAACCTACACACGAAATCATGCAACACACCTACAAAGAATTCAAAAAATATGTTGAATGAAGAAAATATTCTCACATCAACAAATGTTTTGAGCAAATAATAGCCTAAAGATTTCAAGGGATCAGTGCTCGATCGGTCAGAAATTTCCATCCTTTATTCTTCAAGAGAGAGAAACCTATGTAAGAAACAAAGTATTGATCGATCTAACCTCTCATGCTTGTGCAAGGAAACAAAAGTAACAACCTTGAATTTTCCAACTCTACAGAGTCGAATTCTAAGTAGATTTAGACAGTTCATTTTAAAAATGAGCTATAAGCATAAAACTCATTAAATATTTTCTTGTTTGGTCAATGATATTATAAAATCGAGTTTCGATAGAAGATTCGAGTTGTACGACACTAGATTTTGCGAATCAAAACAAATAAAAGAAGGCCATTATGCCCTTTTTCTAATTTTGTTTACTTTGTCTAAGTCTAAATTTCGAATACAAAAAAAATTAATTCTTGAAAATTAGGGTTAGTCGAGTTATTGAAAAAATAAGTGAATCAGGTTTTATTTTTGGTGTTTTTGTTGGTTTTTGAAATTTTTATTCCATTTTAATGGTATTTTATTTTTAATTTTATTTATAGTTATGCAATAAAGGTATTACATAATATTTTTAAAATTTATCACAATTTTTATGTTTTTTATTTTTCAAGTTTTGTATTAAAAGTTCAGTTTACGATTTTTTATTTCATTTTGAAAATGAATTTTAAAAAATAAATGTATTTTGAAGTAAAAGATTTTTATTATGTAAAAAATATCTATACATAATATTTATGTAGATGCGTTTTATACTAATATACTTAATATTTATGTAGATCTATTTTCATACTAATATATATATATATATGTAATCAAAGGAAATTTTATTTTGTATTTATTTAATTTTTTCTGATTTTATAATATTTTTGACTGTTTTTTGAAGTTTTACTTTTTTAAAAGTTGACAACAAAATATTTTGAATGAAATTTTCTGTGGCATTTTTATGATGAAATATAAGTAATATAATTTTCTTTGGAATTTTAATAATATCTATTTTTATGATTATTTTGTTAGTTATTATTTTTATTAGTTTTTGAATTTTGAAAAACTTCAAGCTAAAATATTTTTTTAAAATGAACACAAGTACTATATCGAAATAGTTTTTCATGGTATTTTTTGGAAATATGTGTTTGTAAATTTCCCTATTTTAATAATTTTTTATAATGATTTTTAAATGGAATGAAGCAAAATGTAAATGGATGAAAAGTTGTTGAGGGTTAGTTGTTGATATAAGGAAGCTAACCTAATTGTTTAAGAACTAAAACTAATTACACGAATTATAAAGGAACTAAAAGTTATCCTAGATAAGCATCAAAACATTAATTTAAAAATCGAGAAAGTATGTCCAAAACTTACAACAAAAATGTCTATAGAATCATAGGGGTATATTATGCAATCCCAAAAAGTTATGAAAAAAATATTAAGATCTTAACAAAAATAAAATGTTTGATTTAATCGGGGTTCTCTTTGTAAAAAAAGGGTTAGCTTTTTAATAGTGTTGAGGCAACTACAAAGGGACTTTAATTTTGATTAAGGTCTAAAGGTATGAGAGTTCAATTACAATTTTCACATCATTTGTCTAGTCTGGTGTGAAACCTGGTGTTTTTAACACACGGGGAGTTTCCGATGTTTGTATATCATAAACGGCCTTTATTTTGTAGATCTTATCCAGCAAGAACATCAAAATTACGACTGCCTAACTGAAGCTACGAGCATTTTAACGCATCGCCAAGATTCAGTTAAGATCGAAACCTAAAATAGAATTTGAGTTTGCAACTACGAATTGGAAGGTTTAGGGTTCTTTAAACCCTAAACCTAATATACCACCCTTCCTCTTGTTAGAGCACTACGTGGGATGCATGTTCTCGAAGATATAAATATTACATTCCATCATTGAAATTGCTAACTAAGGACGTGAGCTATGAAGAGACACTATCCAACTTCCGGGATTTTTTTAATGGTGGGTGATTATTAATTCAAGTCTTAATGTGAATTGAACCCATAGCAAATCACATGTTGAACCCACTGTTTAGTCCATTGTATGTCACCATTTGAATGCATTGTTTGCTCCATGGAAGGTCACAATTTAGCGCACAGGGACGAAGCCAGAAAATTTATCTTGGGGGGCTAAATTATTTAGATATTATTTATCTAATTTATCTTGTCATTTTAGTTGTTAATATATGAGGAGTGGTTCCTCTGATGTAACGTGAGTTACAAAAGAGGTGTTCTAACTATTTTTTATTCAATTTTGTTTTTTAAAAGCCAACCTTATAGATAGAATCTTCGAATAATTTTATACATATCCTCCAAATTTCACTCATATCGAAGATCATTTGCTATTTTATATCAATGGCTAAAAGTCAGTTTCACGTTTAAATGAGACTTAAATTTCATAATATTGTTTGGACTTGTAATCACTAGGGGTTCGTTTGGTTGCAGGGTTGGGCCGGGTTGGGTACTATTCACAGGGTTGGGTGAATAGTAAACTGTGAGGAGGGGGTACCCCTGCGAATAGTACCCAACCCAACCCAACCCTGCCCAACCATGCAACCAAACGAACCAAATAAAATAAGAAATGACATCGGATTTGAACGAAACTTGGAGGACATATAGAACATTAATGGAAGTTTAAATCTATAAAGTTGGATTCTTGGAAACGAATTCAATCTATAAGGTGAGTTTCCAATAATTTTGTAATTGATCGAAACTAATATTGGGAATAGATTTTTATAAAATTACCTATATAAACTTATAGTCGAATATAAATAATCTCTATAAACATTGTATTGACAAAAAGATCCCTGCAAAACTCTTCATATCACTGAAATATACATTTATTAATGTGATATTAAGTAATACCACTAGATTTAATATTTTCAAACAAGTAACACTATACAATACTTTTTACTTACATGGATGCAAACAAATATAGATATATGTACCAATCATTTATCATGTTTGTTATATATATTTTGATAGAGGGGCGATTCTGTGAGAGCCAAAATTGGTGAGAGCATGAGAGGAGTGATTCTGGACCACAAGATTCTGTCTTCTCTCTCCCGGTCTTCTCTCTCCTGGTGTGGTCCAGAATCACTCCTCTCATGCTCTCACCAATTTTGGCTCTCACAGGATCGCCCCTCTATATTGACATGTGTACGTTTATATGCATATCTATTTTAAAATAGACGCAGATACAAATAAGGTTGTAAACATGCAGATACAAATGGATATGTATCCATATATGTATACACTAGAAAAATATGTAACCATATATATATATATATTACGATCAATGAAAAATATATCCAAATCCATATCCGTATAGGAACGAAAATAAAAAGAAAATCATTATCTATATAATATATCATAAAATAAAAAATACATATCTGTGATGGTTTACAAACGTATATGATGATGGACATATACAGATGTATCATTATCTGCTTATGCAAATCATGTATTGTTAATAGTTAATTATTGTAATTAGATTATATATATGGGTCCAATGGGGCTGCCCCCGCCCCATTTTCCGAATTTTTTTTATTTTTTTCAAAAATATCACCACGTATATTCATCTATATATTTCGTCTATATGTCATCCGAATTTCGTCAGAAACAGAGACTCATATGCTCTCCATCTAGAACATGTCGATTACAACAATGTTTAGACCGTTAAAATTATATGTTCTAGATGGAGGGCAAAGGAGTCTTAATTTTTGACGAAATTTGAATGACATGTTGAAGGGATATATAGATGAATATACATGGTGATATTTTTCATAAAAATAAAAAAATTACGTAAAAATAGGGTGGGGACAGCCCCCTTTATTCCCTATATATTGAATTTTTTTTTGAGATACTAGGGGCCATTATACATAACATGTAAAATTTAGTTATTAACTAATGTATTTAGATTATATAGTACTATATATTAAACATATATACGGATTTTGATTGAGAGCTGGGGGGTCAAAGCCATTGTGAGGACCATGTTAGGTTACCATTGAATCCATTGAAGGTCATAGTTTATCGCAATGGCATGTTATCATTTGAACCTAATGTTCATCGCATGGCAGGTGACCATTTGAACCCATTGTTTAGCTCGTGGAAAGACGCCATTGAACCAACTAAAGGCCGCTATTGAGCCCATGGGTTGTCACCATTTAAACCCATGGTAGGTCACCTTAGTACCTATGTAAACATTTGGAAGGCCACTTCGATAACAGTGGATTGTCAAGATTTAAAAGCATATACAGTAGGTTACTCAAATAGTCATTGTTTGTCACCATTTGAGCCCATGGTACAGCCATTATAGCCCACCATTAACCACATGGTAGACTACTATTTATACCTATGGTTGAACATATGTAAATCAACATTGCAACCCATGCCAAGCATCCATCCAATGAATATGTAAAGGTATAAACCCGTTCACACTGGGCATCTAACTTCACATTTACGATTCGAATTCCCAACATGTCGTGAGAGGTATCGACTAACCATTTATTATCTCTTTTAATATCATGAATCGATTGGTCATAATAACACGAGATATAAAGTGATCGATCAAAAATCATAAAATATGAATTTGTGAATGTAATGTTTATTTTATGTGACGGAGTCAAATGTCGAAAACAAGATAGCAACAGAGATTTTACATATAACTTCGATCGATTTAAATATATTCAAATTAATGTGCAAATATCAAGTATATTTATTGTTATCTACAATGATATTTTCAAACTTTTAATTTCATATTTTAATATTTTTAATTTTTAATATTTTTATTTTGTAATTTTTTATTTAAAATTGAAAATAAATCAAAGAAAACAAATAGGAAAAGAATAGTACAAGCGATATAAATTCTTTTGCAAAAAATATTTCTTCATTATATCGAGCCTAAAAATTATCAAATGTATTTTTCCCTTACACTATATATAATGAGAAATCCAGAAAGGTTTTTCATTTTTAATTAATAATGAATTAAATATGATGCATGCAATATTTTTGGTTTTTTAACTTTAAAGATGAAAATGTACAACATGTTTAATGTGCGTACTTTCTAGAATTCCTTTTGTAAAGGAATCAACTAACATATCGCTCGTAGAAATGAATGTTACCTTAATTTCTTATTTGGTTGCTATATCTTGAATATAATGATAATGGATTTCAATGTATATTCCCTTGGAACTATTTACCCCACTTTTCGACCAATTCAATGCCTAACTTCTCAACAAAACATCTAATCCAAACACCATGGATGATATCCATGTTCCATGCAATATATTTGGCTTCTTGTGTATGTCTAGATACACAACTTTGTCTCTTACTTCTCCAAGAAATGACTGCACAACCAAACATGACATATAACTTGATGTGGATTTCTATCATCAATGTCACCTCCGAAATCTGCTTAGGAGTATCCCTCTATTTCGAACGATTCATCTTGATAATATAAATTCAGTTGCACTGTACCTATCAAATATCAGAGAATCTTCTTGATGGCTTCCCAATGTGCCTGCCCGAGATTACTTTGATATCTACATACTATAAGGATATGCCAGATCAGGTCAACCACATAACATTGCATACATTAAGCTATCCACTACTTATGTGTATGGAATATCAAGGGGTTTCTTCCCCTTTCCTAGGCACTAACTTTTACTAAGTCTCTTTCCTATCACAAGCGGTGTAGGGGCTAAAGTGATATTATGGATTCCAAACCTCTTCAATATTGTATGTAAACACTTCTCATGATCTATACTCAATACTCTTGAGCTTTTATCTCTAGTGATCTAGATTTTGAGAACATATGATGCATTTCCCATGTTCTTCATCTCAAATTCAATACTTAGTTTGCACCTTATATGATTCAACATCTCTATGTCATTTCCAACGAGCAATATATCATCCACATATAATGACAAAATCATGAACTTGCTCCCATTATACTTGATATATACACAATCTTCCAATTTTTAGCCACAAAATCCAATTGAATAATTGTGTCATTGATAAATCTCTATTTAATCACCTTTATTCTTTTATTTTGACCTTAAATCCCTAGTTAAATGGAAAAATATGGCATTATTTTTTTATCAAATACAATCATTATTTATATTGTAAATATTGTATAAAATAATGTATTTAAAGATAGAATTAAAGAATAAAGAAAATAAAATGAAATGAAATGAAATACCATAGGTATTAAATGATCCTAAACCCTGAGACCTAGGGATCATAATGACTAGATCGAAAAGGAATAAAGTATGGGAAGATAAGAGCCAATAAATAGTCAAAATCCTAATTTTCAATTCATCAATAAATAGATTTTGGGACCTATTCTATTCTTTATTATTTATCAAATCAATAAACTTTAAACAAAACTTGTAGATAAAAATACAAAGAAAAATACAAAATTTATTTCATTTAAAATAATGCACAATGTGTCCTAGACACTCAAACAAAGAACTTCTTAGATCTGTATCTTTTCCATGCAATCTCAAAATTCACCAAACTCGCTTTATTTTAAAATTTAATTATCTATTTAATAAAGGTGGTTTCATTCAATTTGGAGTTAAGATGCAAAAGTTAGATTTTGGGCCCTCATTATGCAATATACCTGTATAAAATAATCATTATATGTATTCCTTTTATTTATTAATTCTAAATATTTTTATAATTTTGTAAATACTATTTAAATTACATGTACATATTTAAAATAAATGAAATAATTAAAAAACATTAAAATAAATAAATATATTATAATACATATATGAATTATATATGTATATACCTATATATTAAATAGAGGGCCCTTCCAATGAGGTGCACCTTTCCTGGGTGCTAGGAAAGCCACTCATAAAGACCGTACGATGAAGATCAAATGGATGAGATTAAAACCACCAAAGAAAAGCTAAGGGTGGTATTCGAAATAACTAATTAGCTAAGTTTTAGGAGGAGATTGAGCGCCAAACAAAAGAAGGAAATAATTTAAACTGATTCGAAGATTCAAAAATTTATATGATTTCTTCAAATTAGTATTAAAAAACATTCCTAAAATAAATTTTTAATTTAGCGATAACGTACAGCCTGTAAACTATCAATGTCGTTGTGTTAAATAAAATAACTGCCAGTTACAAAATTAAATACTACAATACAAAACGGTGCAAAGGAATACAAAATAAATACTGACATACATTGAAAATTGTTTTCCGAAATACAATTGATATCATTATAATGACAAATGTCTTTAGAATATAATATATGTTTGTTGTATGACACAATATAATGAAAAACCAAAATATATTACATGTTAGAACAATGAGTCAATCTAGAATATAGCATACATATTTGAAACTGCAATTGTCGATATGTATATATTACATTACTATGATTTACAATATAATAGCACACATTACAATACAATGCAGAATAATACAAAAGGAAGTCATGGCATTTCTAAATTCTTACCCTATATTTTGAAATGTTTGAAATATATATGACATATAACTCTTTAAATTACTATATTACAAATTATAACACAATACGTGCACACTATTGTTTAAAGTTGTACAACCATATCGAAAGGGAAAAATTCTTTTAACAGGACTTTACACTATAAGTCAAAATTACCTTAAACGGACGACCCGTAAATTGTTAAGATGTAGGTGTTTCTTTAAATTACTAATATTTACAAAAATAAGGACTACAATACAAAACAGCAACAAGGAATACAAAATTAACTCTTCCATATTTTCAATAATTGTGGATTGGATTACGTTGTCTAGCAGACAAATGAGATATATCTTCATAATCTACTATACTATACAGTATAACACACTACACAGAAAACAAATGTATTGAATTAAATGTTGGTAATGTAGAAAAATATCGAAAATAACATGCTTTTTGGGAAATGTTATTGTCGGTATGTTTAGATTAAATTGGACAAATTTACAAAAGATTTACATACAATATAATAATATGCATAGGAATACAATAAAATCAATGTTTTTAAGAGATTGTTGAAATCTGTAATGCAATAATAATCATTAATATGAAATATGTCTCTCACATTTACACATTATGTCAAAGTAAAACACAATATATGCATACCAAAACTGAAACTTTTTCTACCAGTAGCAAAATTAAATATTTCTAAAAAATACTTAACACTGTAAATAAAAATAGAAAAATAAGATTGAAACCCCAACTGATAAGTGCGTTTTGTTTACTATAATTGACGTAGATTTAGAATTTAAAATATTAAATTACAATATATATCTTAAAAATTTTAATTAATGCTCAACCAACATGTATATTATATCACGTATACTACAATACATACTGATAAAATAAAATATCGATCAATTAGATAAGTTTATAACGTAAAAAAATAATATATCCAATTAACTGATAAGAATGTGGATCTTCAATTACTTAGAGGATGAATAATTCTATATAAAAGATCGTGTACTTGATAAAGAATTATATATTTGTTATTAATTTTCATTATTTAGTATACAGATTACATTATCTATTAGACAAAAAAACCACTTACAAAATATTCAATTTTCAAAAAAGAGAACTTTTTGAATAGATTCAATTAGCATGAAATACTACAAAATTTTTCTTTCGAAATTTAAATAAAAATTGTTTTAATAAATCACTGTATACTATGTATTAACAACGATGTAAATAAGAATGATCTTCTAATATTTTTAAAAAGATAGCATTGGTAAAGGATGAAGAATGGCGAAAGAAATAGAACCTGGAACCGTGAAGAAGCTGCAGACGATGTCGAATGAACAATGGCGGAAAAAAATTTGAAATTTGACAGTATAGAATTATTTGGGAATAACATGTTTCTATTTTTAGCTAATGTAATTAACTATTAATTATTTATTATACAGCTACATAAATATATTTACTTAAATAACTGTAAGTAATAAATAGGTGGACTTTAACACCGTGATTTCCGCCATCGGTTAGAAGGAGACCGAAACAGAGTTCCCTCCCACCGCGAAAGGCAAAGCGACTCAAGAACCCTAGGGTTTTTATCGTCTTCGAACGACGACGGCAAAGGCAGGAAGACAACGATACTGAGAAGACGACATCCAGGTCAGATATCCCTCTATCACGCTGTATTGATTAGATATCTTGGTATTTGGTTTCAAAAAAAAATTGACAACGTATAAATTGAAACTGAACAATGTAGATTTTTTATAGCATTTGTTTATCTTTTATTTGCAAATGATGGATTTTTAATTGAAGGATTTAATAATTGATGTTTACAATTTACTTTGTTAAACTAGGACAGTAACAAAATCATATAAACAATAAAACCTAACTATACTGAAGGTCGAAAGCAGAAGGGAAGATTTTAACAATAAGATCATTGTCTGATGTATAAATTTATGGATAAACATGCATACATTAAATGTTATTTATGCTGTGTTAACGTGTAAGAAATCTTAATGGAAAAATTGTAGAGATGAGCAGCAGTGAATCAGATTTTGAAGAAATTAGGGGGCCAAGAAATATGAATGAAGACTTAACAGGAAATTCTACCGATGAGGACAGAGTGAATGAAGAAGCTGATTCAAACCGAACAACTTCATTGGTGATGAAAGGTACATGAATTTATTATAAAACAATATCATTACACATATTCTATTAATATGATGTATTTGTTATTTGTGACTTACAGTGATTGGTAAAGGCATGAGAAAAACAACTGACAAAGATGATGAGCATATTGAAGAATGCATGACAGAGAAATATGGCAGTAAGATAGAAATTATATATCCCTTGATTAATTTTTTTAATTTGTAGTTGTTGCATCTGTTTTGTGTGTTGTATGTAACATTAATAGAATTATATATTTACTTCTTTAAAGTTAAGGGCTATATCCAGCACCGATGCTTTATAGAGCATTTTGTTCAATACATAGATGCACATAGACCAACAGCAAAGCAACAAAGTCTTCTTAATAAGACAGCATTCTCTAAATTAATAAACATTGGAAAGGTTGATATCCAAAGGAGGAATCTTCAATGGATTGTAGAACAATATCAAGGAGGACGACAATTCAAATTTGGGAACAGGGTTCTAAACTTCACGGACGAAGACATAGGAGCAATATTAGGAATTCCAAGCACGGGATTTGCAGTTACTGTGAAAGGCAGACACCTACAGTGGAAGAGCTATATCTCAGAAGAGATATTTGATTCTGGGATGATTTTCAATCGAAAGAAATTAGTCAATATTTTGATTGATTTCTACGATAGAGATGATGATGACTCGGTAGCTCTATACGTGACTTGCTTGATATTGTTCATGTTTTCGACATTCTTGTTCCCAGACTGTGGGTACTCTTTCCCACGAGACTTACTCCATTACGTAGAATCTTTGGAAGATACCCGTTTTTTCAACTGGTCAGATGCTGTGGCAAAAATGCTCTTGTTCAACATGGAAGATGTGCGGCATAGAATAAATCAAAGGCGGCAAGGATCGTCGAGAACAACACTTGGATATCTTACAGGATGTGTAGCATGCCTATACGTAAGAAGACATGTTTTTGTATAATTATTAATATAGTTTGAAACTGATCAAGATTTTTTTAAATTTATACCAGGTCTGGATGTTAGAATACTGCTGTAAGGACCTTGTCGTCAACAGAGATCTACGTCCAAGAATACGGAAATGGGCAGGCTCGATAAAAGGTTTATCGAGAAGGATAGCTTCACTCACCAATGAACAGGTATGCAATAGTATATGCCTCTAAATAAAACTATATATTGCATATTGTTGTAAATATTAGAAGTTTAAAGTATAGATAGTTAACTTAGTAAACTTCAACCATATCAGATTGTAGGAGGTTTAAACCCACAAAAGAATGAGATATTCAAAATAGGATCAGATGAATATGTTTTCCCGTATGAAAGGTTCATTCTATACGGGTTCTCCGTTAGAAGACCACAGATAAACCTCCGCGCCCGAATAAAAGTTCCTGAAGATGGACCTGCAAGGAGAGGGAGATACAAGAGGGGAGAATTTCAAATTGTAAAAAGTCTGAATCAAGAGACTACCATTCGTGCTGGAAAAGGGTCGGAGAAACAATGCATGTGTGACGAATTTTCAAAAGAAATTGACAGGTTGCAGAAGCTAGTCGAAGAACTGAGAGATATGCACAATGATAAGGATGCCAAAATTAAATCTTACGAGAATCAATTAAGAATGTTGGAAGAAGAGAATGATGAGCTGGGAGGCAAACTGGGGAAAGAGACACCAGCTGAAGCTAACAGAGAAATCAATGAGATTATGACAATGGAAGGAGAGAAGAATGTGACTGAAGCTGATGCTCAACAAAATACAATTGTGGTGGAAAACATATCTGAAATTGATCAAAAGATGGATGCAGAACAAGAAGCTGAAATCAATTTAACCAAGAAAGAGTCAATTCCATGTTTTGATCTTGGTATTGGTGAGCATGAGTCCATTGTAACAGAGAAAAATAAGATAGCACCGAGGAAGAAAAGGAAGGAGAGATCGGAAGTGCATCCTAGCTCATTGACAAAGAGAGTTAAAGAGAGGAATGCAGCAAAAAGAGATGCTTGGGATACAAGAGAAATTATTCCCAGTGAAACAGACCACGAGGTGTGTACTGTGACTTAATTCTTTATCATGCAATGATTTATAGATCTTCTAAAGAATAAATATGACATAATTACAGATATATTGATTACTTGTTTAAATCTTATGTGTAACTACATATTTCAGTATCTATGTGATCCGGCAACTGACTTTATCGGATACGAAAACATAAGCGAGGATCAAAGAAGATTGATTCAGGACTTTCTAAGAGACCCGGCGGACAAGTAAGTTAGAATTTAAGATAGAATCTTATGTTTTAAATAAATATGTTATTACATTTTAATCTTTTCTTGATGGAACCTGCAGATTTAACGCAACATACTTCACACCTCTTGGAATCTTTTGCAAAGGAAAAGAAATACATCATTTTTTATATGAAAAAATGATTGAAGATAGCGTAATCAAATAATTTTATTTCATATTTTCTTATTAAAAATAATCCTGAGATGATAAATTTACTTTGAATACAGATTTTGGAGATGTTCATGGATGTTCTGCGACATAGATATTGTACCGGAGATACGATGCCTTTCCTATTCACACCTATTTACAAGATGGTTAGTCACTATAATCTCATATAGTTCTCATAATATATTATAATACTTACATCTTCAACATGCAGCAATATTTTGTAAATACGGTTGATAGAGCTACAAAGGAAGAGTTGAACCATCTGGACAGCCTTCATGAATTGGATGATGAAAGGCTGATTGGATTATCTAAGGTTTTCACAGTTATACATACCAAGAATCACTGGCATCTCTTGGTCACAGACTTCGCGGCGAGGAAATTCTATGCATATAACTCAATGAGGGGATCAAAATTTCACAAAAAGGATGCACAAAAATGGGTATGTGAATTTTCAACATTTTTACATTGAAATAATCTTTTGGTTATATAGGAATTTAACAATATTTTTTTTAGCATGGCTGGATGTGCGAATGCTTTGGAATGAACTTGGTGGACGAAACAATGAATGACTGGGATATAATATATGTGGTTGACAGCCCACAACAATCTCCTCACAGCTTGGATTGCGGTGTCTACGTGATGAAGACCATGGAATACTTGTGTGAAGGAAGGGCTTTGGACTTCAGCTTTGAAGACGTTCCAAGATTCAGGGCTGAAATAGCATGTACTCTTTTGACATGCGGACACGTTGATAATGAAGCTGGAAACTAATTGAGAGCTGATGATGAATGTTGTTTTCATGACAACATCAAGACATATTTCGTATATGTTTAATAGTGTTGTAATTTACTTTCCTGAAACAATATTTAGTTTTTTGTGTTTAGAAGTATTTCCTGGAATGATGACTTTGGTTTGTATTTATAAGTATTTCATGGAATGCTGAACAATGTTGCTTAGTTCAATTCATTTACCTTACATATATCAGCCATGTAACGTCTTTTTTTAAGTATTTTGTGCATGAATTGTATTGTGTGATGTTCTTCTGATTGTAGTATGCATATAACTGAAACATTACTTAAAATTTGATATTGATTGTTTAACACATCAATGTAAAACATTAATATTTGATATTTATCCATTATATGTAAATCATTATACATATCAAATATACAAAACAATGAAAGCATTATAATGGTCTTAAATATATTGATATCTGTATAATCCTCTGACTTCGAATCTTATGGATCTGTATAACCTCATATAAATTAAGTGTATATTACAATAACTTTATTACCGTGTACAATAATGAATCTTATTATACAATATGTTCATTTATTGTACATTAACTCGGGAACATTGTTTCATTAGATAATATTTTTTACATGGAAGACAATCGTTTTTATATATTTAACAACCTTGTGTTATCATGTAAAAAAATGCTTTTGTTCAAAATGGAAAATCAAATATACAGATCAATGAATGCATTATTAATGGTATTAAATATATTGATTTCTGTATAATCTTTTGTCTTGCAATCTTATGGATATATGGATCTGGTATGTCGAATTAACTTAATTAGAATGTGGAACTTTTAGATAATAATATATTCCTTTAAATTTGAAAATAACATCAAATAATCAGATAGCATTAAAATCTGAACAAAATAAATCCACATAAATCACACATCATATATAAATTAACTATATATTACAATAAATATTTTGTTGCTTACAATAATGTATCGTAGTATACAATAAATTAACTTATTTTACATTAATTTATGAACGTTGTGTCGCTTAGATAATCTTTTTCAAGTAACCTGGTAACTTAATAATTACCAACAAATAATTCGCAGAGTTATATATATTTTGATAGAGGTTGCTATTTTGATAATATTTTTTCAGACCAAACGTTGTGTCATTAGACAACCACAAAACTTTTTGTGAGATAATAATACTAAACAATACCCAATATGGGACATACAATGTCTGACTAATTCAATCATATATATTACATTCAAATGTTTCCAGAAAAACCCATCACATGAAAACAATAATAACTACCAATATTTTGAGTTACAACAGATCATACAATAAATATATAACAGTGAACACACTGTTATATGGAAAAATAGAAATTGAAAGTGACTTTTAACATCGGTCTATATTTTAAAATGTCTGCAACTATGACCTCTTCCAGCTTGATCAATAAGATCCTGCATATGAAAAGCACAATACATCAGTGAATTTAACCAATTGTATAAAAACAACTGTGTATGTGATATCTGAATATGTTGTACTGGTTAATCTCTTTAATAACAAAATATTAAAGCTAAATAGAGGAATAAAATTTTATAAAGTAAGCCAAATTTCAGTAGAAAAAATAGCACCTCTCATTTTAAAATGTCTGCAACTATGACCTCTTCCAGCTTGATCAATAAGATCCTGCAAATGAAAAGCACAATACATCAGTGAATTTAACCAATTGTATAAAAACAACTGTGTATGTGATATCTGAATATGTTGTACTGGTTAATCTCTGTAATAAAAAAATATTAAAGCTAAATAGAGGAATAAAATTTTATAAAGTAAGCAAAATTTCAGTAGAAAAAATAGCACCTCTCATTTAAGTAATTTGCAATATATTTATTGTGAATCTGCCTGTCCTGAATCATCGCTGTAGAGAAAATTTTATGTTATATCAACAATAAATAATAAATAAATAAAAATAAACTGAATTACACTGCATACCAGTCTGAAGTTGCTTGAACCTTGTTTGAAGGACAATTCCTAGAATCATGACCAACATTATACTTCATGCAAGCTTTGCATTGTCTGCCTCTATTCCTTTTTAATTCTTGTTGAGATATCCGGCGACTGCCCGAACCTTTGGGTCTTCCTCCCCTTCCACTACCTTTTGTTTTTGCAGTAACAGGGACAAGTACATGGTTGTTATTATCATGATTTTCCAAATGAGATTGATCCTGTGATACATTTGATAATCTTTTTTTGAATTTAAACTTTGAACTTCTTCGAGCAATTTCAGAAGCTTTGCTTTTACGTGAAAGAAAATATCATCATATTCTACGCTACTCTCAGCAACAATCTGAGAACATATATCATTTAACTGTCCAGACCTTTCATGTTGGGGATTTTGGTTGTAGATTGGATAATTACCAGACCTCTTAATATTCCTGGTCCATCTGGGCATGATAAAGGAACTTGAAAGAAATGAATCTCCTCTGAACTTGATAACAGCAAGTAAATGCCTGCATGGTATTCCTTGAAATTTCATTTTTTTGCATTCACAAGATAGATAATCAGTCTGATGAATTTCAGTAACTATTCTATCTCTAACTGACTTATCGATTGATGAGACATTGTAACATGTCGATCCATCTTTAATTTCAGAAACACGAACATTTAACATCATTAACTCCTTCAACTCTTTTTGAAACTTGTAAAAAATCCTTTTCGGATAAACATCAACCATTTGTTCTTCCAATGTCCATTTGGTTCTTAACTTAGGCCTTCTAGTCTTTGAATCATGGTCCATATCATTCTCACGTTCTCTTAACCTCTGGATGGCTGTCTGGAATCTGGAAACAAACTCTAAAAGAGTGTTTTGTTTAGTAATAGAATTTTGTAAAAATGAGTTCATACTTTCACTCCTTTGAGTGCTACGCATCCCAGCAAAGAACGTGTCATTTGTATATACATCTATCCATTTCTGTCTTATTTCATACTTCTCCGCTAACCATTTATTCTCAATCAAACCAAACTCAGAAATGGCTTCTGACCAACCAACTTCAAATTGCTCAATAGACTCACTCCGCCAAACAAGCCTGCTAAATGTTTTAAGAGCCTTGACAATTTCCTTCAGTCTACCCAGTTTAAGTTTAAGCTTTGTCATAATATGCCATGTACAAAACTTGTGAACAGTGTTGGGAAATGAAATACGGATTGCAGCACCTATTGCTGGATCTTCATCAGTGATTATAGAAATAGGATGTTTTCTAACGCATCAAGGAATTGATTAAATAACCAAGTAAAACTTTCTATTGTTTCTCTGTTGATAAATGCATTCCCAAAAAAAATTGAACAACCATGGTGGTTAACTCCACAGAAAGATGCAAATATTAATTTGTATTCATTGGTTCTATATGTCGTGTCAAAAGAAATTGTATCTCCAAAAACCTTGTAATCTTCGATGGATACACTGTCAGCCCAGAATAAATGTGTGAGCCTATTGTCGTCATCAGTTTGATAAGAGTAAAAAAATTCAGGCGTCAACTTTTTGCAGTTATCAAAGAGATCTAACACAAGTTTTGCATCCAAACCATCACGACGTCTTCTCTCATCCCGGTTAAGGTTGTATATATCACGCACAATGCCACCAACTTTGTTGTTTGTAATGAAACCATTATCCAAAAATGCAGATTGTTTTGAGGCGGGAATATTAACATCAGTCATGGACTTGATAAGCATTTTAGCAGCTTTAGAGAACTTTCTATTGGCACGGAGATATAGCCGTTTGCTGGGGGATACAAGGTTATGATTGTGCTCTTCGTTGAAACAAACCACTATCCAGTCATGATCAACAAACCTATATTTTACCGACATCATTGCCTTACAACCAGTTCGAACAACACCAACAGCTCTCTCCGATCTTTCAAACATACTTTCATCGCTGCAATCACTGTCAACTAAGAAACCATCTCTTCTTGATGAGGAAGCTCTTGATTTTCCTTCTTTCCAACATACAAAACTCTTAAACACCAGTGTCTTGTTTCTAGTTACTCTATCAACTCTATGTCTTGTGCTACTTTTGCGTACATTGAAACCTTCTTTTGTAGCATAAGCTTCATAAAAATTATATGCGTGTTCAACGGAACCAAAAACCATACCAACAGTGGGTATATGCTGATAACTAAAACAGTTTGCGATTGGGGAACTTGGATCAACTGCATTATTTTATATAAATATGAAAAACATGTTAAAATCTAATGATGTTTTTCCCAGCTATATCGAAAAAGATTGGAAAATATTATCAATACTAACTTTATGAACTATGAAGATATATTGTTTGTATAATTATTAAATTTACACACTAATAATATTACCTGAAAATGAAGCATCAGTTTCTAGGCACTCTGTATATGTGATTTTTGCTCCAGAATCCTAATATGAAAATAACACAATGATAAATTTACTTAAAAAACCAAAAGTAAAAGATTAAGTGGTATCTCATTACCTCAATATTTGGAAGACATTCTTGTGCAATATCTCTGGAACGTATGGGACCCGATAGAGTTCCTGTTAATATACAAAGACGGTGAAATTGCGTAAACTAAACAAAGCAATATTAATATAAAGCAAAAAAATGTACAATTCAGATAAATATTTTACAATGGAATATGATATTAATTGTGGTGTAATATATTTGGAATATATTGTATGCAAAAGTTGTCCTGTTAAAAGACAAAAAACGAGAAATTGTGTAAAATATACTAGGAAATATTACCCCTAATAAATAAAATGTAAAATAAATATAAATATTGTATAATGAAATATGAAATTAATTCCAGTGAAATATATTTGTAATATATGTCACACGAAAATGGTCCTGACAGAATACAACGAACGAAATATTGTGTAAATTATATTAGGAAATAGTAGAAACTGGTAAGATAATGTAAAATACAATCAAATATTGTACAATGAATCATGTAATTGTCTATATTATACAGAATTCATATATTGTAAATTATACTAGTAAATAGTAAGAAAAGGTAAGATAATGTAAAATACAATCAAATAATGTAAAATGAATCATGTAATTATCTATATTATATAGAATGCATATATCGGACAATATGAAGAATGATAATAAAGTATAGACATGTATTGTTATATAATGTCAGTTATATATCAGGACAAAAAATTAAATGAAAACACGATTATTGACCATAACTGTAAATCTAGTACAATTTAACATAAACTTGGGAACAAATTGAAGAACAAATGATATGATTACATAAAAAACATATTAATACTATTAAAATGAATGATTTGTATAATAATAACAACACCTGTGGAGAGAGAACCGATATCAGAATTGGCATGAACTGTATCTTCAATGCTATTTTCCTGTTACAAAAAAGCTCTATATACATCAAATCGAAATATTTTTTGAAGAACAACAAACAATATAATGTATTAACCTGTAATCTTTCTTCATAAAAGTTAGACATAAACTCCGATGCAGAATCATCGCTTGATGAAGAATATGAATCGTCCATGGTGAAGATCGAATGCGGATGCAAAAGAAAAATCCTTAGCAAAATGAATTAAAATTAGTACACAACCAATTACCGTCGTTTAAGGGATAATTAAATAAAATAATTGCCGGATGGACAATCCAAATATAGGAAGTATAATAGTTATTGAAAAAATAGCGAATTAAACAAAATTGATTGAGTCATAAAGCCTCTAATTTACTATATATAGAAAACCGGGAGTGGTGTATTGGGATGGTTTCGCGTGGATTCGCGGGTGTTTTAATAGTCAGATGATGGCCGTAGATGCAAATCAGACGGCCCATATGCGTGGCTTTCCATATAGCAAGGAAATGTGCACCTCATCTGAAATATTTCCATATTAAATATACATATTTATTTAAGCTAAAAAACTTCAGATATATATATATATGTATTAAAATAACATAAATATATAAAATAAAAGTATAAACTAATAAAATCTAAAACAAAATAAAAATAAAATACACTATTTATAGGTAAATATACCTATATTTGTACATGCAAAAAGTAACACATAATAAATTAACTCAAAAAATAAATAAAAATCATCATAAAATACTACATACAATAATAAATAGGGATTTGTACCCGGCAGACCCTATAATCTTTGCCAATGACCTCTACGACCTTTGAAACATCGATATTTCTCTCTCGACCCCGTAAACTTGCTAACTCTTACCCCACAGACCCTGTGGTTAACCTCCATCCATTTGTCCATTAAAAGTGACCGGATTCCGATACATTCTTTATTTTATGTTAGGGATTTTTGCATCCATAACCCCCTCCGCTCGCAGCAGCGTCCCCGGGAAATGCTCCTCCTCGAAGCCGGCGCCCAGCCCCCTCCCCGGCCCGCTCGCACCACCCTTGCACCTGCTCGAAGCCAACAACACCCCCCTGCCCCTCCTGCCCGCGCTGCCCCAGCACCTGCTCAAAGCCCCCCCCCTCGACCGTGCCGCCGTCAAAAGCCTCGGCCCCTGCCCGCCGCCTGTAACGCCTCGGAAATTTTGTCTTTTTCCGAATTTCTAAAACGTATACAATATCATACTGAGTCTCGTCACAAGCTTTCCAACGAGCTCAAGATTGCGTAAATCCGAGTTCGTATGAGGAAGTTATGCCTGTTTTAGTGAACTATGGTCTGGGACAATTTTGGAAGGTAGACCCGAGGTTTTGCACCTTATTACATGCGTTGGAGATATTTTGAGGCATAATTTCACCTCAAAATTGACAACCTTATTTCCTATTCTTCACCTTTGAATGGTCTTTAAAACCACATTGATCTCTTTCCATTCCCACCCTTCTCCCATTTGATTCTTCGTTCTTCTTCCCTAGAGAGACAAGAGAAAGAAACTCTTCCCGTTGGCGAGGCACGAGGCTCCGGAGTTTCGTTACGAGGAGAGGAGTAAGAGCGTCGTCGTAAGGAGAAGACGTCGCTACACTCAGATCGTTGATCGTGTGCTCGGATCAAAGGTTCACGTGAAGGTAACGGATCTTGACTCTCTCCCCTTCATTTTTCGCATACCTTGCGATTTGGATATTGTCAACGTTTAGGGTTGAATATCCGATTTTGATCCCACCCCATAGATCGCCTCTTGTTGTTGGTATATTGGGAGTTCTCGTCGAATCGTTCCATGTAAAGTTTCATGAAATCTAGAATGTAGTTAAAGAACCACCATGCTCTATGATTTCATCGGGTTGGTTTTTATCGTGAGTTCTTATTCGTTTCGCCTTGAGAGTATCCTAACCATTATGTATATAAGTTCAACCTCCATCCCTTAGTAATTGTCCCTTTTTATTTGAATATGTCGTACGTTTCTTAATGCGTGCGTTGAGTATATAATTAACGTTATGTTTTTTTCCCTGTTTGAGTTTCAACTTCTGCTATTTTTAGGATATTCATGCCAAATATTCTATCTTATAATACCGGATATGCTCGTATGGTATATAAGCATTAATCTATGTTAACATATAATATCAATGCATGTTTGGAAGTCAATATGGCAATTACGTCCTTAAAAACATGGAAATATTATGTATGGAAATATTGTATATTTAGAAAGTGCAATCTTTTTGGATTTGCGGCATCCACAGTATTGTTGGCACTATAGTGGGGTTATGACTCAACAAGATGGGTTGATAGTGACATAAATTTTAGCACAATTACTGGCGTTGGATATGGCAACTATGATAATTAAAATATTCAATGAGTTCTGCAATTTAAGTATACAAGATCATTAACTTAAGACAGTGTCGTAAGTATTACTTTTGTTCCGGTAATCTAAACTTATGGGATATCATAACTCATGAATAATGATAAACATTTCGTGTACATGCCAAGGGTGGTTGTTATTTGCCTCGAAGTTTCCTGAACCTGAATGGAGTATGATGGATAACAATGGATTCTGTAATTAAATGATATATACGTATTTTTTTTGTTGACGTGTTCATGGTCTGACCACTTATGATTGTTTTTCTTCAATTAAATACTAATGTGTAAATCCTAGGGTCTGCGTTGCATCATAAAGTAATTAATTATCGTTTACAGGTTATAATATGCGCGGTGTTTCCTGTTGCATATAAGTTCCTGTCTCATAAACAAGTATCCTATGATATTTTAGGATGCGGATGCTATGATGGTAATCGAAGATTTATGCACCTACCATAAAGGGGGGTGCTTAACATGTGATAACTGATGTTTGTTTAGTAACCCAATTCGAGAAATTCATGATACTCGCGAGTATGCCTTAAATCTGGCATGAACTTTGATCCGAGTATCTCCCATAATAATGAGTTGGTTTTGTTTAATGGGAATCATTATAGTTCTCAAGATTGATTACTTCCACGTATGGTAATAATGTGTGTGGGAGAATAAAAGAGTAAATACTACAAGGTGGGTGCACACCCTTGTAGTCCGGCTGAGCCGACAGTGAGTCACCCCCACTCAAGGGGCATCATAGAGTGGGGTGGTGGTAGGTACTCTGGTGGAATTGAGGTGGATGCACGCGTGCACCGCACCGTACGGATCTGTTTTGTGGCACTTGTTTTGGAGCGAGCAAGACTTCTCCGGCAGACTCGGTTGACGAAGCGACTATTGGGCTATACGCTCTCTGTCACGAGTGTTATCGTACTACTAGCCAGACTAACTGAAGGTTTGTGCTTGCGCAAAGGTTTTAATCTGCATTCTGAATGAAGTGTTGCAGACTTGATTCCTAGTGCAGATCTTCTCCTTTGACAGACGAGTCCTAGATAAGTAAATGAAAATATGAATATAGATATGTCAAAGAATTGGTTTTGATTGTGTACGTATTAAAGGCCTAGAATATAAGTGATTGTATAATGCCAGATGCTTTTAGAATGTTCTCTTCTAAACTTGTTAAGTTACTGCATTTGCATTGCCTACCTATACTCTCTCTTGATTTATAAGTTATTTTATCCTTACTGAGTCAGTTGACTCATGAGTTACATTCTTTGGAAATCCAATAGGAAGTGTAGAGCAGGAGACAGAGGCTCACATCTTTGGTGGTGCATCTGCATGACGTTGTTAAGGTTGAGGACTAGTTTCTTAGTAGTTTCTGTTATCATTCCTTTCCGATTATTTATGATGTAATAAAGAGACTCTGAGGACTTATTGTTATCTGTATGTGGACTTTTGTTATCAGTAGAAACATAGATTTTTCTTCCCTATTTCCTTATTTTTATGTAAATGGTATATCATGCAGGTTGTTTATGATTGTTGTTGGGTAATATTGAGAATGGATGTTGAGATGCACTCCCATCGAGGCGGGGCGTTACACCGCCTCCCCCCCACTGCCCCTGCTCGAAGCGCAACCCCCAGCGCCCCCTCCTCTTGGCCCTCTGCTCCTCAAGGAATCGCGTCCTGTGAGAACTGTGTCCCTCTCGAGGAATCGCGGGCCTCGCGGATTCTGTGTCCTGTGAGAATTGCGAGATGCTTCCCCGAAAACAATACGAACATGATTTTCCCCTAAAGATTGGGGCACAAACATCTAATCTTTACCCTTGAACAAGCAATGCTTTCAAGAACCCACCTCGCGGATTCTGTGAGAATCCGCGAGAATCGAAATGACCCAACCTTCCCATCTCCTCGAGGAATCGCGGGCCTTGCGGAGCTTCCCTGCGGGGCAGCAACCGTTGACGAAGATGGTGAAGGTGTCAAGGTCGGGGTTGACGCCCTTGCGGATTCATGCGGTAGATGAGGGCGTAGGCGCCGTGGAAGTTGGAAGTTGCCGGAGAGGAGCCCCTCCCCTCCTCCAGTTCAGTTGCAGTTGAAGGATTGTCTTTTTCTTTTCTTGGTTAATTTAAGCCGTCCGATCGCGGATTGGTTAGATTAACTCATTTCTAACCTAAGGAAGTTAACTCTAGTGGTGTGAATTTAACGGTAGGGTTCGTGGGGTAAGATAGAGGAAGTTTACAGGGACGAGGGAGGAATATCGATGTTTCAAAGGTCGTAGAGGTCATTGGCAAAGATTATAGGATCTTCCGGGTAAAAATCCCTAATAAATATTTTCCATATTTTAAGGTAAAATAATAAAATCATTTATTATTTCTTTTTGAAATATTTCTGTAGTTATTTTTTATTTTATCACCCAGTGGCCTGCGTGGCCCAATGAGAACCCAGCCTTTGTTGACTCGCTGGTCAACTTTCCCCTGTAGGGCCCTAGGCCTACTAGATTTGTTGACCCCTCATTTCCCTCGATTCTTCCCCGACGACCCATGCACTTTCTGGGAATGATTCCTTCTGCAAAATGACTCTTCGTTCATTGATCATTGATGCCATGATCATTCCTCGATCGATGGAGCCTTGATCATCAAGCTATTCCTAGTCAAAGTACGCCATGTACATATACTCTCCTCCACCTCCATTTCAAACTCGATCCCATTTCATCCTCAAAATCTCCAAATCTTCTCATGCCTAAGCTTGCTAGTGACAGCAACAAGTCAACCGGACCATTTGGCGTGGAGGAAGAGTCTTGGAGCTGGTGATCGGAGCATCGCCGACGACCTTCAGGCGGAGCTCTACCTCGGCTCCCTTTCCTGCAGGTTGTGCCATATTTTATTAGCTGTTCATGTTCCTAGCATTAATGTTAGCATAGTTTTGATTCTAGTTTCTTTTAATAATATTTTTCATTTTGTTATTTTTTAAATTGAAGTTCGTCGGAGCCTCAGCTCCGGCCACTATCCCATCGTGATCTGAATGTCCTCCGTCGTATGTAACACCTCCATCATCTTGCCCTATCATGTCTCTACACTCCCTACACCTCCATTCGCTTTGATCATCCTTCGATCAGAAAGATTTGCTCTCCATCTCTACTGCTCGTTGGAGAGCGCCACCCCGACCTCATTTCACTCCATCTCCACACAATAAAACCCCATGGACCTCCCTTTTTACGTGCCTTAACTTCTCGTGCAGGTCCGGAAGGTCAATGGCATCTTTGGAGGCGCTTTTTTCCCAAGTGCAGGTTCCAGGTTACCCGATCATTCTCCGAGCTCCAGAGCCCCATCGTTGGGCTCTGGATCCTTCTTGTGCACCTCAGCAGTTGCGGAGTGACTTCATGCGTCTTTTGCATCCTTTAGCAGCGTCTGGAACTGCCAGAGGACGGAGATCTCATCGGAGGAAGCTCACCAAAGTTGAGCTTCTTCCCTGTTCTTCCATCTGCCTCCTCCACCTTCTGATCATCAGCCACACCTGGATAGTACAGCTACCATCTGATCTTCAGTGCCTTCGACCGTCGGACCCCTCGTAGGATATGATCTCCACCATTGATTGGCGAAGCGTCATCCAACGACGAGGAAGCACCACATGGATAAGTGAATCACCAACAACTATCCGATCACGCGTGTAGTGATAATTTTGCCCGATACCCCTCGATTTCTGTATTTTGATTTTAGTCCATAAACATATGTATATAGTTCAAAATATTTTGTAATATTTGCACTTTAGCCCCCGTGTTTACTTTATTTGCTATTTGGTCCAGTCCATATCACTTCACGTGCGCATACACTTGAGGGTACGTGGTATTTTGCAGGGACCCCCTCGTAGGTTTTTGCTATTATTTAGTCTAAGGAATATTGATTTGAATGTTATAATTTTTGGAAAAATTACATTCAAACTCTATACCTTTTTTGGATATTACCACTATACCCCTACCAGGCGTATTAATAGATATTTCTGAGATTTTTGCATTTATGCCCTTCGACTTTTAAGTTGCATTTTGGAATGCATGTTATGTTTATGTTATGTTTATGTTATGTTTATCTAAATTACATTTAGGTCCCAATTAGAACCTTAATTCTTATTTGTGTATTAGCATTATTAAAAATATCATTTTGCATCTAAAAATTATAGCATTTTGCTCATTCTAAAAATATCATTTTGCATCTAAAAATACATCTTGATTCTTTTGAATATATCTAGCTCACGCTCTATTTATATGGCCTATATCTTGGCCAAGTAAGTTGGCGAGAAGAATCTTGCTATGTGATCAAATATGTATGAGTTGTATAAAGAAAAGTAGAGAGTAGATGAAATATCATAGCTTGTTGTTTTACCTTCTACTTCTACTATAGTATTTTTTAAATTTCGTACTTTCAATCAAGTGGCACATATTTGATCACCTAAGTGACAATGTCGATCTTGATTAAAGATAAGAACCACTAGATCAACTCGTAAGATTTAATCTAGTTGAGAGAAATGTTACATGAAGCAAAATGAGGCAATTTTGAATGGTCACCAATGCGACCCACACTCATGATCACCTCATTAATGTTGAATGCTTGGAAGGACATGTGGCAGGTCACAAGTTGACTCGCGATCGACGAGTATACAACAGAGAGACACAAGCCTATTCTCAACCAAGACTAAGATGTTGCAACATCCCCTTCCTCCCAAACTCCATCAGCCAATACTTCATTCCATAATAAATCCACCACATAACAAAGAGGACAAGATGGAGGGAGTATAGAGAAAAAAATGGAGACAACAAGAGAAAGATGGAAAAAGAGCACACATATAAATATAAGTAAGGGCATAATCAATATCGCAAAAGGACACAACTGTGAATTTTGTAAGAATATAAGAGCACATCTGATATTTCAAAAAAAGAGGTCGGATAACCGATATTGCAGAATCTAAGAGGGGGCTTCAAAAGTAAAAATCCAAAAAAATATATTTGATATGAGTGAGTGAATGATATAAAAAAGGTATTACATTATAGGGATTTTTACCCAGCTGGCCCTATAAACTTTGCCAATCACCTCCACAACCTTTTGCGTAATGTAATTACCCTATCGACCCTATAAATTACTCCAGAACCCTTGCAAACTTCAAATAGAGTAACCACAAGGTTCATAGGGTAAGAATTGGCAAGTTTACGAGGTCGAGGGGAGAATTATGTTGTTTCAAAGGTCGTGGAGGCAATTGGCTAAGTTTATAGGATCTGCCGGGTAAAAATCAATAATTAAATTCCCAATAAATTGGGTTAGCGGATGTTAACAACAGAGATTGTCAGTACTAGAGTAGGCCCTTGTTGTTATGTAATTATGGACTACACAGCAGCATGACATGAAGAACAATTACCCTTTTTGTAAGCAGCATTTCATTTTTCTTAAACAGAAACAAACCTTATATAAAACCTCCTCATCTCCCATTTCCTTGCAGTCTTGCACAATGGGAGTCACCACAAATTAATATCTGCACCAACCTCTCCATCCAAACATTTATATCACTCAAACCCACACACCCAAAAAGAAAAAAAAGAAACTCCCAAAAAAAGAAGGAAACACTTCAATAGCAAAAGGACGAAACGGGGAGGCAAATAATAAACCTCCTCAACACTTATTTGCAGCAAACCCCACCTGGTCATTCTCCAGGTCGAAACTGACACGTGTCCCCTGCTGCTGCACGTTCCCTATGATGGACAGCGCCCCCGTCGACGGCGTCGGCGCGAAGGCGAAGCAGAAGGTCCCCGCGCTGTCCACCGGTATGAGGTAGTTCTTCGCCGGTAGCCTCAGCTCCCTCCCCTCGGGGAAGTGCATGCCCACCGTCGGCACCTCCACCGTCGTCCTCCCGGACAGGTCGTAGCACGTGTCGAACAGCGCCACCCCCACCGCCGTCGGCAGCCCTCTCGCCCCCGCCTTGAACGCATCCCGCAGCGCCGCGTACGCGTCCGGCTGCAGCCTCGTCACCGCCGTCCCAGAGTCCACTATCACCCCGCCGTTCCCCGACTCGTCCATCGCGAACGCCGTCTCGGGAATCGCCAGGACTCGCCCCCCCACGCTCAGACCCGAAAGACCCACGTAGTAGAACGTGTCCAGCTTCTTGTTCCGCAGAAGCGGCGCCGTCACGGCGTCGGCCGTGGCCGAGGCCGCGGCCACCTCGCCGCCGGAGGAGGTGTTCACAGCGAAGTCGAGCGTGGACGAGGCGGCGGAGTCTCTGTCGACGAGGCAGTAGGAGAAGGACGAGGCGGAGACCTGCGAAGGAAAGGAGAGTGACCCACCTCCTAGTCCGAGCAGACCTGCTGCTCCGACGAACAGACCCTCGTTGTCGTGGCCGCAGCCGAAGGCCACGTTGGGTACCGACGACTGCTGCTCGTCGGCGCCGAAGGAGACGGTCTCCGTGGCAAAGTCGCCGACCGTGTACGACCCATCTCCGTAGGAGACCTGGTAGAGGCAGGAGGAGTTCCTGCACGCCGAGACGTCGAGTGACCGGCACTGCTGGGAGTCGCAAGGGACCGGGGAGTAGGTGGTCGAAGCCGAGGGGTCGTATATGGGATCTGCCTGTTGATAGCAGTCGGAGCAGGGCTGGCATTGGACCCACGTCACGTCGCTGCCGGTGTCGAGGACCATGTAGAGGGACTTAGCAGGTTTGCCGATGCCCACCTTGGAGAAGTACTCCCCACTGCCCTGATGAGTTCCGGAGATGACGGGTCCTTCCATGGCCGCCTCCACGGCAAGTTGGGTTTCTTCCTGTGGCTTCAGATCTGACTTGCTGACGCCGGAAAGGGCAAGCTGGAGGCGGGCGTTCAAGGCCTCCACATGGGCAGTATCACGGTGGAGGCGGGAGAAGGTGAGGTTCTTGTAGTCTTTGTGGGTTTTTAGTAAGGAGGCGCGTGGGTGGAGGGGGAAGCTTAGATGTTGTGTTCTGTGATGGTAGCGGCCGTCTTCTTTTGCTTCTTGTAGAGTTAAGCTGGGTTGGTCGGAGACGGCGGAGGAAGCCATGGCGAGCGCAGCGGAGACGTCGAGAGTGGCGGAGACGGCGGGGGTAGAGTGGCGGTGGCGGGCGAGAGACGGGGAGGAGGAGAGGAGGAGGAGGAAGAGGAGGAGGAGAGATGTGACCGCCATGGCGGGCGGCTCTGCAGGGAGGATAAGAGTGAGCTGGGAGTGGAGTGGGGGTGCGGGGGTTTAAAAGGGGGAGGGTGTGGAGACGAGGGTAAAAGAATAGTAACAGGTGAAGAAGGGGTTTCGAACCTAAAGAGGATTATAAATGTTAAGAGGGGTTTGGCGTGTGGGGATTAGTTTAGTGGGAAAGGAAGACGACTATTTGTTTTGTTTTTGTGGGCCGTTGGTTGGGGAGGGACAGAAGCGGAAAAGAGGAACGGCTACTTCGCTTTCATCACTTCGATGGTGTGCTTGGCAACGAATGATTTTGTTTTTTTCCATGCATCGGAAGTATCGCTGGGTGGGTTTTGCCCCAGTTTTGTATTGGAATTACGGGAGGTGCCACAATATTTCCACTTTTGGGGATCAATTTCTTATTAGTTATAAACTCTCTTTATAATGTTTGGATGAGGATTTTAGCTGAGAATTATCATTTTATGAGAAAGTATTCAAATAATATTGGATTTTTACGAGTTGTGCCCCTATGAGATATAGTAATGTAATATCAGGTATACATCTCTCTTTTTTGGAATACCATTTCAGCCATGAACTTCTTCCACAATGATCACTTGTATCCCTCAGGTTAGCTGACATCCATCCCCATCCCAAACAAACATTAACTTTGGGGATACAAAAGTAATTAGATTACAAATGAAGGGTAGAAATATCTTTTCATTTCCTTTTTCTTCTTCTTCCTTCTACACTTCCTCTCTTATCCTCCCCCTACAGCCTTCGATTTGATCGGATGGTTGTAATTCGAAGGCCTTAAAGTGAATCTCGATCAACGGTGCACTCTTCTTCTCAAGGATCGGATATTGAAATCATGCTCCTCTTCGATGATCAAACGGGTGTACGTCAATCTGGAGCAAGGACCCCGTTCGTTTGTTGTTCTTCCCCATTTCTCTAAAGCTCCAAGCGTTGCTTTTCCAGGTGAATCTCCATATCGGTGTGGTGTCGAAACGATCTTACAGGCATGCTTCCTGATGGTTTTATAAGATGACGGTGTTCGATGAAGGATGTGCCTACTATGATCGATACTCTAGTATTACTCGATGATGCTCTCGATGAGGTGGTGGGCTTAGATCGAATTGATGCTCCAGGATACTCTAACACTAGTGATAGATGCTGCAAGTGTTGATGTCGATTCCGATTCTAGGAGACAGATGGTTCGTCTCGAACGTAAGGATCTCGATGATGGTACTCCACCTCCAGATGATGGTTTGGTATCTGATGATTGTGTATCTCCTGTGAAGCGTTGATGTTCTCGAGAGATCCTCAAGATTCAGATGCGATGATCCAGAAGCTTATTGTGATGTGCTCTCCTTGTTGCTCGAACAACAATACCTGCAAATATATTAGAGGCTTGAGATTAGGGCCCTCCTCCATCGCCACCCCTCCCTCTCCATGCCCTCCTCCTCCACCGCCCCTCCCACTCCAGTCGATCCTCCCCATCCGTCCCTCCCCTTGGAGCGAATCAACCATTTGAAGGTCATATACTCTACATGCAATTTCCTTACTGTGTAATATCCACAAGAATGAAATTGCATGATCATGCCTTTAGAACCTCCTCAAAACCTATAATAATTTAGGAGATATCCACAAGAATGAAATTACATGATAATACCTTTAGAACCTCCCCAACACCTTCAACAATTTAGAAGCACAACATCCGGTAGTTTCGACTGCTGCCTGATGCACACAAGAATGAAAGATCCAAGTCCAACTTCTATCCATCTTCAAAAACATTCAAGAAAACATCAGATGTCTGAAGCTTGATGAAGAACAACAAATCATAGTACAACCAAGCACAACTGCTTGTAGCTTCACCCCAAAATCCCTGCATAGCTGCAACATTTAGCCAAAACATCCCATTCGTATGAGCAGCAACCACAACCTTAAGCGAATCAACCACGTGATGGTCGAGGTGGTGGCGGAGGGGTCTCGAGGCTCGGGGCGAAGGAGGAGGAGGTGGGTGGCAATGGCAGAGGAGATGTTGTAGTGCTCAACCAATTATGCCCTTCTCAACCACATCTTGGTTTAGAAAAATCATGGTTTACTTTAACTCATTGACAAACAAAATAATAGAAGGGCACAAATGATAACTATAGAAGAAGTCAGGGATGTGACTGATTTTTCAAAGAAATGAGGGGTATAACTGATATTGCAATATATCAGAGAGGTTGAACTGATAAAAACCCAATAATATTCACATAATTTGTTATATTTCAATATATAGTATTTATTCTATATTTATCGTCGATATCAACTAATAAAGAAAGGTAAAAAATCTTTGTTAAGGTTTATTCCTATTTATTCCTTAGTCTCTAGGGATGAGCATGGGCCAGGCTTTGGTCGGGCCCTACAAGGCTCAGGCCCATTTATGCTTGTGGGCTTTGGCCGGGCGTAGGCCCACTAACTTTTTTTTGAAGGCCCAGGCTCAAGACCAACCCAATTATTATGGGTCGTGCCTGGGCCGGGCCGGCCCATAATGTCTCAAAGATCAATTGTGCTTGGACCGACCCAAAACTTATGAGTCTATATTTGGTGGGCCCATAAACTTGGCGCACCCTCATTTTGGTTATTGTGATTGTAATCTTCGTTATGAAGTATTTATTAGTTATTTAGATCTTTATTATTTAGTTATCATATTGTTTTGCACGGATTTGGTCATATCTATGATTTTACGATATCTAATGAAAGAGTTTCATAGAGATATTATAGAAATATGTGCAAATAATAGTAAACAAACAGATTGAAAATGTACCTCAAGTGGATTAATCTATCGACGTCATCAACTCCCTCATTAAATCCAGATGAATATATCAAAGTGAGAGATCAAAGTCTAGACACATATGGGCTCTATGCGGGCCAAGCTATCGGGCTTAACGGGCCTAATTTTGGGCTTCTATGCAGGCCGGGCTATCGGGCCTAACGAGCTGGGCCGGGCTAAGCCCGAGCCCGACCCAATTATTAAATGAGCCTACATCTTTGGCCCAAGCCCGACCCATAAATAATTCGGGTTCAAGCTGGGCCGGGCTATGGGGCCAGCCCAGCCCAAATGCTCATCCCTATTAGTCTCACATCTGAATGGGACCTTTTTGAAGGATGTTAATAACATTCACCTTATAGCACTATAGATACAAGATATGGTCTAAAGCTCATTCTTGCATCACATTTGTCAAAGTCGAGGTTAGAGGCCAATTAAACTATGTTCCAAAAGGGAGATGAACTTGTACTCGGTCAAAGTTCCAAAGTGGGTGGGGGTTCCTCCCAAGAAGTTATTGACTAGTTCTAATTGTAACGAGGATGTAAATTTAATAGAATTGAGTAATTAGCTTCTTGGCATAAGAGTGCATGATCAGCCGGATTTCGATGCGGTCGAGATGGAATAGATATGCAATGGTCGTTGTTCTCAACCAATCGATTCGGTCAATGAGAAAAATATATCAACCACTTAACAGAAATCAAACAATGGAATGTAAGCGGTTTTCGCTATTTAATTTACTTGGTATAGCTACTAGGGTCAAATACAAGGAGCACGATTTAAAAATTTAGTAGTCAAATTTCGAAAATAAAATTTTAATGATTTTTAGTTTTTCAATTTTTTTTATTTTCAAATAAGAAACAATATGCACAAAGGGAATAAAGATACTCACTCACACTCTCTTTTTGTATATTTCAAAATATTCAAAAATACTCAGAAAATTCTAGAGAAAATATTTTTCTATTTTATTTGTTTTAAAATATTTTTGGTATTTTTTCAAATTTTTCTGATGTTTTTGTGATTTTATAAAAAATCAAATAGTGGAAATAACCGAAACAGTGCACAACCAAGAGTATTTTGCAACTTAAAAATACTATAACTGCCAAAAACTCTTGGAATTTATTTGTATGCTAAAGTACCAACAATTATCTACACACAGAGATTGAAATCACATTTTTTATTTTTCTAGAATTTTCTACATTTTTTAAGATTTTTAGTTTTTTCGCAATTTTTTGGAGATTTTTAAATGACTAATGCATGAAAATTGGATCGAAATTAAAGGAGAATAAAACACACCTACATTATTTTTTTGGAATTTTTAGCAAATTTTCAATTTTTAATGATTTTTTAATTTCCAGCAGATAAAAAGATATTGTTTTTGACTTTTTTTAATATATCAAATGACGAGAAAATGCAATGAAAATTTTATACAATGTTCAAAGATATAACATGAATATTCACAAATTTTTGTCAAATTTTTAGATCATGAAAAACATTTATTTCATCAAAACGATCATCCAAATAAACAATATGGACATATAGGAATTGGAATGCAATTATTTAAAGATTTTAGTAGAAAATATAACAAAAATATAAATGCGGACAGAAGCTGCAAATTATCCAGTGGAGGATGATGTTGTGCATGTGACTCTTCCGGGCGGGGATTTATTTGGAATTTGTAAAACCTCTAGGGGTGAGGTTGTAATTTACCTAAAATATTTCATCATGAATCCATAGGGTTCTTCGTTTGAATCCTATCTTCTCAAAAAAGTGGAGCGGATGTCAGCCGTTGCGGCACTGCACGGGCCGTAGGCGGCAACGCGCTGGGTGCAGGGGCACGACCACGTGCAGGTGGAAGACCAACGATGGGGGCGGCATCGCTGGAGGCAGGGGCGGTCCAACGGAGTGAGGTGGCACGTGTTGGAGCGCCGCTCAGCGGAGGAGAGGCGATCCGGCGGAAGGTAGAGGAAGGAGCCCACGCGACCTGGTGGCGTTCCACGCGATGGGTAGGTGGTTGTTGGGATGGGCCGCCTAGCGCGGGGAACTGGCTGGGGTTCTGTTGTGGATGGGGCCGCGCACGCCACGGGTAGCACGACGGGCGGTGAGGAGTTGAAGGACCTACTGTAGAGGATTTTTTTTTATGTAAACAGAAACAATAGAAAGAAAAGTTTTTTTAATTCTTTTTTTAAAACACAAACTGTAATCAGACACAAAACGATTTTTTTATTTTTTAAATTTTCCTGCAAAACAAATGTTATGAAGAAAATAAAAACAACTATGTGATTTTTTTATTCTTTGTATTTATTTATCAATATAATAGGATGTGCGAATAGTTCGGATCTTGTGATGTGGAAGATAGATCCGTGTCTCCGGCCACCGTACATGGACGGAGTTGAATGATTGCTTGAGATAGAAATGAAAATGGAGGGACACAAAAATGAATGTGATGATCGGATCGAATGCGAATTCAAGTTGTGATGGAATTTTTTTGGGATTTTAATATCTAAAGATTAATCAAATCGAAGCATAAATTAAATCTAAAACTTATCTAGGAAAAATGATGGGAAATAAAGTTGGATCTCATCTCGGGATCGGATACGCCGTGATGACCTTGACGAGGGCCAACTCGATGTCACCGGACGGCTCGGAGGCTGAGCACCCTTCTTCAACAAGATGGCTCTTGGAGATCGGGCTCCTCTCCACCAAAGATTAATCAAAGACAAATGAGGGAGGAGGATCCCCATAAAAAGAGAAGGAAAATACAAAAGGAATAGATGTACAAAAGAGGAAGGTGTTTAGTGGTGGAATTAATAAAATAATTTAATTAATTAAATTATTTAATTAATTAAAAACGAATTTCGGAATTAATTAAAATAAATAAATAAATTTACAAAAATTAATTAGTCACCTTAATTATGGCTATTAATGGTATAGAATAATATCTTTATATACAAGGTATGTTTTCAAATCAAATAATGAATAAATTAAATAATTAAATACAAATTTTGTAATTTAATTAATTAATTAATATTAGATATTTACTTTTTTGGTGATTTATATGTAAGGAAATTAGTTGTATACAAATATTATGTACATATAATACAATATACACATGTATAAATAAGGAAATAACTTTTTAAATAATTTCTTAAATTTTATTATATATATATATATTTTATTTTAATTTTAAGGAAAATAGTATTTACAATTATGCATATTATGTATATAAATATGAATAAATATACAAATATGTAAGTGGTAAAACTGCACAAAAACACCCCAAAAATCTGACTTTTTAACCGTAACTCCAAAAATTACGAAACCATAGCCATTTGAAAGATAATTTAATTTAGAGTATAATGGAAGTGAGTTTGATTCAATTTGAGTTCGTATGGAGCCGAAATTAATCTTTCAATTATCACTTTACGGCTTTTTCTGAGTATGATTATTTGCAATATGTACATTATGTTATTTTGTAATAGTTTTTATTATTTACAAAATATTGTTATTTACAACTTTTGTTTACAAAAATATTTAATTTGAAGTCAATTTATGTACAAATAAAATAGTGTAAGTTTTGTACAAATATATAGGGAAAAGTATTTACAAAATATTTTTGAATTTTTTAATTAAAGACCTTATCTCCCCCTACTTTATTCCTGGTCGGTCAGGTCAAGTCTTGACCTTCTCTCGGGGTTCGGTCAATCTGCATTTATTTCATAAACACATCCTTTATTTTTCTTTTCTTTTTATTTTCTTCTTTATTCTTTTATTTGAGTGTTAAAAAGTGTTAAAATGCATATTTAACAAATGCATGCAAAATGGTAATTTCATGAAATTAGTGGGTATTTACAGGTGTTTGACTAAGGAAATGAAGCTAAAATAAAATAATAAAGACGATGAATCATGGATTCATCAGAGCATTAATCCTATGGGTTTTAAAATTTAATGTACTCCATATATTCTCATGCTACGCCTATAGATGATCATTGTTCCTTATTTGAAGCATCAAAACAAGAGAGAAATCAAAGAGAGAAAGAGAGCACAAAGAGAAACAACTAGTCGTTTTTCCTATACTGACCCGATTCGGCATGTGTTCAAAGTCTTCATGGAGTAAAGCTCATCCATATTTCGTATTTATATGCATTTAGGATTGCAAGTTGTTAATCCAATGATGAACTCAGTAAGATGTTTGTTTTGAAATGTATTTTTCTTACAATTTGTGTCTTTGTCAAAGGTGTCAGTGTTGTGTAATCCCTTACAAGATACAGCTCTTTTAATATAGTACTTGATTTTGGAGTGCATTCACATAGGATGTTTCCAATATTCATATTTCCCTTTGCATATGTGATTGATTTTACTGCAGTTGGACCATAGTTATCGTTATCTTTCTTTCAACCTCACATGCATGACCCACATATTAACTTTGTGTTTTTACGTGATTCGTTCTCTACAAGAAATCTTTTCCGACGTGGTATTAGATATAACTAGGGTACATACCCGCGCTTCGCGGCGGGGACAACTATGACAAAGGTAATATCATGAATTCATTAAGGAATTAAAATGAAGCTGAAATGTTAAATTTAGAAACAGTTGTAACTGGTGACTGAATAATATGGTCACAGGTAAAAAGTACTTGCAATCATATAATAATTTAAATAAGCTATCGAAAGAGATTATAAGCATGTTGTAAGATCATAAGTATGATCATTTCAGGCATTTACATTTAACTTAATGCATATAAAATTTTAGGAATAAAATTTATCAATTACATTAATTGGCTAATAAGATATGTAATGTAAAGCTAGAGAAATATTAAGCACTTTACAAATATATTTATATTTACAGGTTATTTTTTTAAAATTTAAATCTAAGTTTCTGTATATTGACATAAATTTTAGTTTATGATTTTAAAATATATCGTGTATTTAAAAATCCAGTGACAGATAATATTTTGTATTACATGTAACAAATGATAGTTGTCATTATATATTCAAAATATGAATGAAATAAAAAAGGTTCATAATAGTTTTGTTTGGTAGATGTTATTAACGTAAACCTAAACAAATATTATATTAAAAAATTTATCTACAACCAAGTATTTTGGTACTATTTCATACTACATATATATATATAAGTGTATGGGGTAAACTATATTTAAAAAAGTCTACTCTTGACAAAAATATGCACAAAATACCAATATAAATTAAACATTTATTTTCTAGAAAATGAATTAAATTAGGACAAAAAAACTTTTTCCTTAGTCCTTTTTATGCATTGATATATGAGAAAATATTTATAGGTACATTTTAATTTAATAAACTATATTAAAGAAAGGGAAAAAGAATGATATATTAGAGAGGAAGAGAGAGAGAGAGAGAAAGAGGGAAGAGAGGAGAATGAGAGAGAGGGAGAGAGAAAGAGGGAGAGAATAGAGGGAGGGATCGAGACATCTAGTTGAAGGAGAAGGAGAGAGAAAAGGAGAGAGAGAGAGTCAGGGAGAGAGAAATGGAGAGAGAGAGAGAGAGAGAGTAAGTGGAGGGAGAGAGAATGGGAGAGAGGGGGCCTGGGGACAATTTGACGGAGAGAGAAAGGGGCGGGAGTGGGAGAGGATGCGGGGTGGGAAAAAAGAAGGGACACACGGCAATGAAGGGGTGAAAACCCACTAATAGTAGTAGTATAGATATTATCAATAAGATGGATTACATAACTAGCAGTAAACAAGACTCACTATAATTTGTGAGAAAATAAGATGAAAGGCTTGATATCGATGAAGGTTGTGCATCATCCAGTTTTTACTACCCAAAAGCATGAAGTCAAGAACAAGGAATAACGGAAGTCTTAACAAAAGAATGCATGTGAATTTATCCAACTTCTAATGAAGAAGAATGGTTACATCACATTTAGAATACGACTCATGCATGAACACTTTTTTCTAAATTACAAAACTTATAAACATGGAACTACACCTTCTATTTTTACTCAAGAGTTTGATGTAGCTTAAATTCAAAGATGATTCTCGTATCTTAGTTTATTTGAATGACTTTCGTGGTATTATAAATCAACTTCACAATATGAAATCGCATTTTGAAATGAAATTTTAGTTTACTACTACTGGCTACTCTTTAAACAGCTAGGAGGTATTTCAAATTTCTCTCAATTTGATTATAAAATACAATGGGAGATATATAGTCAAAAATGACAAAGGTAAAGATAAAATAAAATGTAAGTCCATCCAAATACAAATTCTAAATGTCACCCTTATACGAAGAAAGATCACATCAAGATATTTTGATTCCAACTCAAGACCCAAAAAGAGAGGAGAAGCAATAAAGGAACGACGCTGATAACGATATTGATGTCGTCACAACCGATCATGATTTGCTCAATTACATGGATATGCTTGATGAATCCATGATTATCTACTTTGTCCTTGCATTTTATTAACAAAATTTTAACAAATACATATAAATACTCAAGAATATCACATTCTTGTAAATACAACTCATATTCGTAAGAATGCATCATTAACATCAACATGGATGAGAAAAGAAAAGAAAGAAGAGAAATGAAGGATGTAATTATGTATATATCTACAAACTGGCTCAGAAAATCAAAGTAAATATAGCGATAAAATATATGATTTTTATTAGTTGTGCCCCTCCGAGATATTGCAATATCAGTTATGCCCCTCCCTTTTTGGGAATATCAGTTGCATCCCTGACTTCTTGTCATTCTATCATTTGTGCCCTGACTTTGGAACTCAAGCTTGCTTATTGACTTTGTACATACTTGCAGGCTTTTTATTTTTGTACATGCCTGAACTTTTTTTTTGAAATACTATTCACAGCAGCATTTACATAAGGAGTTTTTCCTCTTGAGCCAGTAGACTATCCCTCTTTTGAAGCTTTATCGCAACCCACAGCCTCCTGTCTTTAGACTTCCTTATCACTGGACAGGTTGGGGTGCACTTCCCTCCCTAGAGGAGGACAAATGTTTCCACTTGTGTGCGTCTCATACCGGCAAATCCAATCCCCTCACCACTCCAACTGAGTTGAGCCATGTGAAAGGTGCAGGTGTCCAAGTTAGGTCATTATCAACAAGAGTCGTGCGTGTGCTCCGAAATACTCTACTTAGGCAATCAAGAATCCATTGAACCAAGTCCCGTGATCCTCAAAGAATTAAGTCAACCAGACCTGAAGTACCTCAAACCCAGTTCCTATAAGGTTCCTGTTATTAGGTAGATTTTAAGGTCCAATCAAGCTCTAATCTCCGGATTTTACTTAGACTTGTTCAACAATCAAACTCAATCCGAAAAATGCTCATGCTATGCAATGCAGAAAATATTTTTGCGATGCAATTTTCAAAGATTTTGAACTTTTTATGGATTTTTTGAAAATATGATGATGATGCATGCAAATGCAGATGCAATTTTTTGTCTTTTTCAAAGAGATTTTTCAAATGTTTTTGGGTTTTGGTTTTGCAAATGTTTTTGGGATTTTTGAAAATAAAAAGTTTTGGCTAAAAACTAGGTGAAAAATATGTACACGGGAGTGCTTCTTATATCTACAAGAAATGGATTTTAAGAATTTACAAGGGTAAGTGATCAATTTTATACATATATATAGGTAATGGATTTTGGTGTGATGTATGTATTCCTCAAACTTATTTGACACAAGCTTTTCACACAATTTTTGAAAACTATAGTCCAAAATAATTTTTACAAACATTTTTGCAAACATGTACACACATTTGAAAATCATTTTGCAAAGGTTTTTTCAAAACAGTATATATAGGTTTTTCAAAACATTTTTGCAACCATTTTTCAAACCATTTGCAAATCATTTTTCAAACATTTTATTTCACACAAAGAAAATAAATTTTACAAACCACACATTTTTACACAGGTTGAAAACATGTAACAAAATATTTTCAAAATAGTTTTCAATAGATGTTCACAAAGTTTTTCAAACTATTTTTCAAACATTTTGCAAAAAACATTTTCACCTGATTTATTAATCAGTATATACAAAAAGAATTTGAGGAATGAAACACCTTTTTATTAAGGAATTTTAATGAATTTTAATGAATTATTAGCCATATTATTAAGAAAATACGAAATTACGAGTTATGGCTAAAGTATATACACAGTATATACGACCCCCCTATACTTAGCTTGAGCTATGTCCTCATAGATCGGAGAGAAAAGAGAAGTCATAACTCGTACTAAGTATAGGCAAGTCTAAAGAATAAATAAATAAAGGAATGGATGAACAAACGAATGAGAAGTCGACCGTCCCCCCTATACTTAGGATCAAATAATCCTAAGTATAGCAGACTGTACACAACGCAGGGAGGGTCAAGGGTGGGAATGAACAGATCGTACTCAGATTGTCTCCCTCTATACTTAGGGTAAGATATCCCTAAGTATAGACAAGAAGAGGAGACAATGGAGAGGATCGAAAAGAATAGAACAACTCGAGGTGCACGCCCCCCTATACTTAGGACAAAGTACGTCCTAAGTATGGAAAACTGTCTACAAGGGCGGCACCTTTTTTGATAGATAAAGAAAATAGAACAGGAAAAGAAGAAAAGAAGAAAAGAAGAAAAATAAATCAAGAGATGAAATAGATCATGGGGATGTACACACCACTCCCCATATACTTAGGGTAGAAGAAGCCCTAAGTATAGGCAACAACAGGAGTGGTGACACGGAACGAAGAATGAACACTCAACTCATCTACCCCTCCTATACATAGGACAAGGTACGTCCTAGGCAAGGCAAACACGAGAAATGGGTAGACGAGCAAAAACGGGAGATGGAAAGAAAGTCACAGGAGAGAATCTACAACATAAATGGGTGATCATCAGAAGGTGGAAAGCAAACCTTCTTGCGGGACCGCTGAGGGATAGTTCTGGTGTAGTGTATGTCGACATCGGGGTCCACAGTGGACGGAGGCCGATCAGGGTCGACACGGTGAAGGCCCTTAGTGGAATCAAAACAGAAAGGGACGAACTGATCGATGGAAGCAGTATGGCTAGGTTCTCCCTTGGTGGTCCTATGATGTGAAGGCACAGACGGGTGAGTGGAAGAAGTACGACTAGGTCCGACCTTGGAAGTCTCGCCGATATCAAAGTGAAATGGGACAAACTCATCATCCTCGGAAGAAGTGTAATCGGAGTCATCCTGCGAGTCCTCGTCCAGGTCAAAATCAAAAGGAACGAAATCATCTGTGGAAGTATACGGACTCTGTTCGTCCTCTATAATCTCAACCGGATCATCTTTCTCATCAAAAGGCCCAAATTTCTGAAGAAAAGCTATCAAATCAACTTCGGCCTCTGGCCCATCAGAATCAACATGGACAGGAGTGGACTCATCAGTGGAAGTAGTCAAAACAGGTCCGTCCTGTCTAGTCTTACATGGGTCATTTGTTTCCTTATGAGGTCTCTCAAAGTAATGGGCAACTTCATAAACATCCTCAATTATTTTGGTATCTGCCCCCTGCTTAAATGGTTCAATCACATAAATACTCTGGATTTCATCAACACATCGCCACACACCAGGAGGAGGATTAGTGAGGTCCATGCTTTCCGACTTCCTCCCCTTTCGGGGGATCCGTCAGGTCTCATTAGTGGTCGCTAAGCAAGTATCTCTAGTAGCATCAGGTCAGTCACAGACCTCAGTGTCAGCTAAGGAAGTATCTCTAGTAGCATCAGGTAGGTCACGGGCCTCAGAGTCAGCTATGATCGGTGAAGGTGCATCAGGTGCATGTCTCTAGTCAACTGTGGGTGTGGTGATCAACACTTCGCTCTCGTCAACAGGACGGAAGCGAATCTCTCCTGATCCATAGTCAACAATTTGATAAATTCAGATTTTGATTGGTCGACACTTTGACTGTGTTCCGTCCTGTTGACTCTTGATTGGTATTTTTGATTGGTCGACACTTCAACCGCTCAAAATGTGTGAATTGTGATCAAGAGTCTACTATGCTATTTTTTTGTGGGTTTTAATTTTTATATATTTTTTTATTTTTAATTTTATATTTTTGTATTTTGATTTTTAATTTACTGTTTTTATATTTTCTTTTTTTTATATTTTATATTTTATATTTTATATTTTCTTTTTCCAATAATTAGAATATATAAGCAATGTAATAAAAGGGAGAAAGAGATATTTATAAAAATAGATAAAAATGTTCAAAAATTAGCAAATAAAGTCTTTTTGGTCTTTTTATATTTTTCTACTGTTTTTGTGATTTTTGGGTAATTTTTAGAATGTTTTTGGTATTTTTAATTGTCAAAATAGAGAAAACAGTAAATAAGAGGCAAGGCTGAAACTTAAATGGAGAAATAAAATGGAAATCAGTAGCAAAAATTTCCCAAATTAATTTTAAATAAAAGGTAACAAAACAAAGAAAATTCAGGAAAAGAAAACACGATTTTTAGATTTTTTATGAATTTTATAAATTTTTATGAAGGTTTTTAGAGTTTTGTGATTTTTAGGAGTTTGGTTTAATAATTTTCAATGATTTTTGGCTGGGAGTTAAAACAAACTAAAGTAGACAAAATATATTTTTTTGGGATTTTTCTGGAGTGTTTTTATATTTTTTATGGATTTTATAAGCTAGACAATGCACAAAATGGATGTTTTTGATTTTTAATAAATAATAAAATGCAATAATTATGAAAAATAAAAATATGATGTTAAACTACTATGCAGCAGAGACTTAAGTTAATTTTTGTAGATTTTTTAGGGTTTAATAGATGCATGCAAAAAATACAAAAAGCATAAGGAAAATACATGTTCGCAAGGGCATTTTAGTAATATAAGAGAAGTCTGAGGGCCTGTACGTAAAATTTCCAAAAACTTAGAACTAATTGAAAATGTTCACGGACTGAATACAAAAACAAAATACTCGAGGGGCTTCTCCTGCAAAAATGCCGTCACATGCGTAAAGCACGTGACTGGCAGGGACGAATCCGCAATATACAAACCTAGGAGGGTGAAGATGCAAAAATCACCAAAGTTTTAAAGGGATACGGACAGTTTAAATGCTAATAAAATATTACAAAATAGTGCGGGGAATAATTTGCAAAATACCCACACAGACGCGGATCCGACGGTGGGCGTGATTTCACTTAAGACACGTGGCATGCGTACACAGCCCGATGCCCCTTCGGATGGAAGACCCTGATTAGATGGATCTGAGTGAAATCGACGGACCAAGGGGATTCTAATCCAACGGCAGCTGTACACCCGACCGGGTGTTCTTGATCCGATGGCTCCAGCGACAGGTTGAAGAACGTGGAAGGAACTCGCACGAGGCGAGTTTGGAATCGTTCTTGCGAGGTTCCTCGGCCCGCTACTGAAGTCCCGTCAGTCCCTATGTGATCCTGCAGCCTCACCGCGTCGTCCAGGTGGCTCAGATGGGTCAGAGGGCCGACGAATGACCCCCAGCCGCTCGAGGAAGCTCCCGCCGACCTGGGACTGATCTCGGGCAAAAAAACGAGGCGCAGATGCCTCTCCTGGGTCCTGCAAGTGTCAAGAAAACGCAGCAGCAAAATGGAATGCAATCCCAGCGTTATTGGCGGAAAGGAAGGCGGATGTAGAGTGTACGATGGTTGCCGGAGCTCAAGAGCTCCGGCGAAGTGTTCGATGGTGGAAACTACAGTAATAAATGCTTAAACAACAAACTAAACGCACAGATTGATGGTTGAAACGATCAGCTAATTAATGGGCAAGAAAAAAGGGACAGAAGATAAGTAAAAACAACCTCAACCGGCCATTTAAACCGGGAGATGAAAGACCTCACGGCCAACGCCGGAGATAGGGGTGGAACGGCCGCGCAAGTCCTCGCCGTGCTTCCCTGAGTTGCTGGAGAGCTTGCTGTCACCAAGCTCTATCCTGAGCTTGCTCAAGAGAGCCAAAAACGAGGTCAAGAGGGGTTCTGGATTCTTATTCAGACCATAACTTTTTATCTGTACATTATTTTTCTGTGAAATCAATTTTGTATTTTTCTTTATAAAATTATCTACAACTTTCATGTACAAAGTTTCTTTATTTGATGTATAAAAAGTGGAACCAAAAATAGGTCCCAAAACGAATAAAGAATGAATAGGAAGTATAGGTATTTTGCACTATATTTTGATCTTATCTCCCCCTACTTTATTCCTTGTCAACCTATTCATCAAGATGCCTAGGTCTCAGGGGTTTTGGGTCATAAAATATTTACAATATTTTATTCTTTTTCTTTTCTTTTATTTATTCTATAATTTTGGCTTTAATTACAGTATTTTATACACTAATTGAGTGCACATGCATGAATGCTAAGATGCTCTATTTAATGCTATTTACATGCATTTGCTAGGGTTTTTGGTGCCAAAATGATAGAATAAAGATGATGAAATGTGGATTCATCATGCCCCTCTGTTACTTTAGCCATCAATGATTTGAACTTAACCATGGTTTTCTCAAATCATGATTTGATTATGAGGGGCATAACCGTCCAACACCAAACTTCCCTCCTCCCATTCATCTCCAGCATGTATGCACTCGAGCTTCGTCTCCACTGCGAGCTCCTCCACCTGCCATGGCACCTCTGCCTCCATGCCCGAGCTCCTTTCTCCGCCCTGAGTTTGTTCCTCTACCCCGCGCCTCTTCGTCTGCCACGTGCTCCTCCCCCTGGCCCAAGTTCATCACTCCGCCCCACGCCTTCCTGACGAGACGCTAAATACGATGATTAATTCGGTCACGTTGTAGCACGTGTACTTAGCGTTTCGGTCAGAACCGAGAGAAGATCTCCGTGAAGAGTGTCTCGGCTTAATTTATATCCCGGGCAAGTCCGGGGTCGAACTCAGGGAGGCAAATGAACAACTTCGGGTTAATTCAAAAACTTAGGTCTATATTTCCACGCGGGTTTTTTTAGATTTTTTTAAATGCAAAGAGGATGCCAAAATGCACAATGTAGGTGAACTAATATACTAAGAAAGCATACAACTTAGCCAAATTAAATTTAATGCCAAATCAGTTCAATTCAGCCAAATTATATTTTTCTTAGAATACTAATCCAGAGATGAACACAAAACATATTGTTTTGGAATTTTAGGACTTAAAATGCAATAATGAAAAATGCACACTTTTTATGGGTATTTTTGCAATTTTTCACACAAACAGTAAGAAAAAATTATGAAAAATTTACTGGAACTAAAACATGATGCAAGGAAGCTACAGTAATATTTTTAGATTTTTTTGACAATTTATGAATTTTTTATGTATTTTTTAGTGAAAACAGAGTGGCAATGAGTAATTAATTTCTATTAAATCCACGTTATCAAATTAGTCAGAGAGAGAATTATCTCAAATAGATATTTTTATGAGCAATCCAGTAGAGTTGAAATTTCGCAAAAAGGATATACGTGGATTAAATTAAAAGTCAATACTAAATTCACTCTACAATTTATTTCAGGCACAATACAACTCTAATGGATGTGAAATTTGGACAGTAAATTAACCACTCTTCAAGACATCACATATAATTTTTGTGGAATTTTTAGAGCAACCGTGTGTGAGATATAATTTTAAGAGCATGGAATGGGTAAAATATATGGATTTTCAGTTAAACAATTTTAATTAATTACCCAAGACTCACAAAAATACAAATAAATACTCAGATGACAGAGAATAAGTTGTTCAACATAATGATATTTTTTATTGAGTAAAAGGACGCCAAAACAAGGTCCAAATCAACACACAAACATAAGAGTCTTTGTGCAATACAGAAATTAAAAAGAAAGCTCAAACATATGCACATGGACTATTTTGTAATTACGGAAACTATACAAAATATTTACATAATTTTTACAATAAAAAGGGGGGGGATCACCTTCTTCTTCCTTTTACAGGGCGATGGCTTTTGCAGGTGAACCCAACTGGAGACGTGGTCGGCGCAGCCGCGCGGCGGCGCCGCGGAGGACGAGGGGGCGCGGAGGTGCGACGGAGGGATCGGCGGTCGCGGGGAGGTGGTGGGGCGGCCGCGCGTGGGCGCGGGTGAGAGATGACGGCGGCGTCGGGTCTGGAGGCCGGTGGAGGCGGCGGTGGCGGCGTGAGGCCGCGCACGAGGGGGGGGGCGCAGAGCGGCGGGCGGCGCGCTGAAGGGAAAAAGGGCGGTGGGCGGCGTAGCCTGCCCTTGGAGGAAGGGGACGGCGGTTGAGGGAGATGGGGGGGCGGCGGCGGTGGGCTGGGGCCGCTGCTCCCTCCGTTGTCTTTTTTTTATTTTTTTTAATTTTTTTGAACTTTTTTTACTGCTGTAATAAAAAGGGTTTTTTTTGTTTTACTTTTTTTTATATTTTTTTAATTTTGTTAATACAGGGAATGAACATGATGGGGAGAAAAAAAAATATGATGATGGTAATATGATGGAGTAGAACAAATGGAAGATGATGTGTGGTGCTATGATGAACTAAAAAAATGCAAAAATGACAAGATGATAAAATGAAGGTAAAATTTACCTAAGATGAACGCGATCGCCTATGGAGTGCTCTCGTGAGCACGGTCTTCATTCAAATCGCCGGCGTGCGATGAGCTCGAGCAGCGCGCGGTTGCGGCTGCGATGTTGGCCAAAAAGCCAACGGATCTCACCGGAGAGAGGGCCGTCGTCGCTCGACCGCGGTTGCGTCGCTGTCACCGATTCAACTCTGGGAACTTGGCACATAAAGATGGATCAAAAGCAAATATGAGGAGAATGACATGTATATAAAGAGAATGGGATGAGAGGTTATTAAAGTGGTGGAGTTGAATGGGAGGTTGTATTATTAATGGAGTTGAATGGGAAGTTGGGAAAAAATGATGGAATAATGGAGTTGAATTGGTGGTTATTGTAGAGAATGTAAAATAAAATAAATAAATAAATAAAATAAAGTTGGCTACTTTATTTACAATAAAATAAAAAGAGAAGAGAAATGGTGGATAATTTACAAGGGAGGACAAACAACATGTATACATTTTTTACTTTTCTAATACGTAATTTTTTTATCTTTTTAATAAGAGATATTTACAACGAGAAAATACAATAAAATAGTATAATTAAAATACAACACAAGTATGATTTTTTTGTATTTTTAGTAATTAAGAAAGATACACTAAAAATTATAGAAAGAATGCATATATACATGGTATACAATGTACATCTAGGTCCCAAAACCCAACTTTTGCAAATGAGCTCCGATTTTAATGAAACCACTTCCGTTGGATAGATAATTTTCTAACTTGAACTTTAAAAGTGAGTTTGGTGAATTTGGAGTTCATACGGAGCGGGAATTTAGCTTGGAAGTTGGACTTTATGGCTTTTTCCTCTTTGGGATCTAGGAGCATTTATTTGAGATGAAATTTGTTTTGTATTTTTGTATTTTTATATACATTTTTATAAACAAGTTAGAGGAAGAATTAGGCAAAAAGGAGTTGAAATGAAATTATTAAAAATACATGAAGTTTTGGGCTATTTACATGTATAAAACTCCTTTATTTTTGCGCCTTTTTATTGTTAATTCATTTTGTACAATCTTATATATAATAATTAGTGTATTTTATTTACAAGAGATATTTTGTTAATTTATTGATTTTATGGACATTTATTTGGGATTTTACTCGGGGATTTTGCTAAGATCAAGATACTGCGATGATGAATCGCGGATTCATCACCCCCTATACTTAAACTTTGCTAGTCCTTGAGCAAATAAAGAATGAATAAGTTGGGTTAACCCCTGATTGTGCATGTGAATACAAGACTTGATCCGTTCAAGAACTCTCGGTTTTAGAGATCCTAAAATTCTAAGCTGAACCAAGCTCTAGTCAAAAGGTACCCAATTCCCCTAATCAGCAGGCTCTCTTTGTATACGTATATATAAGGGATATGACTTTAAGTGTTGACCGCAGTTACAAGAGTAGAGTCACAACGTCACCCAAGGTTCCAGTCCAAGAGACTCTCCTATGGACCCGATCCTCAACACTAGGGAATAAACCATTTCTTGCATCCAATTCACCGTCTCTTTAGTTGTCAGACTTGAAAGTGTAGATGGAAGGCCAGTTGATGGAGGGCATAGGATTGTGTCATTTCTTCTCTCCCTCTCATTGGAACAAGGATCCTCTCAAGTGCCTTATTACGCAACACATTTTTTTGGTGTTGATCAGTGCGTCCGTCAAGAGAAGTTGGAGTCGTCTGCACTTGTTTTCCTGGGAGTACATCGGGGTGTGCCTTTTTTGAGTACCTATCGTACCTTCTACACCCAGACTTGTAGCATTTACGATGCAGAGCCCTTTTTTGGTGCAAGCCCGACTCCTGGTCCTAATAGCGGTGGTCCAAGTGGACACTTTGAAATGGTTGGGAGCGCTCGCCTTTGGTGGAAGCTCTTTTGATAATTGACTTGGTGTAATGAGAGATTTTCTTTGACATTTCATTGCTTGGTAGTATTTTTGGCTAGCTCCACTGCTTTTACCAAGAGTTGGCGCACACTGATCAACATTTTTTTTATTTTATCACACCCTGGCACATAGGTAAATATCAAGAGATAGTACAAGAACCATGTTCTCATACTGGCTAAATGTGCTGACACTGAGGTTTCATGAAGCCTTCATTGATTTTATCCCATCCTCGAGCATCATCAAATCAAGTCCAAACTCAAATCCCTCATCCCAGTTCCTCAAGTGAAATTTCAACTCATCTCATCATAACTGCAGTCGTGTCCGTGAGGTGCTGATCATATTCTTAAGGTAGAGACTAAGCATGCAATATAGCACACAAATCTTTCAAACTAGGGAAATGTGAATAATTAAGTCAAGGACCCTAATGACTAAGGCTGGTTAACTCAAAATCTCAAGACCTCATAAATCAAGTGTTCTTGAACATCACTAGTCTTGTGTGAAAGTGAATTGTGTCAGGGATTAAACCAACTTATTAGGTAATTTTTTTTAGTTTTTGTTTTTCTTAGTTTTTTTGAATTTTTTTTATTGTTTTTTGTTGTTTTGTTTTTTTTAAGTTTTAGAAAAAGTTTTTTTTTGTTTTTTTAAAGAAAAAGTTTTTTTTTTCAAAAAGGGTTTTTTTGTTTTGTTTTGTTTTTTTTTTGACAAACAAAGGCAAAGAAGTTTTTTTTGTTAGAAAAGTTTTGCTTTTTTTTCAAGAGGTTTTTTTTGGAAAAAGATAGGTGAATAAGAAAAGACTTTTTTTTTGAAAAAGTTTTTTTAGCAAAAGAGGATTTTTTTTTGAAAAGTTTTTTTAAGCAAATAAAGATTTTTTTATCCACCCCATAATTATTGTATAATATATACAAAAAATACGTGAAAGTACGAGGTATCGGTAAAGTATATATGTAATATATACACGCCCCCCTATACTTAGCTTGTGCTATGTCCTCATGGCACTAGGTGACAAAAAGACATAGCTCGTACTAAGAGTAGGAAAGCTAAAATAATAAAATAATAAATAGTATAGAAGAAAATCCGCCCCCCTATACTTAGGCTCTGGACAGCCTAAGTGTAGAAGAAGAGCAAAAAAAATGAGGCGGACGAGGTCAAGAGAAGAAATGATGAGTAAATACACATGGCGGGCATCGGTCCCCCCTATACTTAGGCTTTGGTCAGCCTAAGTATAGGACAAGAGTAAGTGTGAGAACCGATGTGATCTCAAGAATATACAAAGAAGGGAGAATATGCACAAGAGTGATTGAATCTTCTAAGATGTTGAATCTTGATGCTGCATCTTCATGAAGAGTAATAAGATGTATCTGCTCTGTGCTTACTCTGTATGAAGTTGATGACCTCGACTTGGACTAACTGCTCTTTGGAATCAACAAAATACTTCAACAGTTGTCCATTCACCACATGAGATTGTGCACCATCTGTGAGATCAGCTATCTCTACACTTCCATTCTCGTGCACTTTCTTAACCACAAAGGGACCCGTCCATTTAGATTTGAGCTTCCCATGGAACATCTTCAACCTGGCATTGAACAACCATACCTTTTGTCCAGGGACAAAGTCTTTGCACCTAATGTGCTGATCATGCCATCTCTTTACTTTGTCCTTATAAATCAAACTGTTGTCATATGCCATGTTTCGGATTTCCACGAGCTCGTTCAAGTTCAAGTCTCGACAAAGCTTCCCTAGGTGACAACTCCAATTAATCTTCTTAATTGCCCATTCAGATTTATGAATCAATTCTGCGAGCAAATGGCATGGCTTGTCATAGAATGGTGAAGTACCCAATGGTGTCTTGTAGGCTGTCCTATAGGCCCACAGAACTTGGTCCAAGAGCTGAGACCAGTTCTTCCTATCGGGACGAACTAATTTCTGCAAAATACTCTTCACCTCTCTGTTCGAAACCTCTGCCATGCCGTTGGACTGTGGGTGGTAAGGACTAGTAACTCTATGCTCAAATCCATAGTCCTTAGCTAAAGATCTCATATCTCGATTCACAAAGTGGCTACCCCCATCAGATATCAAAACTTTTGGCACCCCGAACCTAGCAATAATATAATCTCTCACAAACTTACAAACAGTCTTGCTGTCTGCGGTTCGGGTTGGGACAGCCTCCACCCACCTGGATAAATAATCAACCGCCAACAATATGTACTCATGTCCTTGGCTGTTGGGAAAGGGACCCATAAAATCTATGCCCCATGCATAAAAAACATCACAAATAATCATCGGTTGCATAGGCATCTCATCTCTCTGTCCAACTGTCCCTCCCATCCTTTGACAAATCGGGCACGACCATACAAAATCAATGGCATCTCTAAACAAGGTCGGCCAATACAATCCACATTGAAGTACTTTGTGAGCGGTTCTCTTTCCCGAATGGTGTCCTCCAGCCTCAAGTGAATGATAATATGTGAGGACACTATGGTATTCCTCCTGAGGAATACACCTTCTCCAAACACAATCCGGTCCTTCGAAGAAAAGGAAAGGATTGTCCCAGTGGTATCTCCTCGAATCCGACTTCAGTCGATCAATGCTGCTCCTAGCCCAACCATGGGGAACCTGCTTGGAGATAAGATAGTTCACCATGTTGGCATACTACGGGAGTGAGTCAATAACACAAATTGACTCATCTGGGAAGGTCTCTCTAATTCGCTCATGATCAGGAGAATCCTTAAGTTCAATCCGAGAAAGATGATCAGCCACAACATTCTTCACTCCAAGTTTATCTTTAATCTCCAAATCAAATTCCTGGAGGAGTACAATCCACCTAAGAATACGCGCCTCCACGTCCTTCTTTTCCATTAAATAACGAATTGCTGTGTGATCTGTGTAAATTATCACCTTAGAGCCCAAAATATATGATCTGAACTTCTCGAGGGCCCATACTACTGCGAGCATTTCCTTTTCAGTCACTGTTTAATTTTTCTGTGTAGGATCTAAAACTTTGCTCGCATAGTGAATCGCAAACGGAATCCCCTCTCGTCGTTGTCCTAGTACAGCTCCTATAGCGAAATCTGAAGCGTCAGTCATGATCTCAAAGGAGAGAGACCAGTCAGGAGCTTGTAGGGTAGGCGAGGTACAAATCTTCCTCTTCAAGAGCTCAAAGGCCTCCAGACACCTGTGATCTACAACGAACTCTATGTCTTTCCCTAAGAGCTCAGTCAGTGGGCGGGAGATCTTTGAAAAATCCTGAATGAATCTCCTATAGAATCCAACATGCCCTAAAAATGACCGCACTGACTTTACGTTGGTAGGTGGATCGAGTTTCTTGATCACCTCCACCTTGGCAGGGTCAACCTCCATTCCCCTTTTGGAGATGACATGCCCCAACACGATACCCTCTGTCACCATAAAGTGACTCTTCTCCCAGGAGAGTACCAGATTCACCTCTCTACACCTCGTGAGGACTCGGTCCAAGTGCGCTAAACATGTATCAAAAGAATCACCATGGAACGAGAAGTCATCCATGAACACTTCCAGGAAATCTCCCACCATCTCGGCAAATATGGCTATCATGCACCGCTGAAATGTGCCCGGGGCATTGCAGAGCCCGAATGGCATGCGCCTGAAAGCATAAGTGCCGAATGGACATGTGAATGTGGTCTTTTCCTGGTCCTCAGGGGCTATGGCCACCTGGTTGTAGCCTGAGTACCCGTCAAGAAAATAGAAGAACTCTTTCCCTGCGAGTCTCTCCAAGATCTGATCAATAAAAGGCAAGGGAAAGTGATCTTTCTTGGTCGCAGTATTCAGGCGCCTGTAGTCGACACAGACGCGCCACGACGTGGGTACTCGTATCGCGATCTCTACCCCCTCCTTGTTGGTGACCATTTGAATTCCCGACTTCTTCGGGACAACATGAAATGGGGCCACCCACTTGGAGTCAGAAATAGGGTATATGAACCCTGCCTTGCACCATTTCTCAATTTCTTTCTTTACTACTTCCCGTAGATTGGGGTTAAGTCTCCTCTGAAACTCACGGGAAGGTCTCACGTTATCCTCAGTAAAAATGTGGTGCGAGCAGAGAGCGGGGTTGATACCCACGAGATCCGACACTGTCCAGCCTATTGCTTTGTGGTTCCTCTCTAAGACCTCTAACAACCTAGACTCCTGTTCTAAAGTCAAGTCTGAGCTAATGATGACATGATATCTCTTTTTGGGTCCCGCAAGAAAGGCATACTTAAGTGTAGGAGGTAGTGATTTCAGTTCTGGCAATGTGGTATCATCAAGCAGATCTGGCTGAACTGAATCTGAATCTGGTTCCGTGCTACATGAAGGTGGGCTAATCTGAGTAGTACTCACCACCAAATCAGAAGTATCGGGAGTCGGATCGTCAAAAGTATCCAAACAATCGGCAAAAGCCACGTCCGACTCGTCATCTATATCCCATGATTGTTCCAAAGAGGATGGAACTGACAGATCCGGATGGATCTCTATGTCATCATGAGAATAGGTTGATGCATCTCTAGTAAGATCAGACAACACCTGGCAAACTGCATCATGCACTATATCCTCTCCAGATGAAAGGGTCTCGCTCTGTCCTGAAGGACTCTGTCCCCAAATCCCAACTGTGCTAATCAAATTGCAGTCTGCCTCTGAAGATGAGTACTCTGTGCTACTCTCTGAATCGGGTCGCTGACACTTGGTTTGCTTCATCTCAAGGTTCACTTCTCCGCCTGGAGAACGAAACTTCATCATTCACGTACCATAATCGAAAGCTGCGCCTGCGGTCCTAAGGAAGGGTCGCCCGAGAATGATCTGAGATTCTCTCCAATGATTGGGGGTCTCCATGTCCAAGACTGTGAAGTCCACCTGATAGTTCTGGCCCTCAATCGAGATAACGACGTTCTTCACTTCTCCCTTAGGTCTCTTCACTGAACGATCTGCGAATTGGAGTAAAGCTCTAGATTTACGAAGTGGTCCCAACTCCAATTTCTGATATAAGGCTAAGGGAAGTAAGTTGATCGAAGAACCGTTATCTAAGAGTGTGCGTGCAAACGCAATGTCGTCAATACAACTCTCCACATAGTGAGCACCCATGTCTCTCTTTTTCTTTGGCAAAGTCTGATTCTTGAGACAATAGGTTGTGGCTACTGATAAGACATGTGTCTTTATATTTCGGTTGTCTTTCTTCCTGCTAACCCTTCTAGGTGTGCATCTCACCTTAAGGTATTTTTGGAAGGCAGGATGGTTAGCCACATATTCATCAAATGGCACCTTAACTGTGATGTTTTCTTTACAAAACCGTGCCATATCGGGGTCATCTTTCTGAATCTTTTTGATGCGCTTTCCTGCCGTAAGAGCACGGGGGAAAGGGATTGAAGCTAGGGAAACAGAGGATGAAGATTCTGAATCATGAACTGAAAGATCATTCTTTGACTTAACGGAAACAGAGTTCTTCATACAAGAATCTTTTTGATGCAACATGGAATCGAAATCAAAACTATCTACTAAAGGTTGTGGAATAGAAGCTGGAGTGGTATCTGCCACAACCGGAGATGCAAGGTCCTCCGTAGACTCAGAAGAATATCCATGCTGACGATGCTGCATGCGTGCTCTCCTCCTCCTCTCGGCTCCCTGAGTATAAATCCTCGAATGGTGCTGATGGAGCTCTGAAATATGATGCCTCTCCTCCTCGTCCTCTGAAGACTCCTCAGGTAGAGCTCCAGAGATGCCCCTCCTCGTGTCCCTCGCCCGGTCAGGTACGACCACGGTCCTTCTGCTCCTGAGTGACATGTGGTTAGCCTCATCACACGAAAGAATCTCATGTTCAGATTTAGGAGATGCTGAATAGTATACCTGACCAAAGTACTGCTGAGAACTAGAACGGTTCAGGCTATTTGGGTTAGCCTGAACTTGGGCTGGGATCGAGGTAGAGGGTGCAGTCTGCTCGTCTCGCCATCTGGACAGGCGGTTGACATCCACCCGTAAGTCCTGAACCTCGTTCCTGTAGGAACGTAGCTCGTCGAGTATCTGCTGCTGAATATCCACGGGACTAGACGATGAAGGAAGTGGATAAGACTGGGAAGAAGAATGGGAAGATTGGCCCTGCTGGCCAGTGTACTGTCTTTGCTGCTGCTGCTGAGGTTGCGGGCCCTGCTGGCCTGTCTGGTAATGGCCCTGTCGGCCATACTGCTGGTACTGCTGCCTCTGCTGCTGGGGTGGATGGAATCCAGGGCTCTGCTGTGAAGGAGGTGGTGCGAGGTGAATGCGGTGTTGTGAAAGGTCGGGGGACGCTGATAGGACTGTCGGTCTCCCGTACTTCCCTGCCTGGCATGGTCCTAAGTATACCATATCCCATTCACCTCCCAAACTGGTGGAGGCTCCTCCTGAACTGTCTCTGCTACTGGAGGTGGCTGCTGGAAAGAATGGGTGTAGGATTGGTCCTGCTCCCACGGCTGGGGTTGCCTTGACACCAACTGCTCCTGAACATGGTGAACTCGGTATACGGGAGCAGAGGGTGCAGTCACGGCGGGTATCCTTATCTTAGATACCTTCTCAGTCAACTCCTCCATCTGTTTTGGAAGTTTAGAGACGCTCCGATCTAACTCATCAATCCTCATGTCGATCTTCTCGACTACAGTAAGCTTGTCAGCAAAGAGTCCCATGCTAGGCATCACGTCCTGAGAGAGATCGACTACAACTGCTTTTCCCCCTCTAGATGAGAGTGAACTGGGGGATGGTGTATAGGCCCTGCTGGCCATCTGTGAGCGGCTAGTTTCGGCCATCTGCTCGAATACCCTCCAAACGGTATCCGCTCCTCGTGATGTATAGCTGCCTCCACAGGCAGCGCTCACTAAACCATGCATCTCAGGGTTGAGTCCAGTGAAAAATGATTGGACCAAGATGTTATCATTTAGCCCATGACAGGGACACTTCTGAGGATGTCCTTGAATCTTTCCCAAGCATCACAAAAAGCTTCATGGGGTAATTGGGCAAAACTCGTAATGCGCATCCTCATCTTGTTAGTTCTACTCAAAGGGTAGAACTTCTTCAAAAATAGGTCCTTGAACTGGGAATATGTGGTGACGGCGATCCCAAGATTCTTTACCCAGTAATCAGCTTTTCCACCCAAGGCAAATGGAAGGGCTTTGAGCCAAATATAATCCTGTCTAACATTATTATGTTTGAGGTTAGCACAGATGAGCTCAAAGTCCCTTAGGAATGCATATGGCTCCTCAGAAGCATTCCCATCAAAATGTGGCAGCAAGTTTAAAAAATGCGGCTTCAATTCAAAGTCAACAGTGGGTTCAGCCGGACTCAAGTAGTTATGAATTTGATATTGTCCGGGGTTATACGCCGCATCCATTGGTAGTTGGACCCCAACATTTAACTGTCCCAACTGAGCTCTCAGTAATGCTTGTTGCTGCTCAGATGCAATTAATCGGGCAAGTATCATTTTCATTGGGTCTTCATGGTTCTTTTCTTCCTCTTCTTTCTTCTTTGGCATTTTACTCGAATCTTCTTTATGTCCTGAATCAGCAATGTTTTCTTGATTAGAAGAGGATTTATGAATCATGATATTCTCACCAAGGCGATGGTCTTCCTCGGTGAGGTGGGAAGAGAGAAATGGAATGGTTTGAGAGTAACCATCCCGAGAGTGAGTGATCCTGAGCTCAAGAGGGTCATGAGTCCAGGTTGGTCCAAGTTGCGCTTGGACCTTTGAAGACGTAGTTTTTGAAGGGTTCAACGAGAGATTCGCAAAGTCCGAATAAATATCCCCCCAATAAGTCATCTTCGATGTCAAAAGAACCGATCAGATCACAATAGTCAATGAGGCACTAGTTCTACGGTGCACGTAAATGTGCGGAGTGAACTCACACAATACAAACGCAATTCAAACCCTCAATTTCACCAACTCAACACGTGATGGCCGTAAGAGTTCGGCCGATTTATCTGGTCAATTTTAGTTGGTGAGAATACAATCTTGGAAAGATTAACGAGCTGTTAGGTGCCCGTATTCTCCTACAGACTGGCCCGGTTCTTACGACTAGTTTGACCTACTTTCAGCCAGTATAGGAGTAAGTACGGACCGTATAAATACGGCTACCCGTTCCTTGAGGACTAATGCGTCCTCTAAACCTCCCACTCTGCTAAGGAAGTCCGGGCCGTTTAAATACGGCTACCCGTAAATCCTCACTGAAAAGTAGCTAATCGCCTAAAAAGAAAGAACCAGTAGTAAGTAAGAAATCCAGACTTGGCTCTATCCTAGGGTCGTCTCTCTCTCACTTGCAATTAAAACAAACAATGAGGGCTTTATGCACCCGAGAACAAGGGTTCTTTTTATTCCAATTAATTAGATCGACCTGCTCAATTCAGTCCCAATTTTAGAGTTAGGTTATCACTTGAAATTTATGTGAACACACAAGCACGTCTACCGTTCAGTCCCAATTTCCCTTTGACCTTAAGTTGTAAAACAAGAGGGGAATCGGAAATCAGAATGCAAACGAGAAACTATGATGCATGCTCAGAAGGAGGTATACTTACAGTGAATCCCAGCACTCTTCATGCGTTATGCAGAACAGAATTTATAAATATTACACTAAATGCATGCAGATCGAGAAAACCACACCTAAACAATATACTATTAGCGGGGAAGAATTGATTGAATTTGAGCTAAGTAGTATGTGTCTATGTGCATCTCATTATGAATCTTATAAGATTAGTGAATCTTCTAAGATAAGTGTGGCCTAAATTACGATGGGCACAAACAAATTTGATTCCATACTATCGTGTGCATGATCCTAAATTTCGCCACTCAAGTCGAGCCCCACCCTCTCCGGAGAGTGAAACACACCACAAATAATGTCTAAGTCTTTTTACATGCGCGAGCTCTCAAACAAGAGCCGCTATAAAGAGGAAGCTACCTAAATAGTTACAACAATTATTACAAAAAGTTCTCTCAAAAATAAATAGTTCTCCTCGCACTTCAGCAGTCAACTCGCGTCGCGTCCGTCGACATCCGATGCACTCCAAGTCCACCGGGCCCTCGCAAGGAAAATGAGATTTATATTAGAGAGATAAACAACAAGATATATACAAAAATATAAAGAGAAATAATTGCAAAAAAATGGAATAAATACGAGTGGCTCGGGGGTCAGACTACCCGAGTAAATGAAAATCTAAATCTAAAATTTTAAACTAATCCCTAAGCCGTTTGCCTCCCAGGCAACGACGTCATCTGACGAGACGCTAAATACGATGATTAATTCGGTCAGAACCGAGAGAAGATCTCCGTGAAGAGTGTCTCGGCTTAATTTATATCCCGGGCAAGTCCGGGGTCGAACTCAGGGAGGCAAAGGAACAACTTCGGGTTAATTCAAAAACTTAGGTCTATATTTCCACGCGGGTTTTTTTAGATTTTTTTTAATGCAAAGAGGATGCCAAAATGCACAATGTAGGTGAACTAATATACTAAGAAAGCATACAACTTAGCCAAATTAAATTTAATGCCGAATCAGTTCAATTCAGCCAAATTATATTTTCCTTAGAATACTAATCCAGAGATGAACACAAAACATATTTTTTTGGAATTTTAGGACTTAAAATGCAATAATGAAAAATGCACACTTTTTATGGGTATTTTTGCAATTTTTCACACAAACAGTAAGAAAAAATTATGAAAAATTTATTGGAACTAAAACATGATGCAAGGAAGCTACAGTAATATTTTTAGAATTTTTTGACAATTTATGAATTTTTTATGTATTTTTTAGTGAAAACAGAGTGGCAATGAGTAATTAATTTCTATTAAATCCATGTTATCAAATTAGTCAGAGAGAGAATTATCTCAAATAGATATTTTTATGAGAAATCCAGTAGAGTTGAAATTTTGCAAAAAGGATATACGTGGATTAAATTAAAAATCAAGTACTAAATTCACTCTATAATTTATTTCGGGCACAAGACAACTCCAATGGATGTGAAATTTGGATATAAATTAACCACTCTTCAAGACATCACATATAATTTTTGTGGAATGTTTAGAGCAACCGTGTGTGAGATATAATTTTAAGAGCATGGAATGGGTAAAATATATGGATTTTCAGTTAAACAATTTTAATTAATTACCCAAGACTCACAAAAATACAAATAAATAAGCAGATGACAGAGAATAAGTTGCTCAACATAATGATATTTTTTATTGAGTAAAAGGACGCCAAAACAAGGTCCAAATCAACACACAAACATAAGGGTCTTTGTGCAATACAGAAATTAAAAAGAAAGCTCAAACATATGCACAGGGACTATTTTGTAATTACGGAAACTATACAAAATATTTACATAATTTTTACAATAAAAAAGGGGGGGAAATCACCTTCTTCTTCCTTTTGCTGGGCGATGGCTTTTGCAGGTGAACCCAACTGGAGACATGGTCGGCGCGGCCGCGCGACGGCGCCGCGGAGGACGAGGGGACGCGGAGGTGCGACGGAGGGATCGGCAGCCGCGGGGAGGTGGTGGGGCGGCCGCGCATGGGCGCAGGTGAGAGATGACGGCGGCGTCGGGTCTGGAGGCCGGTGGCGGCGTGAGGCCGCGCTCGGGGGGGGGGGGGGGGGGGCGCAGAGCGGCGGGCGGCGCGCTGGAGGGAGGAAGCGCGGTGGGCGGCGCCGCCTGCCCTTGGAGGAAGGGGACGGCTGCTGAGGGAGATGGGGGGCGGCGGCGGTGGGCTGGGGCCGCTGCTCCCTCCGTTGTCTTTTTTTTTTAATTTTTTTAATTTTTTTGAACTTTTTTTACTGCTGTAATAAAAAGGGTTTTTTTTGTTTTACTTTTTTTATATTTTTTTAATTTTGTTAATACAGGGAATGAATATGATGAGGAGAAAAAAAGTGTGATGATGGTAATATGATGGAGTATAACAAATGGAAGATGATGTGTGGTGCTATGATGAACTAAAAAAATGCAAAAATGACAAGATGATAATATGAAGGTAAAATTTACCTAAGATGAACGCGATCACCTATGGAGTGCTCTCATGAGCACGGTCTTCGCTCAAATCGCCGACGTGCGATGAGCTCGAGCAGCGCGCGGTTGCAGCTGCGATGTTGGCCAAAAAGCCAACGGATCTCACCGGAGAGAGGGCCGTCGTCGCTCGACCGCGGTTGCGTCGCTGTCACCGATTCAACTCTGGAAACTTGGCTCTCCTCACATAAAGATGGATCAAAAGCAAAATTGAGGAGAATGACATGTATATAAAGAGAATGGGATGAGAGATTATTAAAGTGGTGGAGTTGAATGGGAGGTTGTATTATTAATGGAGTTGAATGGGAAGTTGGGAAAAAATGGTGGAATAATGGAGTTGAATTGGTGGTTATTATAGAGAATGTAAAATAAAATAAATAAATAAATAAAATAAAGTTGGCTACTTTATTTACAATAAAATAAAAAGAGAAGAGAAATGGTGGATAATTTACAAGGGAGGACAAACAACATGTACACATTTTTTACTTTTCTAATACATAATTTTTTTATCTTTTTAATAAGAGATATTTACAACGAGAAAATACAATAAAATAGTATAATTAAAATACAACACAAATATGATTTTTTTGTATTTTTAGTAATTAAGAAAGATACAATAAAAATCAAAGAAAGAATGCATATATACATGGTATACAATGTACATCTAGGTCCCAAAACCCAAATTTTGCAAATGAGCTCCGATTTTAATGAAACCAATTCCGTTGGATAGATAATTTTCTAACTTGAACTTTAAAAGTGAGTTTGGTAAATTTGGAGTTCATACGGAGCGGGAATTTAGCTTGGAAGTTGGACTTTATGGCTTTTTCTCTTTGGGATCTAGGAGCATTTATTTGAGATGAAATTTGTTTTGTATTTTTGTATTTTTATATACATTTTTATAAACAAGTTAGAGAAAGAATTAGGCAAAAAGGAGTTGAAATGAAATTATTAAAAATACATGAAGTTTTGGGCTATTTACATGTATAAAACTCCTTTATTTTTACGCCTTTTTATTATTAATTCATTTTGTACAATCTTATATATAATAATTAGTGTATTTTATTTACAAGAGATATTTTATTAATTTATTGATTTTATGGACATTTATTTGGGATTTTACTCGGGGATTTTGCTAAGATCAAGATACTGCGATGATGAATCGCGGATTCATCACCTCCCCTCCATGCCCGAGCTCCTCCCCTCCATCCCGGGACCCCCTCTCCCTCCCCAGCTCATCCACTTCTCCCCAGCTTAGCAAGACACCTCCACCTCCTCGACGATGACACACATGTCCTCTTTGCCTCCCCACTCCTGCAGATGCATGTCTTCACTACGATAAGCCATGCGTACTCCTAGAGGGTGGAGGGAGGCGGGGCTAGGGCGGGGCGGGGAGGGGGCGGGGCTGGGGTGTTGGAGTATGCACTGGACCTAGAGGGGGATGGCCAGTTGAGGAGCAAGGCCTTGAGGGGGAGGGGCAGAGGAGGAGGAGGGCTTGGATGGGGAGGGGCAGCAGAGGAGGATGGGCACTGGGGGAGGAGGAGGGCCTCGAGGGAGAGGGCGGTGGAGGAGGAAGGGCGGAGGAGGCGAGCTTGGAGGTGGAGGGGAAACAGAGGAAGAGGGGCAGAGGAGGAGGAAGTCCTAAATGGGGAGGGGTGGTGGAGAAGGAGGGGAGGGGTGACCGCGGTAGAGGGCCTGGTGGGGGAGGGGTGGCGGCGAAGGATGGCCTGGAGGCGGAGGGACGACGCCGGGCATACCTGGAGGAGGAGTGTCAGTTGGTGGAGGAGCTCAGGCATGGAGGGGAGGGTCGGCTGCTGGATATGACCACCCTTCAATTTTTAATTAATTACCATTATGTCCCCAAAGTTAACGGTCGTTTAGAATTAGGATTGATTGCAACTAACCTGAGGGGCATAAGTAATCATTGTGGAAGAAGTAAGGAGTTGAACTGGTATTCCAAAAAGGGAGGGGCATAACTGATATTGCAATATCTCGGAGGGGCACAACTGATAAAAACCCTAAAATATATCTACAAACTAACCTAAAGACCACGCCGGTCTAACTTGGTCGATAAATAAATAAAGTAAAAAGAGATAAACGAAATATATAAAAAGTTGATTTGTATATAGATGAGCAAACAGAACATATCTATATATTTATATTTCAATATCTTTTTGAGTATATATTTTTCATTATGTTTATACATATATATATATATATATGTATAATACAACAATATCTATATTAAAATTCACAATACTTTTTAAAACAAATCCAACTCCAAATTGAGTTTATTCACTTTTAGAGTTTTTGCCATAAAATTATCTAAATAATTGGTTTGAAGTTAAAAGAACATAGTTTGGGGAAAGTACGTTTAGGGGCACTTATTGTAGTGAATACATCTGAAATATTGTTTAATATATTTATATAGAATTATAGTGTCTTTTAATATGGATTTACTTTTGATTACTTTCATAGTAATGCAGTTTTATAAATTTAAAAACCCAACTAAAATAAATTAAAAAATCCTCGATCTAACTCATGCATACAAACTATCTAATATACTTTATATTATTAAGTTTATACGCTAATTAATTATAAACTAAAAATACTTAAAATTTATTATACTTTCGTAATATAATACTATATGTACACATATAAAGAAATGAACAATTTATTTTATTAATTATGTAAGTATATTACATCTCTAAATTAAGTAAACTCTACACAAATCGCTTGAAAAAATAGTCTTCGTAAAAAAGATAATGTCATATTTTTTTCAAGCAACTTTTATTTTTGGAGTTTTTTTTTATTTCAAGTCCATTGCTACTCATTATGTATTTTCAATTTTTATTGATTTTTTTGGGTTTTTTTATCAGTTGTGCTCCTCTGAGATATTGCAATATCAGTTATGCCCCTTCCTTTTTTGGAATATCAATCGTGCTCCTACATTCTTATAAAATTCACAGTTCTGCCTTCTGTTAAGGTAAAATAGGGGCTTAACCGATATTATTAAAGGGCAGAACCGTGAATTTCGTAAGAAGATAGGGACACAACTGATATTCCAAAAAAGTGATGGACATAATTGATATTGCAATATCTCAGAGGGACACACCTGATAAAAACCCATTTTTCGTATGACATCACATGACCTGTCGCATTTCTAGGTGGTGGAGCCTACAAATTCCAATCTTCATATTTTTCCGGTCTCTGCACCAAATGACCTCCCACTAATCTTAACTACTACCGATTAGTCCACCTGCCTCGCTAGCATTTTCATTTACCTAACGTCCTTCTCTTGAGTTCTATATCAGCCATCAACCTCCATTATAAATGTTATTTTCCTTTTTCATACCTTCTTTAAACACCTACCAGAGAATAAATGATAATGATACATAAGGATATGAGGCATTGAGGAGAATAATTTGAGGTGTTACAGAGGTTTCCCAAGCCTCTACATTATGCAATCTAGGCACATCTCATTGACAACTTACTTGAGATTAGGATTCAACCTCCGTTGAAACTCGTGGGACATCTCATTGTCTTCATTTATATAGATATGGTATTACCGTGTATGTAGAGAGAGAGAGACCACTAATACCATGTTGATCCGATATTGTCCAACTTACTGCCATACCAGCTTTCTCGAGAATCTCTATTAAGTAAGATTATTGGCCATCAGTGACCTCTAAGCTAATGATGACATGAAAATGGTTGTCTGCACTCATAAGTAAGGCACGCTTAAGGTTTGGAGGTAAGGTCTTGAGCTCTAGTATTGTATAATCTAGAGTTATGGCTATAACTATTGCAAAACTGTATGGTGGCACAATGTCGATCAGAAAATAGGGCTACTACCTCTGATTTTTTTTCTCCTTCGCCTAGAAGCACCACATTTTGCACTTTTTCCACATAGAAGCTAAACCTCCTTAGTTTCCCGCACAATAGCTGAGAGGCTTTGCCTCCCTGAGGTTGTTTCTCTACTGTTACTTCTTCCTCTCCTCCCCTAACCCCACTTCTTTGTGTTCAAGTTGTTCTTTCATTTTGGATGTCAACCACCTTAATCTTACTAATGACAAAAAGCTCGAAAACATCTCTCACGATTAGCATCTTCATATTATGAGATCTTCCCTTCAAAGAAACACATGTGGTGGAACCCAAACGTTAGCCTCCTTGCCTCCATAGAGCTTCTTAATGGGTAGAAGTAGTGGATCTCCTTCATGGCATCGTAGAGACGATGAAAGTGGATATGGACCCACCTCCATGCTGTTGGACGGGTTTCCCTTCTTGTGGGAACCTAGTCCATATATATAGGATATTGGTAGTCCTATTTGGAAAAGGAAAAATCAATTGAAGGAGAAGATCGATTTCCTTTTAGGATTAGGAGTTATCTTTTCCTAATCCTATTGGAAGTAGGAATTCAGGTTTCCTTATTTGCTCATCTTCATGGGATATGAATAGGAAAGTATGGGGTGCATAGTAGGATCATCCTAACGTAAGCTCTCCTATCACAAGAAAGAAATAAGAGAGAGAGGAAGAAGAAAGGGGATTTGTGGTTATCGTGGAGTTTGAAGGGAGTAACCTTTGGAAAGTTCTTCTCCAACATTCTTCCCTACAATTTGGTGATGGATTTACCATTGGGTGATATTTTTCCTTTATTATTCTCCATTGTTTGGTGATTCGTAGCACCGTATTGAGGACCGACCTTTTGTAAGCCCCTCACGGGAGATTACTTCAATTATTGTGCTTGATTTTGGGTTGCGATCAACCCCATGGTTTTTCCCCTCACATTGAGGGTTTTTCACATTAAAAATTCTCTATGCATCTATGGTTGGTTTTTCTATGGTTGAGATATTTTGCTTGTTCTTGTAGTGATATATCGTGCAGGATCCGCTTATCAACTTTGATAATTTTCAGCAATTCGATCTATACGGGGAATCTGTTCCCAACAAGTGATATCAGAGGTAGGTTCAATGGCTTACAAGATGAAGTTTGATTTGAGCAAGATGATTAATCTTAATGGGATTAATTACAATTTGTGGAAGAACAAGATGAATGATCTTTTATATGTGAAGGCCATGCACCTTTCAGTGTTCACGCAGAAGTCCAAAACCAAAATCAACGAGGAACGAGAGTTTGAATACGAGCAGGTTTGCATATTCATAAGACAGTTTGTTGATTAAAATATCTACATTCATATCCAAGATGAAAGTCACGCTAGAAGCTTGTGGTTGAAGTTGAAAAATCTTTACGCCTCCAAGATGGGAAGTAACAAACTGTTTTCTCAAGAGACTAGTGAACTTAAAGTTCAAGGAATGCAGTTCTGTACTAGATTTTCTGAGTGAATTCCAAAGAATTACTAGTTAGTTGACGAGCATGGGGATAAAATTTGAAGATGAGATGTTGGGACTATTACTGCTTGCTACTCTACCATATTCATGGGAAACTTTCAGAGTCTCACTTATGAATTCTGCAGTCAATATGGTCGTTTCTTTTGAGACAGTCAAGTCTGGCATTCTCAATGAGGAGATGCGAAGAAAACCCCAAGGAAGCTCTTCACATTCAGAGGTTCTTGTCACAGAGAACATGGGGAGGAGCCGGACCAAGACTGATACATGTAAAGATAATGACAGAAGCAAGTCCAGATCTAGATATCAGAATATGGAATGCCACTATTGTAAGAAGAAAAGACACACCAAGAAGTATTACTTCCAGTTCAAGAGAGATAACAAGAATAGTGGCGAGCAAGAGAAAAAGAATGAATTGTTGTAGCTCCACGACATGAGTTTCTCATTATCTGTGATGTGGAGATGGTAAATGTCACATATGATGGTACTTCTTAGCTTGTTGATAGCAGATCTGCTCTACATGTCATATCTCAGAGAGAGTTTTTCTCTTCATATACAGCTGGTGATTTTGGCATATTGAAGATGAGGAATGATTCTTTGTCCTATGTTGTTGGTATAGGCAATACTACATTGAAGAATGCCAATGGAGTGGTGTTGATGCTAAAGATGTGAGGCATGCACTAAACATGCACTTAAATCTCAATTCTGCAAGCAAACTTGATGATGAAGGATACCTTAACACTTTTGGTGGCGCTCAATGGAAGCTTACCCGAGGATACTTGGTTGTTGCTCATGGCAAGAAGTATAGCAACAATCTTTATATCATGAATGCATCCATATCCCATGATGTTGCACATGTGACTGGAGATGCAAAATCCATTGAGTTGTGGAATCGATGATTGGGGCACATGAACGAGAAGAGATGCAGTGTTTGGCGAGGAAGAATGTGCTGACAGATGTCAAGAAAGAGAAGCTAGAGAGATGCATACACTACTTGACTGGAAAGCAGATGAGAGTATCCTTCAAGAGCCATCCACCTTTTAGGAAGATGCAACCATTGTAGCTTGTTCAAACAGATGTTTGTGGTTCATTGAAAGTAAGTTCTCTTGGTGGTGCACTTTATTTTGTTACATTCATTGATGATTTCTACAGGAAAGTTTGGGTCTATACCTTAAAGAGGAAGGATCAAGTCGTTGGTGTTTTCAAAGACTTCCATGTGCTAGTAGAACAACAATCTGGAAAGAAATTTAAGTGCATCCGCAATGACAATGGTGGTGAGTATTGGACCATCTGATGAGTATTGCATATCTCATAGTACCAGGAACTGGAAGACTCCACCCAAGATGCCACAATTGAATGGCATAACAAAGAGAATGAACATGACTTTGATGGAGACAGAGTCAGACATCTCCTTTCTGAGACTAAGTTGCCCAACTCCTTTTGGTGTGAAGCACTTTTTATTCTAGTTCATGTTATTAATCTCTCTCCACATGTACCCTTGGATGGTGATGTTTCTGACAGGGTTTGACATGGAAAGAATGTCTCATACAATCATTTGTGGGTCTTTGGATACCGTGCGCATGTTCTCAAGGATAAAAGGTCCAAGTTGAATGCAAAGATAAAGTAGTGCATCTTTTAAGGATATGGACAAGGTGGGCTTGGCTACAAGTTGTATGATCTAGTTGATAAGAAGCTGGTGAGGAGCAGGGATGTGATCTTCTCTGAAGATCAAATCATTGAGGACATCCAGAATGCTGTTAAGGACTCTCCTTCGAGCAGCTATCAACCATATGATATATAGCCAGTCCCTTTGCAGAGGGCTCCACATGTGGTTGCAGAGGGCTCCACTTGTGATTCCACATAGGGGAGCATGATTATTTCAAGATCACTTCAGACCATTGTGTGTTCATCAAGAAATTCTTAGGTGATTATTTCATCATTTTATTGTTTTATGTTGACGACATGATGATTGTAGGCAATAATGGAGAGAGAATTTCTGGTCTGAAGAAGGAGTTGAGCAAGCCCTTTGATATGAAGGACTTGGGACATACAAGTCAGATTCTGGGCATGAAGATCATTCGAGACAGGGAAGGAAGGAAACTTCAGCTTTCACAAGAAAAGTACATTGAGAAAGTACTTCAAAGATTTCATATGGAGAGGCAAAGCCAGCTAGCACTCCTCTTGGAGCGCATTTCAAGTTAAGTTCCAAAGATAGCCCACAGAACAATACAGAGAAGAAAAATATGGAAAGAGCTCCCTATGCATCAGCCACATGTACTCTCATGTATTCCATGGTTTGTACAAGGTCATATATTGCTCATGCAGTTGGAGTTGTTAATAAGTTCATCTCAAATGCAAGAAAACAACATTGGGAAGCAGTTAAATGGATCTTGAGATATCTTCGAGGTACTAGCAGTTACTCTCTTTGCTTTGGAGCAGAGAAGCCTATTCTTCTTGGATATACAGGTTCATACATGATGGGTGACATTGATGGGAGAAGATCCATATCAGGTTAAATGATGTCCATTGCAGGTGGTGCGGTTTCTTGGCAGTCTCGTCTCCACAAGTGTGTTGCTTTATCCACTATAGAGGCTGAGTTCATTGCAGCTATAGAGGCGTGCAAGGAGTTACTGTGGATGAAGAAGTTCATGCATGAACTTGATTTTCATTAGGATAAGTATGTGCTTTACTGTGATAGTCAGAGTGCTATTCACCTTGACAAGAACTCTACGTTCCATGCAAGATCGAAGCGCATCGATGTCAGATATCGTTGGATACGTAATGTGTAAGAACCTAAGCAGCTTGTACTTGACAAGATCCACACAGATGACAACGGTGTCGATATGATGACAAAGACTTTGCCGCTTGGAAAGTCGAGAGATGCTGCTCCCTCGCATGTTTGGAGCAGTTCCCACATCATTGGTGAAAGAGAGATTTATTGGATGGGTTCTCCTCTTTGTGGGAACCTAGTCCATATATATAGGATATTGGTAGTCTTATTTGGAAAAGAAAAAATCAATTGGAGGAGTGGAGATCAATTACCTTTTAGGACTGTGAGTTATCTTTTCCTAATCCTATTGGAAGTAGGAATTCATGTTTCCTTATTTGCTCATCTCCACAGAGTATAAATGGGGGGGGGGGGGTATGTGGTGCATACTAGGATCATCCAACACAAGCTCTACTAGTACAAGAAAGAAATAAGAGAGAGAGGAAGAAGAAATAAGGTCTTGTGGTTACCGCAAAGTTTGAATGGAGTAACCTTTGGAACAGTTCTTCTCCAGCATTCTTCCCTACAGTTTGGCGATGGATTTACCATTGATGATATTTCTCCTCTGTATTATTCTCCGTTATTTGGTGATTTGTAGCATCGTATTGATGGCCGGCCTTTTGTAAGCCCCTCACGGGAGATTACTTCGATTATAATGCTTGGTTTTGGGTTGTGATCAATCCCGTGGTTTTTCCCCTCACATTGAGGGTTTTCCACGTTAAAAATTCTCCTTGCATCTGTGGTTGATTTTTCTATAGTTGAGATATTTTGCTTGTACTTGTAGTGATATATCATGCAGGATCCGCTTATCAACTTTGATAATTTTCCGCCAATTCGATCTCTATACAGAAATTTGTTACCAACACATTCTTCCTCCTTGAAGCTTAGTACCCACCATCTTATTTTCCTACATGTTCTTCTTATTCTTATTCCTATCTAGGGATTAACCTTCACTAGAGGCCTTTGAGATGGTGGGTTCAAACCCATCATTACTGATGCGACATTGCATTCCATTCTCATGATTGTTCTTATTGTGTAACTAATAGAAGTGTTGTAATCAAGAAGTACATAGGCTCTCAGTGTGATTAAATAATCATACCAAGTAAATGTGTAAAATTCCTTTCATTTTAATTTATTGTTTGGGGTGTCATTCCTTCGTTTTAATCGAAAGTTCTTCTTTGGATTTGGAAAGGAGGGATACAAAATCAAGTATTCCAATATCTAATTTCTTGTTTTTGAGGCCTACAACGAATCAAACGGCCTTAGAGAATGGGCAACTAGAAAAAAAAGTAGACCAAATTTGTGAAGTGTGTCACTATACGTAGAAGAAGAGAGAGCATGATTTGTTGTTTTGGAAGATTGAAAATAACTTTTGTTGTTTTTACCTTAATTAATTAATCGGATAATTGCCTATATCGATATAAATTCCTTTGTTTTATTGATCTTAGGTTGTGTTCGTTTGAGGGATACCTTGGTGGTGGAAATCACACACTTTCTTGCCATTTTTTTTATGAAAGTCGTTCATACCGCGTCTTTTTTCCATTATACATCAAGCAAAATTTATGTTATATTATGAATTAATAATACCACATAAAAATAATAATAAACTTATCATTTTATCTACTTCACAAATAGCCTCGTTGTTACAAATCCACCAGACAACAAGCTCATCATCCAAGCACCAAACCATACAAAAATATTATCCACCAACTAATTCTACTAAAAACAAATTAATCCACTGTCAACATTCAAACACATTTTTCTCATTCAGCAGAGGGGCATGATATGAAGCCGGATAAGAGATAAGTAATGTTTATCCATCGTTCTTATTCATTGATATGAGAGATAAGGAATGGAGACAGTCATGATGCCTTTATCTCGAGATAAATGGTTGCCATCGATGTTTAAAAAATCAAGCAGGATCGGCCGGTCGGACCGGTTAGATCGGGAACCAGCTCCGACCGGGTCAGTTCGATCAGTTTTATGTAATTAATTTTAAAAAAGAGAATAAAAAATCGATCCGATCAATGATCGGAACGGGCCGACCCAGTTTTAATTGTTTGGTAAATTTTCAAAAAAATAAAGGCTTAAATAATGAAATAATGAGGTTCTTATCACTTATGTCCTTAACTTTTGCAATATCAGTTATGTCCCTCTCTTTTTTGGAATATAAGTTGTGCGACTACTTTCTTAGAAAAATTTCTAGAAGCAACTATAAATGATTACATTATTGTATTCATATGTATCCGATTTTATTAATTCAAAAAATCGGTTCGACTGGTCAGACCAGTAAATTAAGTTCGATCTGATTTTTTTCGAGTCGATAGGAATGATAACATCATGCTGACATTATTACCAATCCAACTTATTCAGACCGACGGTCCGACTCGATTGGATCGAATCAAAAACTGATCGGTTCAACACCTTGGTTGCCATCCCCATGCAGAGAAGATCGTATCGTTGAACTTGTCCTGGACACCTACGTGGCCTCTAAAATTAAAAGGGATTTTTACCCGGCAGACCCTATAATCTTTTCCAATTACCCCTATGACCTTTGAAACATCGTAATTCCTCCCCCGACCCTA